>CM035406.1:133714356-134141856 GCA_020310875.1 Ceratopteris richardii
TACATGGTGTTCAAAGGATGCTCTAGCCAGGTCTTACATTCTCAACCCAATCTCTCATTGTTTACTTCCACACATTAGGAGCTGCAAGACTTTACAAGAGACATGGAATGCTCTTGAAGCATTCTTCTCATCAAGCACTAAATCTAGAAAGAACCAACACTAGATGGAGTTCACCACACTCAAGAAGATGCCCAAGCAAAGTGTGACTGATTTTGTCACAAAAATGATGGAGAGTGTTAATCTCCAAAAGAACAACCTACTCTTGAATTTAGAACACCTCTATATCAAGAGTAAGTCAAAACCTTCACCAATTTAAGATATCAATGACCAAATATCAATTTCTTGACTAAACTGTGAAGAAGGAAATTCCTCAGAAAGTGTGCTGCATAGATCTTGCTCATTGATTGAGTAAATGTGTAAAGTTTTTGATGAAACTTTGCACAAGGTGTCGCCTAAACATTGCGCACCTTCTCCAAGTCAAATTACTTCAAAAGGTTCAGTAGATCTTGAGAAATCTACTTACCAAGTCAGCTATGTCTAAATCTGCACTTCTGAGAAGTCGATTTGGACACCCCTAACTTCTTAACTTTAATTCTCTCAGTATAGAACCCGTTTAAGCAAATGCTTTTAGCCACGAGTAGCTTACCTTCCAACTTATAAATTAAGTGCTTACTTGCACAAAACTTTAAACTGTGGAGTGAGAAATGATCAAATCATTAAGATCGAAATTTGCGCCTGTTTCAGGAAACAGTGAGAACTTTCTCACATGTAAATGTTCCTACACACAATTCTCTTAGCCTGATCACAAGTAGACTCTCAAACTCTAGCCATAGATTGATTAACTATGGACTTAGATATCTCCAAAAGGAATTCACAAAAGATCTATCACACAGAGAGAAAACACAGAAACATCGGGCGCAATTTTTCTCTATTTCTCAGAGATTTACAACTGAGTGAGGATGGAGAATTCAACTCACTTCTCATATGTCTAATGACATTCTCTACTTCTCAATACACAATTCTCATGATCTCCTATTGTCTTCCCTTGTCTTCTCTCTTTTTTGCCCCGACATTTTTCCAAGTATTTATAGGCAAATATGTACAAGTTTATGACTATTCAAAACTTCTAAGTGATCTATGTCTTCACTAATGTACATATGTGTACAAATCATTCATCCTATGAATGTGTCCACCTTCTTTGCTTCAAAACTTGATCTCATCTCCATCCTTTGTCCTTCAAATCTTCAATTGGTGATTGGTCTGCACCAACAGCTCCCCCTCAATCATCAATTGAGGTTTCTCTTATCTTCTTTATACCTGCCATGTCTTTAAACTTCTGTAGCTTTGGTCCATCCAAGCTCTTTGTAAGCATATCAGCTATCTGATATTTTGTTGAAGTATGTATGACTTCAATCTCCTTATCCATCACCTTCTCTCTTAGAAAGTGATACTGTATCTCAATATGTTTAGTCCTAGCATGAAAAATAGGATTAGCAGCTAGATATAATGAACTCATGTTATCACCATAAATGATAGGTATGCTCTGTATAGTGTCAAATTTTAAACTCTTCATTAGAGTCTTAAGCCATATCACTTCTTTTGCAGTTTCAACCATGCCTTTGTACTCTGCTTCTGTAGATGACAAAGCAACTGTATGTTGCTTCTTTGAGCACCAAGAGATTAACTTATCTCCCACATAACACATGTATCCATAGGTTGACCTTCTATCATCTGGATTACCTGCCCAATCTGCATCACTATAAATCTTGATATTTGTATCTGATGTAAAACCATAATACAAACCTTCTTTGAGTGTACCCTTAATGTACCTCAACACTCTTTGACCTGCAATCCAATGCTCTTTCCTAGGACAATGCATGAATTGAGACAAAACCCCTACTGCATATGATAAATCAGGTCTAGTTAAAGTAGCATAGATAAGACTACCAACCAAACTCTGATATTGTCTCATGTCCTTGAATTCTTCACCTCCAAATTTACTCAATTTGTGATTCACCTCCATTGGTGTAGGTGCTACCCTGCAATCATCCATTTTAAACTTGATTAACAAGTTCTTCAAATACCTTTCATGTTGGAGCAAACCAATCACAAATTGGTGATTATACAGATCTTGGAGAATGCTTATGGTCAGAATGAAGCAAAGGAAGAGAATGAATCTTGATGATTATTTGTGGAATGCAGGTATCAAAAGAGAAGTGACTTGCAGGTACTCCCCTCAACAAAATGGAGTAGCTGAAAGGAGAAATAGGACTCTTGTAGAATTTGCAAGAGCCATGATGAAGGAAAAGAATTGTCCAAATTACTTATGGGCAGAGGCCATTAACACTGCAACATACCTTGTGAATAGGTTGCCTTGCAAAGCTTTGGATGGAGGAACCCCTTATGAAGCATGGTGGGGTAAGAAACCTAGTCTTGATCATTGTAAAGTATTTGGATGTATTGCATATGCTTATGTTCCTTCACAATTAAGACATAAGCTAGAACCAAAAGCAGAGAAGTATGTGTTTATTGGATATGATGATAGACAGATGGGTTACAGATTGTGGAGTCCATCCACAAAGCAATTTCTTGTTACTAAAGATGTGACATTTGATGAGCAAAACACATGGTATACAGGATCACCAAATGAGTATACAGGTGTTGAAGAAGTTCAAAGGAAAGGAAAGGCAAAGGTAAAAGTTTGTGAAGAAATTGTTGATGAAGTTGACTCTAGATGTAGAGTGCAGGATCATGTAGAAGAAGGGCCAAGATTTGATCCAGAATCAAATGAGGCTGAAACTTCAAGAAGTGCAGAAATCAGAAGATCTACAAGAGAAAGGAAAGAGCCTATAAGGTATAGTTATGATACATCTTTCCTAACAACAAAAGATTATGCCTACATTGTGAAAACAGAAGAAGATCCAACCACTTATGAAGAAGCCAAAGGTAAACAGAATTGGGAGAAGGCAATGCAAGAAGAGTATGATGCTCTACTTGAAAATGAAACTTGGGAGTTAGTACCAAGACCAAAGAATCAGAAGGTCATTGGATGCAAGTGGGTATATAAAACAAAGAGGTTTGCAGATGGTAAGGTGTCTAGATATAAGGCTAGACTTGTGGTCAAAGGTTATGCCCAAACTTATGGGGTAGATTATGATGAAACCTTTAGTCCTGTTGCTAAGATGTCTACAATTAGGACATTGATTGCTATTGCTGCTTGCAAAGGATGGAAATTATCACAATTGGATGTGAAGAATGCATTTCTTAATGGTTACATTGCAGATGAAGTATATATGGAACAACCAGAAGGCTTCATGAAATCAATTGGATCAGATTATGTGTGTAAGCTCAAGAGAGCTTTATATGGGTTGAAGCAAGCCCCAAGAGCTTGGAATTACAGATTGGTCAAGTTCTTGAATGAATGTGGATTTCAAGCATCAAAGGCAGATAGTAGCTTGCTAGTGAAGGCAAGTGAAAATGGATATATTTACATGTGCATTTATGTTGATGATATTATTGTTACAGGAACAGATGCTCAAGGAATCAATGAACTCAAGAAGCAAATAGAGAAGGAGTTTAAGATAAGTGACTTGGGAAACTTATCTTATTTTCTAGGAATGCAGATTGTGTATACTCAACATGGAGTATATGTTTCACAAGAAAGATATTTGAAGAATCTTCTAGCCAAGTTTAACATGGAAGATTGCAAGACCTCAACTACACCATTGGAGGTAAATCATAAATTAAGCAGGTATGGAGGTGAAGAGTTCAATGACATGAAAAAGTATCAGAGTTTGGTAGGTAGTTTGATCTATGCTACCTTGACAAGGCCAGACCTATCATATGCAGTAGGTGTGTTGTCACAATTTATGCATTGTCCAAAGAAGACTCATTGGATTGCAGCCCAAAGGGTACTCAGATATATCAAGGGAACCCTAAGTGAAGGTTTGTATTATGGTTTCACTTCTGACACAAGAATCAAAGTGTTTAGTGATGCAGATTGGGCAGGTGACTCAGATGATAGAAGGTCTACCCATGGATATCTATGTTATGTTGGAGATAAGCTAGTATCTTGGTGTTCAAAGAAGCAACACACAGTTGCTTTATCATCCACAGAAGCTGAGTATAAGGGAATGGTAGAAGCTGCAAAAGAAGTCATATGGTTGAAGACCTTGATGAAAAGTTTTGAGATTGATCATAGTACTCCAATAATTTTTGGAGACAATATGAGTTCTTTGTATTTGGCAGCTAACCCTGTTTTTCATGCCAGGACTAAGCATATAGAGATACAGTATCATTTCTTGAGGGAAAAGGTACTTGATAAAGAGATTGAAGTGATGTACACTCCAACAAAAGAACAAGTGGCAGATATGATGACAAAGAGCTTGGATGGACCTAAGCTACAGAGATTCAAGGAGATGGCAGGAGTGAAGAAGAATGGAATAATCACAATTAGTGATTGAGGGGGAGCTGTTGGAGCAAACCAATCACAAATTGGTGATTATACAGATCTTGGAGAATGCTTATGGTCAGAATGAAGCAAAGGAAGACATTTGCAAAAAATGAAGAAGAAGTCAGAATGTTGTCTTGTACACATATGTACATATAAGTGAAGAATCTTGTAAGCTACCATAGTTAAATCCTTAGGATGATAAGGAGTAGAGTCATAGACGCGAGATGAGTCCAAAGTCATGTATATATAAGATAATTATGACAAGAAATGTATGAGAGAAAGTAATAGAGTCATTTTGTAGATGACAATTTTGAGGAAGATGTGTAGAGAGTTTTTTCCCAGAAAATGGCGACGGGTTTTTCTCTGAGTGCTCTCTGTCTGATCATGTGGATCAGAAATCCTTTTGTACACATCTAATTGAGAAGCTAATGAAGCTATGTCTAGAGTTTCAGAATCTAATTCCTCTCCTACTGTGAGAATGATCATTAGGAACATTCATATGTAGAATGTGAGAACTGAAGCCAAAAGTAGCGCACTTTTCCGTCTCAGTATTTTGATCAGATCTGAGTGTATACTGTAAAGTTTTTGATGAGTGAGCACTTAAAATTTAAGTTAGAAGATGAGGAAGCTATGGCTAAAAGCATTTAGCAAAACGGGTTCCAGATTGGGAGAAATCAAGTTAAGAAGTTGACTATGTCGAAGGCGCAACTTCTGAGAGTCATTTTCTGACATGTATTTGATCTTAATGATCAAATTAAACTTTTGGTGATTAGTTTTGAGAACTAATGGCTAGTATGATTGCGCAAAGGTATTGCTAATACTTGTGCATCATTTACTTGAAGAAATTTGAAGATTTGTGCAGGTAAAGAAGTTGATATCTGAAGCAGACTTTCTGAAGTTGACACTTCTTCACTCAGAGAAGTGTTACTTGAAGTTTTGGTAAAAAGGAACATTGTTTGTGTAAAGTTTGGTTTATAGCTGACATAGAAGTGTTCTTAAGTCAGTGTAGATCAAACCTTTGGAGATTAAAAGGTCTCCAACAGTGGTATCAGAGCTAAAGGTGAAGTACAAGAGAAGAAAAGATAATCGAAGTTCCGACTGGTGCAGATATTGAAGATCTTCCAAATCAAAGGAGGATAAGGACAAATTATTGAAGATAACCTGCAGAAGTTCATAGTACAAGTTCGAAAGAATCAAGAAGGACAAAGAATATATCAAAGGTACACTTTCTCTTCATAAACCATAGTAATTGCAGAGACAGAAAGTCAAGGATGGGAGAAAGCTTGCAAATTGATAAGCTAGATAGGGAGAACTATCCAGCATGGTCCATGAGGATGGAAGCACACCTCATGAGCAAAGACCTTATAGCATTTATTACAGGAGATGAAGAAAAACCTGAGTTTGCAGATCCTAGTATTCCTACTAGGGAAGAGCTTGCAATGTTGAAGACTTGGATGAGAAAGGATGCTCAAGCAAGGAGTATCATCTACATGGCTGTAAATGATTATCTTCTACCTCACATCAGAGGTTTGGAAAGTGCTACAGATGTTTGGAATGCCTTGGAAGAGCATTTCCAAAATACTACTAAGTCAAGGAAGTCCTCACTATGGGCTGAGTTCACAACATTCAAGAAGAAGAGCTCACAATCAATTTCAGATTATGTGGCAAGGATGAAAGATATTGCAGATAGCTTGGGAGCAGTGGATGAAGACATTGAAGAGGAAAAGTTGGTAAGACAAATACTTACAGGTCTAAGAGGAGATGAGAAGTGGAAGCCTTTTATATTGTCCATAGAATTGTCACTTGATCACTTTACTCCTGACCTTAATCAATTGCTAGGACACATGCTAACCTTTGAGCAGGATCTTAAAGGAGACAATGATAGAAGTACAAGTCAAGCTATGTATTCCAAAGACAAGAAAAAGAATGGCAAAGGAAAGCAATCGAATGATGATGAAGGGAATTCAAATCAAGCCAACTTCACAAAAGGGAAGACAAATTTCAGAGGTAAAGGAAGAGGAGGTAAGAACAAAGATAATGCTAAAGCTTGTTGGATTTGTGGCAGAATAAATCATTTGGCAAATGATTGTTGGTATAATAATCAAAGTGGAGGATACAACAATCAGAATTATAGTCAAAGAGGTAGAGGAGGCAGAAACCAAAGAGGTAATTTCAGAGGAAGAGGTGGTAGGACATCATATGGTAGAGGAGGTGGAAGAAACTTCCAATCTCAGTCCTACAACAATAATTATTACAATTATGCATCAGATCAGAAGGATGACATGACTCTTATCTTGAATGCAACTCATGAATCAATGGGAGAAGATCAAAGAGTGTTCTATATTGACTCAGGGTGCAGCAACCATCTGAGTGGGAATCTATCCTTGATGACTGATATGGAAGCAAGGGTGAATGGACACACAGTTCAAACAGGTGATAATACCAAACATAAAGTGGAGAGCATTGGATCAGTGAAGACAAAGAGTGGAAGTACACTTCTGAGTAAGGTACTTTATGTTCCTACTATTCCTAAAAATTTGATAAGTGTAGGGCAAATTGTGGAGAAAGGATATGAGGTAAGATTCACAAATGATGGTGTTTATGTACAAGATCCAAATCAGGGATATAGAACCATAATTGCAGGTAAAAAGGAAGGAAGATTGTTCACTCTCAAGGTCCAAGGTAATGTGGGACATGCATTGTTTACCTATGGAGGTCAAAAGGTATCTGAATTAGACCTATGGCATAAAAGGCTAGGTCATTTCAATGAGAGAGCTATAAAGGAGATGTCAAAGAATCAGGTGGTGCTTGGATTGCCAAACATTGAAGGGCAACATATGGTGTACAAGTGTGAAGCTTGTCAATTAGGTAAAGCACATAAAAGTTCTTATAACAAATCAGGGTACAAGTATTCAAATATGCTTGAATTGGTTCATACAGATGTATGGGGTCCCTCAAGGGACTATAGCATAAATGGATCCAGATATTATGTGTTGTTTGTTGATGATGCAACCAGGTGGATTACTTTGTATGTAATCAAGGACAAATCAGAAGTCTTTAAGACATTCAAACATTTCCATGCTTATGTAGAAAGGATCACAGGACAAAAGCTAAAGAGGTTAAGATCAGATGGAGGGGGAGAGTATTTCTCAAAAGAGTTTGATGATTATTTGTGGAATGCAGGTATCAAAAGAGAAGTGACTTGCAGGTACTCCCCTCAACAAAATGGAGTAGCTGAAAGGAGAAATAGGACTCTTGTAGAATTTGCAAGAGCCATGATGAAGGAAAAGAATTGTCCAAATTACTTATGGGCAGAGGCCATTAACACTGCAACATACCTTGTGAATAGGTTGCCTTGCAAAGCTTTGGATGGAGGAACCCCTTATGAAGCATGGTGGGGTAAGAAACCTAGTCTTGATCATTGTAAAGTATTTGGATGTATTGCATATGCTTATGTTCCTTCACAATTAAGACATAAGCTAGAACCAAAAGCAGAGAAGTATGTGTTTATTGGATATGATGATAGACAGATGGGTTACAGATTGTGGAGTCCATCCACAAAGCAATTTCTTGTTACTAAAGATGTGACATTTGATGAGCAAAACACATGGTATACAGGATCACCAAATGAGTATACAGGTGTTGAAGAAGTTCAAAGGAAAGGAAAGGCAAAGGTAAAAGTTTGTGAAGAAATTGTTGATGAAGTTGACTCTAGATGTAGAGTGCAGGATCATGTAGAAGAAGGGCCAAGATTTGATCCAGAATCAAATGAGGCTGAAACTTCAAGAAGTGCAGAAATCAGAAGATCTACAAGAGAAAGGAAAGAGCCTATAAGGTATAGTTATGATACATCTTTCCTAACAACAAAAGATTATGCCTACATTGTGAAAACAGAAGAAGATCCAACCACTTATGAAGAAGCCAAAGGTAAACAGAATTGGGAGAAGGCAATGCAAGAAGAGTATGATGCTCTACTTGAAAATGAAACTTGGGAGTTAGTACCAAGACCAAAGAATCAGAAGGTCATTGGATGCAAGTGGGTATATAAAACAAAGAGGTTTGCAGATGGTAAGGTGTCTAGATATAAGGCTAGACTTGTGGTCAAAGGTTATGCCCAAACTTATGGGGTAGATTATGATGAAACCTTTAGTCCTGTTGCTAAGATGTCTACAATTAGGACATTGATTGCTATTGCTGCTTGCAAAGGATGGAAATTATCACAATTGGATGTGAAGAATGCATTTCTTAATGGTTACATTGCAGATGAAGTATATATGGAACAACCAGAAGGCTTCATGAAATCAATTGGATCAGATTATGTGTGTAAGCTCAAGAGAGCTTTATATGGGTTGAAGCAAGCCCCAAGAGCTTGGAATTACAGATTGGTCAAGTTCTTGAATGAATGTGGATTTCAAGCATCAAAGGCAGATAGTAGCTTGCTAGTGAAGGCAAGTGAAAATGGATATATTTACATGTGCATTTATGTTGATGATATTATTGTTACAGGAACAGATGCTCAAGGAATCAATGAACTCAAGAAGCAAATAGAGAAGGAGTTTAAGATAAGTGACTTGGGAAACTTATCTTATTTTCTAGGAATGCAGATTGTGTATACTCAACATGGAGTATATGTTTCACAAGAAAGATATTTGAAGAATCTTCTAGCCAAGTTTAACATGGAAGATTGCAAGACCTCAACTACACCATTGGAGGTAAATCATAAATTAAGCAGGTATGGAGGTGAAGAGTTCAATGACATGAAAAAGTATCAGAGTTTGGTAGGTAGTTTGATCTATGCTACCTTGACAAGGCCAGACCTATCATATGCAGTAGGTGTGTTGTCACAATTTATGCATTGTCCAAAGAAGACTCATTGGATTGCAGCCCAAAGGGTACTCAGATATATCAAGGGAACCCTAAGTGAAGGTTTGTATTATGGTTTCACTTCTGACACAAGAATCAAAGTGTTTAGTGATGCAGATTGGGCAGGTGACTCAGATGATAGAAGGTCTACCCATGGATATCTATGTTATGTTGGAGATAAGCTAGTATCTTGGTGTTCAAAGAAGCAACACACAGTTGCTTTATCATCCACAGAAGCTGAGTATAAGGGAATGGTAGAAGCTGCAAAAGAAGTCATATGGTTGAAGACCTTGATGAAAAGTTTTGAGATTGATCATAGTACTCCAATAATTTTTGGAGACAATATGAGTTCTTTGTATTTGGCAGCTAACCCTGTTTTTCATGCCAGGACTAAGCATATAGAGATACAGTATCATTTCTTGAGGGAAAAGGTACTTGATAAAGAGATTGAAGTGATGTACACTCCAACAAAAGAACAAGTGGCAGATATGATGACAAAGAGCTTGGATGGACCTAAGCTACAGAGATTCAAGGAGATGGCAGGAGTGAAGAAGAATGGAATAATCACAATTAGTGATTGAGGGGGAGCTGTTGGAGCAAACCAATCACAAATTGGTGATTATACAGATCTTGGAGAATGCTTATGGTCAGAATGAAGCAAAGGAAGACATTTGCAAAAAATGAAGAAGAAGTCAGAATGTTGTCTTGTACACATATGTACATATAAGTGAAGAATCTTGTAAGCTACCATAGTTAAATCCTTAGGATGATAAGGAGTAGAGTCATAGACGCGAGATGAGTCCAAAGTCATGTATATATAAGATAATTATGACAAGAAATGTATGAGAGAAAGTAATAGAGTCATTTTGTAGATGACAATTTTGAGGAAGATGTGTAGAGAGTTTTTTCCCAGAAAATGGCGACGGGTTTTTCTCTGAGTGCTCTCTGTCTGATCATGTGGATCAGAAATCCTTTTGTACACATCTAATTGAGAAGCTAATGAAGCTATGTCTAGAGTTTCAGAATCTAATTCCTCTCCTACTGTGAGAATGATCATTAGGAACATTCATATGTAGAATGTGAGAACTGAAGCCAAAAGTAGCGCACTTTTCCGTCTCAGTATTTTGATCAGATCTGAGTGTATACTGTAAAGTTTTTGATGAGTGAGCACTTAAAATTTAAGTTAGAAGATGAGGAAGCTATGGCTAAAAGCATTTAGCAAAACGGGTTCCAGATTGGGAGAAATCAAGTTAAGAAGTTGACTATGTCGAAGGCGCAACTTCTGAGAGTCATTTTCTGACATGTATTTGATCTTAATGATCAAATTAAACTTTTGGTGATTAGTTTTGAGAACTAATGGCTAGTATGATTGCGCAAAGGTATTGCTAATACTTGTGCATCATTTACTTGAAGAAATTTGAAGATTTGTGCAGGTAAAGAAGTTGATATCTGAAGCAGACTTTCTGAAGTTGACACTTCTTCACTCAGAGAAGTGTTACTTGAAGTTTTGGTAAAAAGGAACATTGTTTGTGTAAAGTTTGGTTTATAGCTGACATAGAAGTGTTCTTAAGTCAGTGTAGATCAAAACTTTGGAGATTAAAAGGTCTCCAACATTTCATGGGTCACAAATACTCCATGTGGAGTATATGTAATCTCCATGCCTAAGAAGTATGACAAGTCTCCCAAATCACTGATTTTGAACTCTTTCTCCATTTTCTTCTTTAATCATTGAATGCCTTTCTCATCTGTACCTGTAAGTATTATATCATTAACATATATGCACATATATATGAAACCATTATCACTTGCTTTGACAAGCAAGCTACTATCTGCTTTAGACACCTGAAATCCAAGTTCTTTCAAGAACTTTACAAGTCTATAATTCCATGCCCTTGGGGCCTGCTTCAAGCCATACAAAGCTCTCTTGAGCTTGCACACATGATCTGGATACCTTTTATCTCTGAACCCTTGAGGTTGCTCCATGAACACATCATCTGAAATATAACCAAGGCATAGACCTTGGCATAGACCTTGGCATACCTTGTCATCCGAGTCACCGAAGTCACCGTTGGCGCCGTTGGCTGCGCGCGAGGGAGGACCTCAACGATCAAGGAATATAGAGGTTCCCGATACTTCCCGTGAGGTCACCCATCCCAGTACTGTTCCCCCCAGAGCTCGCTTAACCGTGGCAATCTCTTGCCACTAAGCTACACTCTTGTGGTGTTTGAAGAAGGGGAAAGACTAAGGTTGACATTACCTTGAACAAGTTTTGGTCCCTCAAAGCTTCATTTTTGTTTTTAAAGCCTATTTCTGAAGCAATTTTGGGGTGTTTTTGGAGCCATTTCGGAGTACTTTCACATGTAGTTCTCTTCACACAGGTCCAAGAACATCAAGAAGAGTGTTCCTTGTACTTCTCAGACAATAAATATCAACCTTTGGGGCTGTATTTTCAGCCACACTCGTAAAACTACAGGTTTCTCGAGGGGTTTTCAGTTTTGGTGGGAGCAGTCGCTGCAAATTTATGCAGGTTTTTTAAAGCCTAAAACATCAGAGGTGACAGACACTTGCAGGTGTTATTGGCTAGTTTTTGGGCTGTGTATTCAGCCTTTCAGTGTCATTTTACTGCATATATTGAGCACATACACACCATGTACGCTTCTGTGGATACCGCTTATGTACGTCCATGTGGGCATTGATATGGCGGTTACGTTCTTTGCATAAAGCCTTTTACGTTTGATAAAGAGGGTCGTGGTGAGGTTTTCTTAACTGGGAGACACCCAGATGTCGGGGTCTCTTCGGTGATGCAGGTGGAAGACTTACTCAGCCTCGCCATAGGAGATGTATGATAGTTGTTCATAGGTGCTCGATAAGCCTAGTTGGCTTCTATTGGGTAACTGATTATATGCAGTGGAGTCAGTGATTCACTATGTAGGTAGACATGTCAGTACTTGCAGTTTTATGATACTTTGACACTGATCATATGCTAATATTGCAGAGGATACTCTGGCAAAAATTTTCTAGATTTCTGGTTTAGTCAACTATATAGTGGTCGATTTACTCCTTGATACACTTATTTGTTGGTGTTTGGACTCTTCTAGCTCCATTATCATTCTATTCAGTTCTCTACGATCATGGCATCAGAGGTCTCAGGCACATCCGGTGGATCAGGGTCTAGTGCTAGCGTTCCGAGGAGGAGCTATAACTTGCAAGGCAAAGACCATTTTGAGATCCGAAAATTTGATGGCACAAACTTTGCTCTATGGAAGAATCAGATTAAAGATGTGCTGATTCAAAGAAGGCAATGGAAGCCAGTAAATGGGATTTCAAAGAAGCCTGCTGACATGGATGAAGATGATTGGGATGAGTTAGATGAAATGGCCAGGTCTACCATTCGCTTGCACCTAGCAGATAATGTTTACTTTACAGTATTAGACTGTGAAAGTGCAGAGGAGCTTTGGAAGAAGTTATGCAATACATATGAAAAAGAGACGGCATCAAATAAAGTATATCTGATGAGAAAATTATACGACCTTCGTATGAAGGACACAGATAGTGTTGCTGCTCATCTAAATGAGTTTGATGCCATATTCTCCCAGTTACAGGCTCAGAAAATGGATATGGACAATGAAATGAAAGCAGTATTGCTGTTATGCACCCTGCCATCATCATGGGATACATTTTGCACAGCTATTAGCAATAGTGCACCAGGTGGTAAACTCGTCTATGATGACATATGTGGAGCACTCTTGAGTGAGGAGATTCGTAGAAAATCTATGGTTGTTCACTCAGAGTGGAGATGCATATAATGTTCGTGATTCTTACCAAGGAAAGAATCAACAACGTGGCAGGAGCAAGAACAAGGAAAAGAATGGTCAACGGAATAAGAGCAGAAGTAAATCAAGGAAGAGGGATATTGAATGCCATTATTGTCATAAGAAAGGACACATGAAGAAAGACTGTTATGCATTAAAGAGATGTTGGAAGGTGTATTCTTGGAAAAGCATTTTTGATGTAAAAAATTAGTAAAAAGTCAAAAAAAAACTTGTAAAATATTTATGCAATGGTTGTAAAAATAAGGAAGAGTCTTCCTTATGTGGTTGAGGATCTCATGTAATTTTTGTAGAATTTTTAGAAACTCTTAGATAGCATTTTTTAGAAAATTAGAGAAAAAGACCTAATTTCAAGTGTGAAAAGGGACACTTGAAAATGTATATAAGTCAATTTTCTCTATTTTGGAGAGGTTGGTTAGAAATTTGCTCAAGCTATCAATAGAGAAGAAAGAGTTTCTGCAAAAATCGTGTTTTCTCCTGTTGAGTGTATTTTCTTTGATGTGTGAGCTTGTCTCTTGCTTAATCATGGAGATTTGTGTATTACATTTGTGTATTATTGAGTAAGTTGTATGAAGAGAGAGACCTATAGCTGTAAATGAGTGGAAAGGACTGAAGGAAATTTCAAAATTGTGAAAATCGTCTGTTGGTACAGAATCGCGATTGTCTCGTCTTTGTGATACAGGTGATATTTTTCAATTTTGAGTTCATATTTGTATTCTGCTAATGAAATGGCATGGTTTTGACATAAAGAACATAGAAAATGATGGAGATTTGCCTTAGTTATGGTAAACTCAATATTTTCTCTTCATCTTCAATTTCTCTCAAGCAATCCAGCCATCAATTTCTTAGTTCCTTGAATCTATTATCTTGAAGGGGCTGTGGTCTTATGGATATTCCTAGGATTGACAAAATAAAGATGATTTGTTGATTCTTTGTTACTTCATGATTGGAGAGGACAACTTGGAGTCCAAAACAAAACATTTTTTGGCGCCGTTGCCGGGGAATATTCCAAGAACTTCTTTGAAGTTGGACCTTTGCTGGATCTTCAGTCGATGATGGTGAACAAGGTAAAGCTCATCAATTAGGAAAAGTACACATGAATAGGTAGATATCATTGTTTGTCTTTAGGGAAGAAGAAAGCAATGGATGTCTTGTAGAAGTGAAAGTGCTAAAATCTTTGTAAATTGATAGTTGCTCATCATATTGGTGAAGTAAAAGTGCAGGTGTGTGGAGGATTAGAGCCAAGGAGCTGAAGATGGAGGTAACTTGAATCTATTCTTGCATTTCTAGATTTCTTTTTGCCCAAGTACTGGACACCATGGGTGATCTTGGGAAGATAACATGGTGATATTAAGGAAAGGACAGTTAAAGTAGCTAGATGTAAGAATGAGGGATTCAGTTGTTGACCAAGTCTGAGCATTAAATCTTGAGTTGTGCTGCATTTTGAAAAAAAATCATATGATTGAGTTTATCTTTACAAAATTTGATTGCCTTTCATAACACTTTTTCATTGGAGAACCTTTCTTTGGTACTTTAGTGATAGCTAAGGATATAGAAACTCATAACCAATCAAGAACCATAGGATCAGTTGATTTCCAAAACCAGAAACCCTAAGTAAAGTGTTCACCTTTATTTTTAGGGCAAAAATACCAAACAAATTCACAAAACTCATAAAAAACAATCAAACAAATTTCTTTTCTTGATAAGAAGTTGAAGTGAGGTGTTGTGGTTGGGAGTGATTGTGGAAAACTGGAAAAGAAAACAAAAAATGATCAAAAAACCAGAAAATTAAAAAACACGATTCTCTACACAGAATCGCGACTTTCTGAAAAAAGTGATTGATTGTGAATTAACATTTTAAGTGAAAGTGGAATTGAAGTTGTTGAAGGGCTTTGAAGGTAATCAAGAAGAAAAAACTACTCAAAGTGGCATAAAATCAAAAATAGGGAAAAACACGATTTTCTGCACAAAGTCGCGATTTTCTGAGGAAGGTTGTGATTTTGGTGCAAAAAATCAGGAGCAGAGTTAATTACAAAGAAAAGAAGGAATTAAAGCAAAACAAAGAGAAAGAAAGTTTAAAAAATAAAAAAATTCTCAAAAAACCTAGAAAATTAGAAAACACGATTCTCTGAACAGAATCGCGATTTTCTGTAAAAAGTGTTGTTTTGAAATAACTTTTCAGGTGACTCATGTATTGACTTGTGTAGCTCAATGATGAGTAGCACCTCCTTTAATGTCAATCCGGGAAGACGTGAGGATGGTATGAAGACCTCGAGCAAGTGGCGGCACAAGTGCGTGAGTGAGAAGCACACAAGCATGCACACACATACACACACACGCGCACACAAGGTAAGACAAAGAGTGAGAATCAATGGAGCTTTCAGATTACTTTCAAAATGCTCTTACAAGTTCGTTTCAATTACAATCTAACCCCAAAAATGAGCTCTCTAGCTCCTTTTATAGTTTTTGACTAGCTTTTGGCCCTGTCCAGACCTAGTGTCCGGCCTAGTTAAAAATTAGGTTCCAGGGCTTATTTGGGGGCTCAAACGAGATCTAAAAATTATGAAAATTGGTACACAACTACTTCTAAGGCTCCTCAAGCTCAAGGACTCCTTGGCTTGCACAAAATGGAGCTACAAAAATGTGAAATGAGATTTACAATGATTATTAGTGATAAAAATCACTGTTGTTGTAGGGATTTCTTCTAGTGATCTGCCATACATATCTTCAAGCTCCCTACTTGCTCTTCTTCCCTGCATGTCCATCTCTCTGGTTTGCATTAATGTCTTGAAAAAATATTGGCCTACTTGCCAGATCTTCTTTGACTGCCCTGTTTGCTCGTGCTGTCCCTTCGCTCTGACTCCCTTCTTTGACTTTCACGTCTTGTAGTTCCTGATGTACCAAGGCTACTGCCAACACCCCCCCCACTCTCGCGTCTGTCGCCCCTGACAGACCCTTGTCGAGCTGCTTTTTGTACGTAGTATTGTACAACATCGGCGGCGAGGTGGTGTTCTTCTAACCTGAGTCCCCTTGCTAGATCTGTCAGCAATGCATCCCAATTGACTGGCCCTGGGACATCTGGATGTGGCACCCGTAACTGCTCTGAGTGAATGGTTCGCTCCACGGCAAATAAATGGAGGAGATGTGAGGGTCTGGGTACAAATATTTCTGAGTGGTATTCCCAGAACCCTGTTATGAACATCTCTTCGAATGTTTGTTTAAAGCAGGCTGGGAGGTATTTTATTCTGGCGTGCCAAGCGTATATCACCTCTATGGAAGGAGTGGTGCTCATGTCATAAACTAAATCTTGGTTTCCTGTAAGGAATCCGACGCCTGAGAAGTGTGGGTCCTTGATATTCTTGAATGTCCTGAATGTAATAAGCATTAACTCAAAAATTTTCATGCACATCTGGGCCATTACATCAGGGGTATTCTTTAATCGGATGCTCCAGTGCCGTATAGTGGAGATCATGTAATTGACGGTGGGAGGCCCTTGAGGAGGTGCTAGATAGACGTAGTTTAACCATTTGGCGCATCCCTTGATATTCTTGACTGCAATGGTAAACTCTGGCCATGTACGTCTGCGGAGTACAGGAACATAACAAGGGTTATATTTAATAAAAAGAGGCATATTCGTCCAGGTGCGAACCATCTCCGGATAGGTTTCGAGGAGTCGGATCCTCCAAGTGGGTTGATGAATGGATCCTTTTTTAGCACTCTCTGGGATGTCATCTGGCCCAAATTGTGTAGCAAACGTTGGAGGTTTGCCACATTTATGTTGGATTTCTGCATTGTAGTCCGCCAGGAGTATACAATAGGGCACGTATTGATCATCATTGGTTCCGATCCATCTATGGTGGGACATGCTGCGGAAGTATTCTGATTTAATAATAGTGTCCTCTATCTTTGCCATAGATTGGATCTGAACTGCCACTCGATCTTCATGAGTTGATGCCGTTTTCTCTAGTGTTTGGAGCCACTCAGGTACTTCGATTTCTAACGTATCCATTCCTTCTGCGGTTTGCTCACCACCTGGCATTGGCATAGGAACGTAAGGTTCCTCATACGTCTCATCTACCTCGATGGGTACCAAATCCTCGGGTTCAGGTTCGACCACTGGAGAGGGTTGCCTTTCCTGTGTGAGTAATCTTGCCTGTAATTCGGCCACCTGCTCTTTCAATGCCATGACTTCTTCTGAAGTCGTGGTCGTTTCTGTGACTTTGGGTGCTGTCTGTTGCTCTTGGAGTTGATTGCGCAGCGCATCACGTTCCCTTTCCAAGTCATCATGAGCTTCTAATAGATCTGCATAGCTGTCCAAGATTGTCTTCATTGTCTCTGAGGGCACAGCTTTAAACTGCTCTGGATCAATTTCGTGTGGAGAGCCTTCCATTGCTGCTTCTAGATTTGCTTCATTTTGCTGCTGCAGCCTCTTGTTTTCTTCTAGGGCGGCCGCCATGTGTTTTCTGAGAAGTGCCAGGTTACGCCGGACTTTGAGATTATCGGCTTGGTATACCTCGAGCAGAGCTTCTAGTTGTTTGGCACCTGATTCTGTCGATGGTTGGGGGGCCGCCAATAAGGTTTGGTGAGCCTGCTCAAGCGTCGTGTAGCGTTGATTCAGTTCTGCATTTTCTGTTTGTAGAGTGAGAAATTGTCTTTGTAAGTTTTGATGGTGCGTTTCCAGACTCTGATACCGGTTGTCCAGAGCTTTGTATTCATGCTGGAGCTGGTATACACATTGGTTTAATGCTAAGAATATGTTATTTACATTAAATAATGCTGGGAAGGGTGAAGATGCAGGGGGAATGGGGGCGGGAATGGGAGAGGTGAATGATGTGGATGTAGGCGGAGATGTGGGTGGAGGGGGTATAGGTGAGGAAGGTGTCATGGGGGGAGGAAGTGGTGCTGTGGCAGGTGAGGTTTCCATCGTGTCAACTGTTTGAGTGACGGTGTAGATGGGAATCGTGGGTGGAGTGGATGTGACATCGGTGAACAGGGTGGTGAAGGTGGGCATGGTGACGCCCCCGTAATGGATTCCCGGAGAGAGTGGGATGCCCATGACAATGGTAGTGGTAGTGGATGTGGTGGTGCTAGTGTCCTGTGGTGGAGTGAATTGTGTAGTGTGAGGTGGGGATGGTGGTGACAACGGTGCTTCGTGATATTCTTCTGCTTGCGCTGACTCGCCTGGTGCTGATGTATTGATGTGAATTTGCTTCCCGGACCTCCTGGGACGAACGGGAACTCTTTTTTCAAACCTGTGGATGTAGGCCACTGCCTCATGAATGGCCTCATCCAGTCCCACGGCGTCGGCATGAAGGTTCATGGACTCAATGAACAACTCGTCCACACCTTCCTCCGCTAGCAAGTCGTTCATGAGTCTTTTGCCCTGTTCTAGAGACATCTTATGCTGTTCCTGAACCAGTCGCATGGTTCGATATAGTCTCTTGATTTGTGCCGAATATGCTGGGGCACTTGCTAACTCGGAGAGTTCGTCATATTCTTGCTGTTGTTCTTCGTCGGCTTCTTCTTCGTCTCCTCCTGCCTCTTGTTCATCTACATCGACTTCTACAACTTGGGGTTGGGTGGGGGCCGATGTTGTTTTGGGTCGTGGTTCCTGAGCTCGCGCTGCTTCCGCTTCGAGGTTAGAGTCATAGATTAATCGGGCAATTTCTTCATCCGTGAGGTCCTCAAGAGTAAATCCCTGTGGGAATTCCAAATCGGATGGAATGGGTGGAAACACCAGATTAGGCCCCTCCGTGCTTGGTCGTGGTAGCCGGATCGTGAATGGCCTAACTCGTCGTGTCTGGGGAGGAGTGATTTCTGGTGTAGCGGTAGCTCCCCTTGGTTGGGCACAGGGTAGTTGGACTCCCCCCCTCATCTTCTTGGATGGGGGACCTGCTGTTGATAGTCTTCTTTGGAATTCTTGGACTCGGGACCATACGAGTGCCCGCTGAACAGGCACGTCATAAGCCAAGCATCTATAGATTATTCTGGTCAAAGCACAACACCCGTGGAGCACATTCTTCTGTTTTTTGTTCCACCTTTGATGCGCTAGGTGGATCTGGTCTATGATCCAGTGTGGCACATTGATGGGCAGGCTTTCGGTTTCTGCTAGATATAAACTGAACCATATTTTTTTTGGGGGCATTGTGAATCGTTCTTGGGCGGGAAACGCAAAGTGTTGCATGATGGTTCGCAGGTGAAGCGCAATGGTAGGTGTCATTGCTACCATATCCTTCAACTTATTCAGATCCTTGTGCTTCATGCGACCTGGGACCATGGTTTCCTTTTCTGTTGGGATGTGCATGCCATACATTCCCAATGCTTCTCTTACCAGGTTGAGGTCCAGCTTGAACCTTTTAAGCTCATTACCCGGCAGCAGTGATGGCAACACAAAGGTGCTGTCGCCTCCTTTGGTCCTGCTTGGCGTGATTGTACTGATCAGATATGAGCATCGTAAAAAATCCGGCTTTGGTATGTGGGCCCTGAAGTAACTTTCCACGCCCGCTTTGACCCAAACTGATCTCATGACTTCGGCATTTTGGTAGCTTTCAAATTCGCGTGTGAAAAAGTGGTATCGACCCCATTTGCCATTGAACTCCAATTCTGCTTCCCAGAAGTAGGTTCCATCGCCCAGTGGTCCAGCAACATCACTGAACCAATGCGCATGCTTACCTACTTGAGAAGTGTGTCCTTGAGGAGGATCCTGGATGGGGAGCACATGCACTTCTTGAAGCTCTTGCGGTCTTGCAGTGAGACGTGGCTCAAGGAGAAGTGTTTCTATGTCCACGATCTGGGGCCCAGATCCGGCTTGAGAGCTGGTACCTGCTTCTGCCATGGCCCTATTTGCTGATTGGTTCTGTGAGAATATAGAACCAAGTGTTAACATTGTAATGGACAAAATAAATCCGTTGTTGTCCCCGTTACAACATTAACATAAGGTAGATGGTGAGTTAGTGGTTAGTAAGTGCGTGAAGGCAGTGTGTGTAGTTAGTGATTGTGTTGTCCTAGGAAACTTTTGCAGTTAGTAAGTGGGTTATGAATTTACAAATTGGGGTCGGGGGGTTTATTACAGGCCCTAGGCTGCCAAATGCAGTGAATGGGCTTTGCTTTCGGTTTCGGAGAGTCTCTACAGAGCTTTTTCGGTGTCGTGGTTTGAAAACGAGGCCTTTTTGGGACCCATATACAATTGATTACATGCACGTTCTTGGGTTTTGGTGTGTACATGAGTGTCGAGAACGAGTGAAATCTGGCAGCATGCGTCGCTGCGTTATGCTGTTTAAGTTGTGGCCTCAGCGTAGCTACTTGTGCCATCAAGCAAGCCTTAGGCACCCAAATTTGTCTTGATTGTGGGCTTGCCTTCATCGACTTCTTGGGCACCCAAATAGATTTTACTTTAGCAGAAGAATTTCTGGAAGACTTCTTATTAGCGTTGCGTTGTTGGTCACTAATAAGAGGCTTTGCCCCTGTAGTTGACGGTGGTGCAACTGGTCGTTCGCCTTTCCGCACCCATACCTGGTCTATTTTCTGGGCTGTTCTGCTGCGCAGGTACTTTTGATCTCTGACATAGGTAGTACCCTGCTTCTTCTGCCTTTGATCCACCCTGGGTTGCTGCCTCCTTCTAGCCTTTGGAAAAGAAGGGAGTTCCGTTGCATTCCTGACTCCTTTTTTGCAAATATCATTCCTCTGCAACACATAGTTTTGGACAAGAACAGCATGGTCATCTTCATGTGTACCCCTGGAAGGACCAGGAGTCTGTGCCTTTCCTAGTTCCTTGAGTGCTCCATTGTCTAATTCTACTGTAACTCGACTATGATTGACCCAAACCTGGAGAAGTCCACTTCTTAGGTTTAGATTGACTGCTTGGTCATAGATCCAATCCTGGCCCAAGACGAGAGGTTCAGTGAGATCCTCATCTTGACACACTAGTACTTTAACGGTCATTGCCTCCTCGTGAATGTAGAGGGGAAGTTCCACCTCGCCCATGCAAGGGGTTTCCACACCTCCCAATCCTATGAGGTATGCTTCCACAGGATGGACAGTTAACTGTAACTCTTGACAGTAAGACAGCTTAACAGCGCTAGTGGCAGCACCTGAGTCAATCAAGGCTCTTACGGTCCTTGTACTCTTTCCTTGTCCTATGTCTATGGTTATGAAAGGACGTCTATCAATTATTCTATTCGAGCTTGTTCCTGCAACTTCACACATGGCTATGGGAAATCCTTGGTCTGCATAGTCATTAGTTCCAGGCTGATCTCTGCCTTGCCTTCGTAGTTTCATCCTTCTGATGCGTTCTAAAGCCTCTACTTGAGCTTCTTCTCTAATTCTCTTTTCTTCCTCTTTGCGTTTCTTAGCAGTGTTGAGTCGGCTGAGCATTTCCTCCGTGAGGGGTTCCTGGTACAACTTAACTCTGCATCCGCTAATATAGTTAGGGAGAACATCACCCTCTAATGTGGCCAATTGTACTGCTCCACTTGTGGAGATCCTATTGATGATCATAGGTCCATAGCCTCTCTTTTCTAGCTTCCTTGCGTGTTGTTTCAGTGTATAGACTAAGACTAGATCTCCTGCTTTCAAGCCTTTATCCTTCACATGGGCATCGAAATATGCCTTCTGTCTCTTCTTGGCGGCATATATTCCTGCAGCGGCTCTTAGTCTTGTTTCCCCTAATCGTTCAAGGTCAAAGATCCTAGAGGAGAGCTCATGACCTGTCCATTCGTGCTCTTGTGCTACTCTCAATGTGGGGATCAGGAAGTCCAAGGGTAGCACAGCGTTTTGGCCGAAAACCATCTGGAAGGGGGTGGCTTGGAGTACCGTTTTATAGGCAACTCGGTATGCCCAAACAGCATGGTGTAGCTGTTTGTCCCAATCAGAGCGTTTAGTGTTCACTAGTTTCGTCAATACATTGCATAAAATCTTATTAGTGCTCTCAGCTTGTCCATTAGCTTGAGGGTGATAAGGGGCAGACTTCTTGTGTATTACCAAGAATTCTTGGAGTAGATTTTCAATCACTTCGTTCAAGAAATGAGTGCCTCTATCACTTACAAGCTCTATGGGTAGTCCATATCTCGTGAATACATTCTCAAACAAGAATTTGGCAGTTGTTTGAGCATCGTTCTTGGTTGTAGCTTTTACCTCTACCCACTTGGTGAGATAATCTGTTGCCACAATGATGTATTCCGCATGAGAACCCTTAGCTGGGGGATTAATAGGACCTACGAAGTCTATTCCCCACTTAGAGAATGCACGTCCACCCATCATAGGTTTCAGTGGCATCTCATCTTTGCGTATAGGATACTGGGTCCTCTGACAGACATCACACCGTTTCACATAGGTATGTGCATCCATGTGAAGGGTAGGCCACCAGAAGCCCGCAAACAATATTGCCTTGATCACCCGATCTGGTCCAAAGTGTCCTCCTGCTACACCTTGGTGAGCAGTTTCTAAGATCTTAAGATACTCACTTTCATGGACACACAGTCTCAGGTAACCATCCTTACCGCGTTTGTATAGATTATCACCAACAAGTGAATAATCCTGGGCTTCTTGTTCCAAACTCCTTTTCCTAGCTAGAGTCATGTCTGGGGGGAATGTGTTTGTCCTCAAGAATGATACTAGAGGTTCACTCCAATCTGGCACAATGGATACTTGATAAAGAGTGGCATGTTCCACTGGTGGTTTAGTGCAACAGATTGGGCATTCCTTGCACAACTTTTGGACATCCGCTTCCATAGTTGGCCAGTGCACACCGAATCTCTTTAGAGTCTGTAAAGTTCGTTGTTTTGAATGGTGTTGCTCTAGTGCACCTACATGTGCTAATTGCAACCATTTAGCGTACTCATCCTCTTCTACGCAACAAGCCAAGATCCCTTGATCTGTGTGCTTGTACATGCTTCCTGCCATGATGTGGTATTTTTGGGCTTTTACAACCTCTCTATTCCGTGTGTTTACCACTGGATGGTTAGGCCCGTAGGTCAATACTGGTACTATTGGCTTGGCCCACTGCGGCACCACTTCCAAATTAAACAAGTAAGCATCAGGAAGGTCATCTGACACTCCTTGTGGGGCTTCTCCCGATGTGAGCCTAGAGAGATGATCGGCTCTCAAATGAGTCCTACCTTTCCTTACCACAACCTCAAAATCGTATTCCATTAGCAAGAGAAACCATCTCACTAATCTTCCTGTATTGCATGGCTTGTTTACGAGATATAACAATGCCTGATGATCAGTAAAAAATTTAAACTTATTTGCAAGCAAATAGTGCCTAAATTTCTTGACTGCATATACCATGCCTAATCCTTCACGCTCTGTAGTGGTGTAATTCCGTTCAGCCGCATTCAATTGTCTGCTGGCATAGGCAATTGGAAGATCCATATTACCTTCACCAGTAGGTTGTGCAAGCACACATCCAATAGCGTAATTGGATGCATCCACATGAACATGGAATGGCTTATTCCAATCTGGTGTGGTCAAGATTGGTGCTGAACATAATCTTCGTTTAAGTTCCTGGAAGGAATTCTCACATTCATCCGTCCACTCAAAGTTTGTCAGAAGTCCGTACATGGGCTTTGCAATGACAGCATACATGTGTATAAATCGTCGATAATAACCACAATGCCCCATGAAAGCTTGTACTTCCTTGACATTCTTTGGCCTAGGCAGCTCTGCTATGGCACTCACTTTTTCTTCGTCGGTAGATATGCCATTCTTTGACACTATGTGTCCTAGAATCTTTCCTTGCCTGACCATAAAAACACACTTTTCTGGGTTCAGGCAGACCTGATAATCTCTACATTTGTCAAAGATTTGTCTGAGTTCAGGAATATGGGTTTGTCTAACATTGGAATGAGCACAAAGATCATCAACATAGACTTCTAAACTCTTCCTCAGAAACTCCTTAAACACATGGCACATCAGCCTCTGGAAGGTAGCTGGTGCGTTGGTAAGCCCAAATGGCATTACTCTAAAAGCAAAAATGCCCCATTCTGTGGCAAAGGCTGTCTTATGCTGATCCTCTGGAGCTATGGCTACTTGATTGTAGCCCGAAAATCCATCAAGGAAGCTGTACACTTCCTTGCCTGCCACTCTTTCTAAGAGATGTTCTGTGATGGGAAGCGGATAGTTATCTCGAATCGTGGCGGCATTAACCTTTTTCAAGTTAATGCACACACGCAGTTTGCCATTCTTCTTGGGCACCACTACGATGGGGGATACCCATTCAGTGTGCTCAATTTCATAGATAAATCCAGCTTCAACCAGTCTATCTATCTCTTCCTTGATCTTAGCAGCGTAATTATCATTATATGTATAAGGCTTTTGCTTAGAGGGTTTAGCATCTGAAGTCATGGGAATGGTGTGTGAGCATATGTCAGGGTCAACACCTTTCAAATCCTTGTAACTCCAAGCGAATACATCTCTGTATTCTCTTAGCAAGGCTATCAATTCGTACTCTTCTTCTTCTGTTAGGTCATGACCTATATACGTGCATCTCTCCTCTCCTTCTTCTATGGCCACTACTATTTTCTTGGTGGTTTCTTTGTTATCATAGGCCTCTCCTGATTGTGCCTCTCGTTTAGGCATTCTTATCATGACTCTCCTGTCATCTATCTCATACTTCTTAAAATTTTTTGGGACCTCAAACAAAGATTCTTCCTCTTCTGGTAAGGCTTCTTTCTTTCTTCGTTTCTTTCCTTCTTCCTTCGAGGTCATATGTGTTGCTAATCTTACATCATTTGTAACCTCTCCATGCTTCTGAGGTTGAAATTCTACTTCATGGAAGTATTCTTCATCTGATGCAAATGGAGGGTCCATAATGATTGACTCTAGATCGGAGTCACTTGCATCCTCAAATGCATCAGGGCTAGGTTCGCATTCTTCTAAAACTGCCTCTCCCATGATTGGCTCTATGGAGAAGACTGAAATATCATAGCCATCCTCATCACAGTGAGGTGTCCATTGTTCTTCATTGATGGCTACGTCCATTGTTGCTAAAATTTCTGCCCAGCCATGGGGTTCAAATTCCTCGTCTGGAAAAACTACAGGTGCATAGGCTGGGTCTTGAATGGGTCTATGGGTTTCGTTTGCACCTATTTCTCTGGCCTTTTCTCTCTTCTCTTCTTCTACTGCTACCTTGCACATCCATAAGTGAGTATCTTCATGCATCCATGAGGATCCTGATCCTATGGAATGCACAGATTCTGTATCATCTTTGGCTCTATGGATGGGATTCCATTGGATAGGAGGGACATCTCTATGAGAATAATCCTTGAGATTGACTTTGGTTGTAACACCTAAGTGCTGCAGGTACAAAGAATTGGTTCCCCAATCCTGTACCACTTGCAACTGTCGCATGAATGGTCTTCCCAAAATCATCTCATAGGCATGATTTTTGCTGAAGTCACATATGGCAAAGGTATGTTCAAACTCGACACCACAAGTGGTGAGAGTTATTCCTTCTAGCAATCCTAGGGGTCTCTCTATGTGACCATCGGCCATCTGCAATTTCATTCTCGTCGGCCTGAGTGCCGGCTTGCCCCAACGCTTCCATAAGGAGGTGGTGGCAATTGCAACTCCTGCACCTGAGTCCAAAATTGCTTTGGTGGTGTAGTCCTGGTAGGTAATGGGAAGATAGGTGTTCCCTTCTTCACCTTCGCACATATCTCCTATCTTATCCAAGGGAATTTCTGGCACTGTCCTATGGGATCCTACCCGGGAATGAGGTTTTGCAACTTCAGTTACTCGACTGGCTGCATATTTCCCCGCGTTTGGTCTATCCTCAGGCAGTTCTTTCAAAGTGAGATTGCGCTGCACCTTGGTGTTCGTTACTACCTCCGTGTTCCTTGGTATGACTGAGTCGTCGTTCCTTACCATGACTGTGGGTGCTCTCATACACGTGGATTTTGCTTCCCATGGGCCTGTGAAGTGGGGTAACTCTTGTATGGAATTAGATTCAAAGTCCAATCTCTCGTGAGATTGAGTACTCTCATGTTCCCCGTAGATGGATGGGATGTCTTGTGGGAATTGGTCGTGTGCATCGTCCACAAGTTCAAAAGGAGGGGCGACCTCGCTTTCGTTTTCCCATTTGTCTTCTTGAATCTCCCGTAGGAAGTCTGGTGCAAACCGATTCATAGAAGAAGAAATGTCCGGCTCCGTAGAATTGGGCACATAAGCAACCTGGGAAGGAGGGCTTATTCTTCCGTTGGCTCTCTCCTTGCTCTCATAAATGGCTGGAGCACAAGCTTCTTGGGGAGGATTGCTTATTCTATTACTCTTCCGAACAGGCTCATACGCTCTCCGGGAAGGAATGTGGGTTACCTGTGGAGGTACATAAGCTTTCGAGGGAGGCTCCTGTGACCTTTGGGGAGGAAGATAGGCTCCTTGAGGAGGCACATGGGCTTCCTGAAGAGGCTGGCTTATCCGTTTTCTTGCCCTTTCCTTTCTTTGAGGGACAGGTTCCTTTTCTGATTGTGCAATTAGCCTTTCTATTCTTTCTAAGGAGGGGAAGTTGTCTGGTTTAGTGGAATTGGCTGCATAAACTTCCGATGGGGAATGGCTCAGGTTTTTGCTTGCTTTTTCTTTCTCCTGATTTTTTTCTTCCTTGTCAGATCTGGCAATTATCCTCTCTAACTTTTCTAGGAATCCATCCAAGTGTAATTGCGTCTTGGCTGAGCCCGAGTAATTGAAAAGGCGACTGGCTTCAAACATAGTCTGAGCCAATGCGACCATTTTCGCGCACAGTTTGGTTCTTTCTATCTCTAGGTCAGCTCTAGGATAGCACTTGTCATGATCCGTGACGTTTGGCCCTTCTTGGATTCTGGCCTGATATGCTTTAAGCATCATGTTTAGGTCTTCAGGAGTGGGATCTGCTAGAACTGATCCTACTCTAGGGGGTGGTGGGATTTGATGAGGCGGTGGGGAAGGTGGTGAGTCGGATGGAGATGGGAGTGGTGGAGGCGGGGTGATGTGAGAGGGAGTTTGAGCTGTGAGTTCAGTTATCCTCGCTTTGGTTTCTCTTATGCTTTCCTCAAGCTCACTCATCTTTTTGGCCCATTGTCGTTTCATTCTTTCTCGACTATCTTTCCATGCTCTAGTCCTTTTCTTTGTTACGCTCTCGGTTTCACTAGCCTCTGGGCCCTTTTCCTTGCTTGTCTCTTGGTTTTGCTGTAATGCCTGAGCTCTAGTGACTACCTGCACTGGTGCAGTGGAAGTGACGCTTCCTGAGGGATCTACAACCAAACCGATCACATTGATAGGAGTGATTTTTGGCATATTATTGGGGTTCTTAGGGCAATCTCGTAAGAGATGTTCTTTTCCACAATCTTGGCAGAAACCTTGGATAGTCACTGACTGGGGTTGTGTAGGTGGAGGCAAGGGACAATCACGAATGAGATGATCTCCTTGGCATCTGTAGCACGGTCCTCTTGGGAATGGAGGTCTTACTTGCCTAGGTTGAGGCCTGGGGTTGGGGTTTGCATACATGACGTTCGTGTAATCTGACTCCCAACTAGGTTCACTTGGTTCTTCACTATAGTAAGACTCACCATGTTCTGGAGACTGCATGTAGTAAGCCTGGGGACTATCGACATGTGTAGAATCAAAGCTATGGTCACTTGGGTCACTTTCTGAGATCAATGGGGTTACTGGTACAATGGCCCTATTCAGGTTTTCTTCTGCAACAGTATACTTTACTGGAATCACGTTAGCGGGGTTTGGAGGCTGTTGAGCCAGCACCGGTTGGGGTCTCTGTTGGGCCTGATATTGTGGTTGGTAGGTTTGTTGGGGTCTAGCATATTGTGGTGGTGGATTTTGGTTTTGGTATCTGCCTTGTTGGTAGGGCTGCGGGTAGGGTTGCCTAACTGCCTGCTTGTTGTATGGGCAATCTTGTGCGGTGTGATTGGTGTATCTCCGTTCTATGGTGCAGTACTGGCTACTAGGGTTTACTTGGGGTTGAGCCATAATAGGGCAGACATTCGCCATATGGTCACCACCGCATGTATAGCACCTTTTCACAGAGGCAAACCTTGGGATCTGTTTGCTAGTTACACCTAATTTCTGAGCTACCTTCTCAGCGAGTTCCTCAATTGATGTAGATTGCGTGGAAGAGTGGCTAGATGCGCTATCTGAGTCTTTATAGATTTTGGAAAGCTCTAGCTCTTCCCCTAGGTTATCTTCAATGTCAATGCACATGCGTACACACTCTTCTATAGTCCTAGGGTCCTTCAGATACACATAGGATCTCAATTTCGTACTCAGCAATCCCTCGAGGAATAAGGCTACCTGTTTAGCAGATGTGGGTAGCTCCGAAATTGGGCACCTTTCAAGATATTGTCTAAATCTTCTTCCTGCAAGTCTCACAGTCTCTTGAGGGGTTTGCTTGAAGCTGTGAATCAATGAGGAAGTATTGTGTCTTATGCCACTCTTAGAGAACTCTACAATGAAAGCCTCTAGGAGTTGGTCTATGCTCCTGAACTGACGCTCATCTAATGGCTGAAACCATGTAAGTGCCGTGTTCCTGAGGGTTAGACCGAAGGCATTGTACTGCGTGAACAGATCTTCCACTTGTTCAGCTCTCAAGACTTGCTTGAACTCCGCCACATGATCATAGGGATCTCCTGTGCCGTCAAAGTAATTCTTCATGGACTTAACTAGCTGGGTGGGTCTCAAAGTTCTTGTGTGCTCTCTAGGCCTCGGCAGAGGGAATCCATCTATATTTCTTTGGTTCCTGTGGGCTCTATGCATCTCAGGTTCTACCCTATTCGTCTCTGTTCTCGTTCTTTCTCTGCCCACTGGGTTGGCAAAACTTACTTCTGGTCTAGCTCTACTTCTGTCTCCTTGCGTACCATGAGCTTGGGAAGTTCCAGCCCCAGGGTGACCATAGGATACATTTGATCTTGGTTGGGGGAAAATAAATTCACCCTTCCAAGTGTAGGCATGCCTATCATTTTCTGTCACCACAAAGATCCGTTCTGAAGCATGATCTAAGTAGGTCACTCTGCCTGGGCTATCCGGATCCTTAAACTCATAGATCATGATATTTCCTATGTCTGTTGGCTGATTAGACTTATACCTCCAAAAGGCTTCATCAGTTTCTCGATTGAGGAGCAACTCTATGCTCTTGTTGTCTTGGGGGACCCATTCAGGCGTGATAATCCTAGTGAGAACTGATTTACCTCGAGGGGTTCTAGGTTCCGCATCCATGTTCCCTTGTTCTAGGTCACCTAAGTCCGCTTCTGAGATTACATTCCCGAAGTCATCTGTCCTATCAGGGTGACTAGTGACAACATATATAGTTCCTTCTTTGTCCAGGTATGCACCATTTTCAAACTTGACAGCTGGATGTTCTAGTCCTATGGATTGGTCAGGGTTTTTAATCTGGACCACGGATCTTCCTAGGCCGTCCTCATAGATGCTAGCACCTAGTCGGTTGGTCCTAAGATATTCCAGCTGTGTTTTGTAAGGGCCTTCTACCCTGTACAAATAAGGCACTCCTGAACTTCCCGTGGGTCTGTCCATGCCTTGAGACATTTCTGACTCACTGGTCTCAGAGCTAGGGTAGTATGAATGGTGGCTCAACTGCTGGGCCCAAGACCTTGCAGTGTGATTGACACTAGCCTCTGAAGACCTAAGGCTTTGTCTCTCTCTTGCTAGGTGTCGTCCTGATCTAAGGTTCATATGCCTAACTGATTAGCCCAATTTTTTTTTTCAGATTACAACCTCGTTGCCGATCAATTGGTATTAGTCACTTGATTCTTTTTAGTTATTTTAGCACGTTTGAGTTCTTGTCTGATATCACGTCGTCGGAATACTTGAGTGTTCTTCGTAATTTCAGGTTGATCGTTCCACGTTAGGTTCTTTTCCTTTAGGTTATCGACAGTACAGTAACTAAGTTTTTAGCTTGAACTTGAGTTTTTAATAGTCTTCGACTTGATAACTGCCTATCGTCGCCCTGACTTACTCCTATCTCTACTCGTTCTTAGCTTGAGCTAGGAAATGACAGAGGGAGTTGAGAATAATCCAACCTTACTTGTTGATCCCTTGCTTTATGGTGCTCAAGAACCCGGTTCTCAAGCTTGCAAAGAAACCTTGCTTTGTACGCTCTCAGTTGCTCTCAATGGACCTATAAAAGACCCACGGTTAGCTCAATGCTTATATTCAAAGAACAAAACCATCCACTTTCATTCATGTGACACAAACACACATTTGCATTGTGACTTTTAGGAAAATAATTCTAAAGACCCCTGACTTTGATCCCCCTGGGTATGGTCAACTTCAAATTACCCTCTCTGAAAATCAATGCATTATCTTTATAAAAAACAGTTGAGGGCGTGTAGTATATGCCACGAGCTTTCCAACAAGCCCAAGAGCTCAAAAATTGGATTTCGTATGAAAAAGTTAGGACTGTTCAGGGTTTAGGGAGTTAAATCAGGATTCAATACAAGCTAACAGTCAAACAGGAATACTCGAGTAGCTTGTGGCACGGCCTAACGATGCAATACTACACCCTAGAGTTTGTCCCCCACTTAATCACAATTTAGACCAATCACTTTGCCTTGAAAACTTGACCTAATTTGCCCTTCTAACGCGTTCGCAAAGTCTGTCGGTCGCGATTGACAGGTCAGTCGCGATCGACGTGTCGATCGCGATTGACAGGTCCGTCGTGGCTGTCAGTCGCGATTGACTAGTCAGTCGCGATTGACAGGGGTTACGAAAAGTCAATCAGTCGTGGTCAAAGGGTCGTTGACTCTGTCGGTCGCGATTGATGAGTCGATCGCGATTGACAGGCCGGTCGCGAGGGTCTGTCAATCGTGGTCAAACAGTCGTTGACCGTGTCGGTCGCGATTGACAGAGCCGTCGTGGTCTGTCCGTCGTGGTCAAACAGTCGTTGACTGTGTCGATCGCGATTGATGACTCGATCGCGATTGACACGTGTCACGCGTGTGGTCAGTCGGTCGTGGTCAATCGGTCGTTGACTCTGTCGGTCGCGATTGACAGAGCCGTCGTGGGCTGTCGGTCGCGATTGACGTGTCGGTCGCGATTGACAGATCTGTCCGTCGTGGTTTGTCGATCGCGATTGACAGAGCGATCGCGATTGACAGAAATCTGTGGAATTTCAAAAAACTAAACACATTTTTGGGAAGCTCTAGGCCTGTAGGTCATGGATATGCACTTTGTTTAGCAATTAGAGCAATTTTTCTGTCGGTCGCGATTGACAGAGCTCGGCGACACACAGACAGTTACTCAGAATTCCGTACCTGCGCAGAGTGCTGGGGATGATGATGCGGCCTGTACCTGCAGAATGCTCACAAAACATGCAAAAAACAGCACATGCAAATTCGCTCTCTCGCTCTCTCTCACAAGTGAAATGAGGGAAATGAGGTGGAGATGGGGATATAGTCAAAAAACTGAAATTTTCGCGATGATGGAGATGGAGGTGGAAGATGGTGATGATGATGATGGTGATGAAGATGGTGAAGAAAGTAAAAGAAAATCGATGAGAGTGAAGAAAATACCTACAACTCCAACGCGTCAACTCTACGTCTTACCATCACACGCTCGTCCTCAAAGCTCGATCCCCAGCAACGGCGTCAAAATTTGGTGTAGCTCAATGATGAGTAGCACCTCCTTTAATGTTAATCCGGGAAGACGTGAGGATGGTATGAAGACCTCGAGCAAGTGGCGGCACAAGTGCGTGAGTGAGAAGCACACAAGCATGCACACACATACACACACACGCGCACACAAGGTAAGACAAAGAGTGAGAATCAATGGAGCTTTCAGATTACTTTCAAAATGCTCTTACAAGTTCGTTTCAATTACAATCTAACCCCAAAAATGAGCTCTCTAGCTCCTTTTATAGTTTTTGACTAGCTTTTGGCCCTGTCCAGACCTAGTGTCCGGCCTAGTTAAAAATTAGGTTCCAGGGCTTATTTGGGGGCTCAAACGAGATCTAAAAATTATGAAAATTGGTACACAACTACTTCTAAGGCTCCTCAAGCTCAAGGACTCCTTGGCTTGCACAAAATGGAGCTACAAAAATGTGAAATGAGATTTACAATGATTATTAGTGATAAAAATCACTGTTGTTGTAGGGATTTCTTCTAGTGATCTGCCATACATATCTTCAAGCTCCCTACTTGCTCTTCTTCCCTGCATGTCCATCTCTCTGGTTTGCATTAATGTCTTGAAAAAATATTGGCCTACTTGCCAGATCTTCTTTGACTGCCCTGTTTGCTCGTGCTGTCCCTTCGCTCTGACTCCCTTCTTTGACTTTCACGTCTTGTAGTTCCTGATGTACCAAGGCTACTGCCAACAACTTGTGAAGAATATTGAGAGAAGGCAAGGACATAGAATACGCAAAATTTGCACAAGAAAAGATCTACAGAAAAAACACGATTCTCTACACAAAATCGCGATTTTCTGTAAAGAAAGTTTTTTTGGAATATGTGGTAAATTTGGGTACTTGACATAAGAAAGTGTAGAGGGAGTCATTAAGATTGAGTAAGTGAAGTTGAACAAGTGAAAGAGTGAGGAAAAGTAAAAATCACACAAAATCGCGACTTTCTGAACACTATAAAAACTTGAAATTCAAAGAAAAATTCATTTGAGTGAGAGTGAGGGAGAGAGAGAGTGTGCAGAGTTGAATAAAATCGCGATTTTCTGCTACAAGCAAGCTTTGGAGATATTTTCAACTTGGCAAGCAAGGTAAAAAGTCTAGCAGCATTTTGAGTACATATTTTTTTGCATTAAAGTGAGTAAATAACACAAAAAAGTAGGAAAATTGTAAAATCACGAAATCGCGATTTCCTGTTTTTGTTGGTTTTCAGTAAGAAAAAAGTGTTTTTCAAGAAATTTCTTTTATTGCATGTCAAAATTTTGATAAGGCGATTCTATAGGTGAAAAAATATTAAAAAAAAGCAATAAGTTGAAAATCTGCCAAATTTCGGACAAAATCGCGATTCTGAGTTTTAACTCAAAATCGCGATTCTGTGAAAAAGTGCCATCAACATCGCGATTCCCAGAATACGATTTTCTTAAAGAAAATCGTGTTTTTACAATCTGTGAGCAATCACGATTGTCTGGGAACAAAATCGTGAAAAACACGATTTTGTGAACAAAATCGCAAAAAACACGATTTTGACACGAAATCGCAAAAAACACGATTTTGACACGAAATCGCGAAAAACACGATTTTGACACGAAATCGTGAAAAACACGATTTTGACACGAAATCGCAAAAAACACGATTTTGACACGAAATCGTGAAAAACACGATTTTGACACAAAATCGTGAAAAACACGATTTTGACACAAAATCGCAAAAAACACGATTTTGACACAAAATCGTGAAAAACTCGATTTTCAACAGAAAATCGTGAAAAACACGATTTTGACATAAAATCGTGAAAAACACGATTTTGACACAAAATCGTGAAAAACACGATTTTGACACAAAATCGCAAAAAACACGATTTTGACACAAAATCGTGAAAAACTCGATTTTCAACAGAAAATCGTGAAAAACACGATTTTGACACAAAATCGTGAAAAACACGATTTTGACATAAAATCGTGAAAAACACGATTTTGACACAAAATCGTGAAAAACACGATTTTGACACAAAATCGTAGAAAACACGATTTTCAACAGAAAATCGTGAAAAACTCACAAGTAGGTACAAAATCGTAGAAAACACGATTTTCAACAGAAAATCGTGAAAAACTCACAAGTAGGTAGAAAATCGTGAAAAACACAATTTTCATCAGAAAATCGTGAAAAACTCCCAAGTAGGCACAAAATCGTGAAAAACACGATTTTCATCAGAAAATTGTGGAAAAAAAAAACACAAATCCATCTGAAAATCGTGGAAAAGTTAATTACATCATAAAATCGTGGAAAAAAAAAAAAAAACACGATTTTCATCTGAAAATCGTGAAAAAACACTACTGGCAGTAGAAAATCGTGAAAAAAACCCCAAATTCATTAAGAAGTTGTGAAAAGCACAAAACATAGGAAGAAAATTAAAACACACACAATTTTGGACAGAAAATTGTGGAAAACCAATATATTGGTTAGGAAACTGTGACAAACACTCTTTTGAGTATTAGAAAATTGTCAAAAATAGTTGAATGATACTAAGGTCTGGAAATAAAATAAATGCACTTTCCAAGCAAGAACTAACAAGGAAGGAAAAAGAGCCAGGAAGTAGTAAAAGATCAGAAAGAAGTTTAGGCCAAGAAAATAACATGGAAAACCTAAATGAAACAAATGAGTCAATAGAAAATGGGGATTTTAGAAACATCCTTAAATACATGTATACAAATAGGTTTGGAACCTATGTATACCAGGATGGAATGCATAAATTCCTCATTAGACTGAGAAATTTAGAAGTTCCCCTGAATATAACTCCAGTAGCCCAATTCAAAGATGGAAGATATGAAGACAGGCAAGGATGTGTATACATCTTCTCTCAAGACCCTGAAAATTCAAATGATCTAGGGCAATGTGCTGACAAAGGACCTTGGGAACATAACATGGGACAACCAGATATACCTAGACCAAATGAAAACTACACTAATAATGAGCAACATCATGGGAGAAGGACACATGCTTCACCAAATCCCTTTGACAAAGAACCAGAAGGATACAATGACTTCCCACTCAGAAGAAGACCTCATTGGCAACCTCAGGGTAGGATGCTTAGACCATACCAAGTAGCCAAATGCATGAAGAACCAATATGAAGGGTATTCAGATCCTCATGCTCATGCAGCAGAATTTAGACAACTGATTAGAGCAGAGGAAGTAGAAGATTACAAGGTACAATTTGAGGCATTTGGTCTAACACTAACAGGGCCAGCCTTATCATGGTTCATTCCTTTGAGAAAAGAAATGTACCTAGACATTGAATCTTTCTTAGAAGCTTTCATTGGTGAATTCTCTAAGACTGGAATCAAACATAGTACAGCCACATTGATACACAGCTTCAAACAACAAAAGGAGGAAAATGTTAGAGAAGCAGCCAGAAGGTTTAAGCAGTACATTGATAGATGCCCAAGAGAAGAAGTACCTTCCATGGCAAAACAAGTATCCTTATTCATTGAGGGTTTGAGAAGTGCCCAATTAAGGACCCTAGTGTACTATAGGAGATGTCCTGATTTAGCAGCCTGTGTTAAGGAAGCAATAGATTTGGAGGACAACAGAGGTCAAGATTTGTTAGCATTTGATCAACCCAGATCTTATGAAGACAAAATTCCTCCAGCAGAAGAGTTTGCTCAGGCTATTGCTAAAGCCCTAGAGGTAAGCACTAAAACTAATCTGATAAACTCTAGGATAAACACAAACAAGAAATGTTATATTTGTGGAGAAAATCATCTGGCACAACAATGCCCTTATCAAAAACCACAACACTTACAAGACAGGAAGACACTCAAGTATTGTACACTAGAGAGAAAATGGACAAACCATACCAGGGAGGAATGCTTCTATAACAAACAACCTGTCAAGGAAAGAGACTACATGACTCAGAGGGAATCAGGTTATACTGAGCAACCAAGGCCAGTATTAGGACAACAGCCTCCTATTCCAACTAATGTGGTACCAGTCAAATATACACCCATTGACGAAGGAAATTCAAGATTCAGATCACCTTATAAGGAAGAGTATCAATGGAGTGAGGGACATCAGGAAGAATGGGAAGATTATGAAATAAGGGAACCTGAGCTTAAAGCCCTAGATTTGGGAAATGGGAAAATTGAAATGGACACAGCAACATTCATGTACATTACCAACAACTACATGTCCAATCAAAAACCTCAATTCAAAGGGGGACCAAAGATAACATGTTATAGGTGTGGGGGAGAGCATTTCATTAGAGATTGTCCACAACCTCCAACATTCAGAATAGAGGGAGCATACTGTAAGGATTGTGGTAGAGAACATTTGATCAAGGACTGTCCAAAAAATCCCCAAAAACAATAGAACACACCTAATAACATACCTTTAAAAACAGTCAAAATTATGGAACAAGAGGAATTGAGTGACAATGATCAAATTGAGCTTAATGTTATAACAAGGGCACAAGCCAAACAACAAGGAACAATGAAAGAACAAAATGAGGGTTCTACATCAAAAGGGAAGAAAAATAGACAAAAAGGGAAATGGGAAAAGAAAAGGAAAGTGGGCAAAAGTCTGGAAGAAGACAATCAGGAACAAACAAATTCAAAACAGACTTCTCCTCAAAAGACCCAGAATCTGTCTGAACTAGGAAATTCTCAGAGCCTAGACACCCTAATCAAAGCCTATAAAGGAAGGATTCAAGAGGGACCAAGCCTTGCAGATCATGCAATGGCTTATCCCATACCGGATTTAGAGCATGAAAGGATGCTAAAATGCAAACAAATTATCCAGGAAACACAACTCAGATTAGGGGAAGAAGACAGCTCTCGGAGAACATTTGATCAGCATGAAAAAACAAAAACCAAGGAAGATGATAAAGAAGGAAATCCACAAATAACATTCCAAATGATCTTAGATGAACATTGTAGTATTACATGTCATACAACATGGGAAAATTTGTTGAAACAAAATCCTCACCTACAAAACAAGATGAACAAAGGAGAAACAATATCTGGAAACTTTCATTCACCAACACAAGAATTAGAGGAACTATGGTATATTCCTATTGACAAAATAGGAGGATATTGTGAAGGAGAAGAAGGGAATTCAACCTTAAAATTACAATATGGAAAACATTCAGCAAAAGCCATTTTGGATAGTGGATCAGGAGTGGCTATAATGACTAAACAAACCTGGGAGAAATGGGGAAGAAATGAATTACTACCCACTAAAATGAGATTACAACTTGCAGATGGACATATAGAAAAACCCCTAGGAATTTGGGAGAAAGTGATTGTGGACATATGCGGCATAGAAATAGAGCATACCTTTGCTATAGTAGAATTTCCACAATCCACATCTTATGAAATTATCCTAGGAAGACCCTTCATGAGACAAATGCAAATTGTACAAGATTGGGGTAATGATTGTTTGTATCTTCAGAACCAGGGGAGAATAACAAGAGTAAACTTAAGAAATGGCCACTATTGTGACATATCTCCTAGAGAATGGTATAAAATACATCAAAATCAACAAGAAAGTGAAGAATCAGAGAGGGAGGATCAGGAAGAGGGTGAATCAGCAGTTTGGAAGTGTAACATATTAAGAAATATCACAAATAGGAAAAGGAAGTTAAGAAGAGAAGATTGTGTGGAAGAAAGAGAAATACAAGATGAAGATTATGTGCCTCAACAATTCAAAGATGAAGAGTTTGAGCCTTATGGATGGAATCAAATCCTAGCCACCATGGATTTGGCCAGTGAGGAATATGTGGGAGTGGAATTCCAAAATGAGGAAGGATTTGATATTTTCCACATTGGCATACACATGATAGGAGTATCAAAAACAGAGGAGGATCAAAATCAGGAAATGATATTAAAAGAAGGAAAATCACAATATTTGGAAACAGTAAAAGCTGAGGATGCAATCAAAGACAAAATCTCAGGCAAATACAAGGAACATAAACACAAAGAAATAGAAAGAGACCAGGAAAAAGAAAAGAAAGAGAAAGAGATAAACAGAGATCAATACTTTGATGTACCAGCAAATTTTAAAACTTATGAAGTAGAAGACAGACTACTTCTGAAAATGAAACCAAAAAGAGAGAAGAAGAAAGGGGAAGCATATGATAATGAAGAACAAACAAAGAAAATTGTAATTACACAGGAAGAAGGAGAAGAGAGACAAATAGTAATAGCTGATGACATGACATCACAAGAAGAAGAAGCATTAAGGAACCTGGCAAAGAACTATAGGGATGTATTTGCTTACAGTTATAAAGATTTGAAAGGAATTGATCCAAAAATTTGTGAGCATAAGATTCCTATGACACCTGATGCAAAACCAAGCAAACAGAGACATTATACATTTAATGATAAATATTCTGCCAAAATAAAGGAAGAAATTGACAAGTTATTGGCTGCTAATTTCATTTATGAAATAGAGTACACTGAATGGATATCACCTATAGTTGTGGTGCCAAAAAAGAACGGGAAACTTAGGGTATGCATTAACTTGAAGAAAGTGAATGCAGCAACTATAAGGGATAGTTATCCACTGCCAATAACAGATCATCTTCTTGAGAGAGTTGCAGGGAAGGAAGTCTATAGTTTTCTGGATGGGTTCTCAGGATACAATCAAGTACCTATAGCTTTAGAGGACCAACATAAGACTGCTTTTTCTACAGAATGGGGGGTTTATGCTTTTAGGGTTATGCCCTTTGGATTGACTAATGCCCCAGCAACTTTTCAAAGGTTGATGTGTCATATTTTCAAAGAATTCCTGAGAAATGTGATGGAAATCTATGTAGATGATTTATGCACTTTTTCTTTAAAAAGACAAGATCATTTACAAGATTTGGAAAGAATATTCAGGAAGTGCAGGACATATAGAGTATGCTTAAACCCTGAAAAGTGTGTATTCTATGTCAGACAAGGAAGAATGTTGGGTCACATAGTGTCAAAAAATGGAATTTCTACTGATGAGAAGAAAATAAAAGCCATAATAGAGCTTCCTAGACCTACAAATGTGAAGGAACTCCAAACTTTTATGGGACATTGTGGGTACTACAGAAAGTTTGTATACAAATTTGCTGATATAGCCAAGCCCTTATATGCCCTCATCACAAAGTTTGAGTGGACTGAAGAATGTGACCAAGCATTTGAAACATTAAAAACTTGTTTGGTGACAGCACCAATTTTAAAAACACCTCAGTGGGATAAAATCTTTCATGTACATGTCGATGCTTCAAATTATGCTCTGGGATGTGTGTTAGCACAACCTATAGAAGGAAGCAAATTAGATTTCCCAGTAGCATATGCAAGTAGACAATTAAACATTGCAGAAAAAAATTACACAACCACTGAGAGAGAAGGATTGGGAATGATCTTTGCTGTCAAAAAATACAGACATTATCTATTGGCCAACAAGTTTAAATTCTTTGTGGATCACCAAGCGCTACTCTATTTAGTAAATAAACCATGTCATACAGGAAGAATAGTAAGATGGTTTCTTTTACTAATGGAATTTGAATTTGAGGTGGTGGTTAGACAAGGAAAAACACACTTGAGAGCAGATCATTTATCAAGAATCCAGTCAAAAGAACCTAGTTCACCTATAGATGATGATTTGCCAGATACATACTTATTCAAGGTGGAAAGTGTTCCTGAATGGTCGATGTCATTAATTCCCTTGCTAACCATGGGACCTTGTAGGTCATTAGCAAATAACACACATCTGGTGTTACAAAGCAGGAATTTCATGTTGTTAGCTGGACATTTGTATCACCTCAACCAGTCAGGTATACTGGAATATTGTACTCCAGAAGAGGAGCAACATGAATATGTAAGAAAAGCTCATTGCTGGAATCCATGTACTCATGCTTCTACGATTGTCACTCTAAGTAACCTTAATAGGATGGGAGTACATTGGCCAAATAAGATTCAAGATGTGGAGAGATATATTGATAACTGTCAAAAATGTCAAACATGGCAGAAATCAGAATTAATAACTTTATATTGGTTTCAGAAAAACCCTGAATGGAGTGAAAATATTGTTGAGAAGTTGAAGAGAAAGGAGAAAGGAAAACAGGTAATAGCTGGTGCTGATTCAAGAAATCTACAAGTGATCTCAGAGGAATATCAACTCATAGGAGAACGATTATACAAGAGAGGAATGGATGGATATCTGAGAATTTGTGTTCCAGAAGAAAAGTATTTAGAGATGTTGGAAATGGCACACTCAGGAGTAGCTGGAGGACATTTCTCAAGTGATAGAACAGCCAAACTCGTCTTATATTCTGGCTTTTGGTGGCCAACCCTATTTCCCGATGCTAAAACTTATGTAAGAAGATGTGATGTCTGTCAAAGGGTAAGTCAACCAAACAAAAGAGATAACATGCCATTAATTCCTTTAATTTCAGCTAGAGCTTTTAGTAAATGGGGATTGGACTTTATTGGACCAATACATCCTCCAGCCAGACAATCTCATGTAGAATACATACTAGTAGCTACAGATTATTTGACAAAATGGGCTGAGGCCAAAGCTACTAAAAGAAATGATGCTCACACCACTGCTAGATTTTTGTATGAAAACATTATCACTAGATTTGGACTACCGATTGAATTGGTAAGTGATAGGGGGACTCATTTTTTGAATTAGATCATAGAAAACATGACCAATTATTTCATGATTAGTCACAATAAGTCAGCCCCATATCACCCACAAGCCAATGGGTTAGCAGAAAGTACTAATAAAGTACTTTGCAATGTATTGTCCAAATTAGTCAACACAAACAGAAATGACTGGGATTATCAACTGAATCATGTTCTTTGGGCTTATAGAGTGGCATACAAAACGGCTTTAGGGACTACACCATTTAATTTGGTATACGGCCAGAATGCAGTTTTACCCATGGAATTTCTTATTCCAACATTGAAGGTGGGTAGCCAATACAATTGGACAGGACATGAATTATCTGAGAGAGTCATAGAGTTGGAAAAACTGGGAGCATCGAGACTCCAAGCAGTGATGAGTATATACACAAACAAGAAAAGACAAAAAGCTTATCATGATGTTCACATAAAAGACAAAGATCTACAAGAAGGAGACCTGGTCTTAGCTTACACAATTAAGGAACATCAGAAAAAGTTTCAGAAAAAAGGTCATGGGCCATATATCATACATCAGATAAGCAAGAGTGGAGCTATTCAATTAGCCAACATTGATGGGGAAATCATGCCAAATTTCATAAGTGGATGTAGAGTGAAGAGGTATGAGTGCCCATTAACTACTGAGGAATGGAGAAGATTGCAAAAGGCCCAAAACAGGAAAAAAGAAGAAGAAAGTATTAGAAAGGAGGCTCAACTAGAAGCCAAAGAGAGAATTAGAAAATTGAAACAAGTGTGCTTATGTGAAAACACTCTAAAACAAAAAGAACATTTGCCTTTGATTATGATGAATTATCAGAATGAAAACATAAGGGTTTTGATAGATTCAGGAGCTCAAGTGAATCTAATTAGCTCAGCCTTGATCAATAAGTTTAACCTTAAGAGAGCTGAAAGCAGAATTTTGATCAAAACCCTGGGAGGGAAAAGAATTCAGAGCATATCTTCACTTTCTATTAAAGTGAAATTTAATAATGAATATATGGAGATAGATTGTGAAGAGTGGCCAGACCATTTAATGACTGAAAAGCTGATTTTAGGGCAACCATGGCTCAAACAAGGTAAAGTCATCTTAAATTTTGAAAGAATGAAGCTTAATTTGACCATCAAGGACAAAAAGTTTTTAATGTTTTTTCTGAGTAATGAAGAGCAGGTAGTTCATATGGATGTTCATGACCCAGATCTCGAAGGATTTACTTTCTCAATGGAGGACAGGAACATTTTGACAATACAAAGTGATCAAGCGTCATACACTCAAGACCAGCAAAAGACTGAAAAGGTAAAGGTGGATGAGGAGACAAAACAAAGAAGACTATTATTGCCAAATTTGCAATATCAACAAATCAGAACAAGAGGAATATGGAAACAAGTCAGGCACAGTTATTGCTCACCAAAACAGGAAATAAGAACAAAATGGATATGGAAGCCAAAAAGTGTCACAAAATGTTCATCCACAGAGCATGGATATTTCCATAACAGAAAGACACATGGAGTAAAACATTACTGGGTGAAAAAATCAGAATTGGGTCAATGGAAGAGGGATAATCCACAGTGGACCTATTTTTGGAATTTTGAAAATGACAAAAAAATATTTCCTTTTTTCCCCTCAGACGAAAATTAGGAGGGGAAGGAAAGAAGACAGAAAAAAAAAAAAAAAACCAGAAAAATATATATTTTATTTTCTTGATTTTCGTTCTAAAATTAAAAAACACAAAGCAAGATATAGGGAGGGAAAGAGTAACTTATTATGGAAAAAAGTTGTTTTGTCTTATTGGTGTTTAAATTTTTTTCTTTTTTTTGTGTTCATTTTTTTTGACCACTACTTTTTCAAGTTTCTTCATTAATCATCTTTTCTAGCATCATCTTTCTATTCAGGAATTTGTTTTTTGAGCAAGGAAGTGACAATTGGAGAGAGCACATTAGATGTCTTGCTACACCTGTGTTGCTCACTTAAAATTGAGTCCCTTGGAAAAAAGCAAAAATTGCTTGGAACTTGTCTTTCTTATTTTTTTATATATGTCAGTAACATTCCAGAATAATATAGTATTTTCTTGTGAAATCTTGTGACTCATGTGGGTGGAGTATTTTCTTTTCTGTTATATATAAATACAGGATGGTGAATGCAAAGGAGTTGACAATCCATGACTTTAAAGCTGATTCAGTGACTTTGTCCAGAGGACACTGGTTTTTGGATAGTGATGCAGTTGAAGAACAAGTGGACTTAGAATCAGATGAAGACCAAGAAATCCCAGAAGCTGAAAAAATAGCAAAAGAACTTAAAGAAATTCTGGGAGTGATAGGACAGCATATCTTCACAGTAGCAGTGGGAGGATATAAGTACACTATGCTGTGCCAGGAATTTTACAGGTTTCAGAAAACTTCTGTCAACCTCAAGAGATGGAAAGCTGTGGGATTGCACAAGCTCTTGGAAGAACCTATTTTCTTTATTGACTTTGAAAGAGTAGCACAAGTAATGGGAAGTTTGGAGGAAGTGGGAAAAGGTAATGATGCCTACTTCAGATGCAAAGTGAAGAACAAGGACAATCAGGAGGTACGGATGACTATCAAAGCAGAACATATCAGAGCCGCCTTACAGTTCTATCCAATGGGCACCAAACTGGACCAAAGTTTTGTCAAGAAAAATAAGGAGACTTACACGGGATATGTAAAGTTCACTGACTTCAAGGGAAGAGAAAATGAAGAATATGCTATAAGAATGTTCTTGCAGTTCTTTTGTTTTCCAAAATTACCAAGGTACACCATGCCTCATAAGTCAGTAACTCTATTGATGTTCAATAACAAAGATAGAACCAAGCCATTTGGGGTAATGGATGTCTCACCATACATCCATGAACAGCTGAAGGAGGCAGCAAAGCACTGGGAGCAGAAGAAATTCATGAATGGAGCCCAGTATTTGACAAGAATCATTTATCATATTCTTGGAATGGAAGAACAGTTAAAGTTAGCTCCTGAAGCACAGTACTTCAGAAATCTGATGTCAGGAATCAAAAGTCCCCCAAGAAAGGCACTTGGAAGAGAATCAGAAGGACAAAATCGCATGAGGGGAACAAGAATGAAGAGAAAAGTAATATCTGAGGAAGTGATTCCAGTAAAGAAAAGAAAGTTGGACCCCAGAAAAGTAGAATTAGAACAGGCAGAAGAAACAAGAGAGGAACAGGTGGCAGCACAGAAAAAGGTACAATCCTCCAGTGAACCTCACCCTCCGCAGACAAGTAAAGAACAGCTTTATACTTATCTCACTCAAGGAAACAACAAAAGAGCTATATATGAGGCTCAGTATCAAAAAATGTTGGAAGATTTTTCATGCAAAGCTACAGATTGGATCCAAGAAGAGGTGGAGCACTATGAAGCATTACATGAGGAAATGATGGCAGCCGAAACTGAAGAGATATTTGTGAAGAAGGAGGTAGAATTGCTGGCATACTTCAAGGAGTTGCAAGGACCTCCAGAGGCCAGGACTACCGTGATAGTGAAAAAGAAGATGCCAAGGAAACCTGTTCAAAAGAAGAAGATGATAAAGAAAGGGAAAGGAAAAATAGCAGATGAACCTGTGATGAAAGAAATGGAACAAGTAATTACAAAAGAAACACAGAAGCTAACCTCAGTGATGGAAGTATCAAAGCCTACAGAACAAGAAGTGGGAGGATCTTCACGATTCTCATCTGATTCAGATAGTGATATTGAAAACTTCTTGTTAAAAAGTCTAAATCTTTCAATACCAACTACTCCTAATGTGGTTATGCAAGCCACCGAGAAGCTGAAGACACCTGAGGATTCAAGTAAGAAATCTCAAGAGAAGCAGACACAGGAGGAAATAGTTCCACAGATGAGTGCTGAAGAAAAAAGAAGGTTGTTAAAAGGAAAGGCAAGAATGACAGAAGAGGAAAACCAGAAGAGAGATGAAGATAGCTCTGGAATAATGAATGTTGGTGGAAATTCAATATGGACCGAACCTTCACAGACACAATTCCAATTAAATGCAAGGTTGACTGCAAGTTTAGAGGAACTAGCAAAGAAGGTATTCGGCAGTTCAAATAATCAGCAGAAGGATGCATCCGAAGAACAGGAAAGCAAGAAGTTAGAACCAGAAAAGAATGCTCAAGAGGTCTTGGGACAAGTAATAGAGGAAGGAATTGTTCAAAGTATAAAGGATGTGCTGCAGGATATAAAAAGCAGTGGGGACTTTACATCTAAGAATGATCAAGAACAAGAGGTAGAAGCAGATTTTATGGACAGTGAGGAGCAAGATCAAGAATACACAAATGAGAAAAGAAATGACCAGGTTGCTTGTACAAAAGAAATTGAATCAGTTGAAGTTCAGGAAAAACAGGAACAGGAAGAGCAACTCAGGAAAGTTCAACAAACTCTTGTGGGAAAGGACTCAAACAGAAGTCAGGAAACCCTAACACAAGAGAAGGAGATACAAACTAAGGGAGACCAGCTCTTTACAGAGAAGCAACAAGTATTGGAAGAAAAGAAGTCATTAGAAAAAAAGAGGGCTTCAGATTTTTCAGAGCAGAAGAGTGCAAATGACAAAGCACTAGTTTATGAAGAGGATGATACCAATCAGGATACAAAGACTGATGATCACAGTTATGAAGAACAAGACATTCAGGACATAGAAGATGAAACAGCAGCAGAAGAAGAGAATGTGAGTAAAGAAGATAAGCAAATTGAAGTTAAACAGACAGAAATAGAAGTAGGGTTGGAAAGAATACCCAAAAATATAAGATCAGCCTGTCAAATAATTATGAGCAACATTGAACAATTCAGACCATCTAGTAGAAATATGATCATATCAGGAATGGTGGCTGAATCAGAATTTGAGAAAGGAAGTTTAATTATCAAAGAACACAAGAGGGAAAAAGAGCAGATGACAGAGCAATTAAGGGTGATGAAGGAAAGGAATGAAGAATATATCAATAGAATCATTGCTTTGGAAGAAGCTGAGGTTCAGAAGCAGAACAGGATCCAATATTTGGAAGAAAAGAGTGTAAAGTTATCAGAGCAGAATGCCAAAATGGAAATGGAAATAAAAGCTATAGGAGGAAGATACAGAACTTTACAAACATCCTATCAAATCCTGACTAGAGCACATGAAGAGATTAATAAAGTGTTGTTAGAAGAAGGTCAACTACAAGATGGAGGTAAACCTGTTCAATTGACAGAGGAAGAAAAGGAAGAGCTGCATAAAGAAATTCAAAGACTTCAAATAGAATTAAAAGAGGCCAAAGAAATGGAGAAACAGGCAAACACTCATGCTGCTACATCAATGAGAGGGTATCATCAATTACATTTGGAGGTAGAGAAGGAAAGAAGTGAATGGCAAACAAAGATGGAGAAAGAAAGAAATGAGTGGAGGAAGGAAAAGGAGTTATGGGCAGCTCAGAACAAAAGTTCAATGATGACTATAGAAGAATTACAGAAACAGTTGGAGAAATCAAAAGTTCAAGAAGAAATTCAAGATCAAGTACAGGCAGAATATACAGATAACAGGGAATATGAAACAGGGGATTTTGACAGGGAACAAGAGAACAAGGAACCAGCAGCAAGAGAAACAGAGGAAAAATATTCTGAAGATTTTGTCCAGAAATTATTGACCAATAGAGAGTCAAGAATGGAATTTATCAGAAAAATGCATGATGAGTATGAAGATCAAATAGTTACCTTTGCTCTGAATAAAGGCATTAATCCAGATCAGCATCATTGGGCTGCAGATGGATTGGGAATACCTTTCTGTATGATTTTGGAGAGTATAAAGAATTATCAATTGGCCAGAGTAGGGCTATCTCCAAACAAATACCTTGAGTATGAAGAAGATATTAATGTCACGAAGGAGTTATTTGAAAGAGCAAATCCTAAATGGAGAAATAAGTGGTTGGATGCCAATAAGGAATGTAGGAAAATCTGGAAAGAGGCACCTTTGAATTTAAAGATCAACCCAGCTTATTGCCCAGTTGCTAGAAGAAGAGAATGGACTGTTTTTTGGGAAAGAAGAAAAACAGGTCAGATTCCAGCAAAATGGCTGAACTTTCCAAAAATAGCAGGTCCAAAGGCAGGAACTTGGCCTACAAAAAGTTACATGGTGAATACTGCTGAGTCAGTTTTAACAACATATAAAGATGTTAATGATCCGGCTTGTATATTACTTGTCCGAATAATGAGGTTGATTCTAGCCTGTATAGAGACCTACATTGATACAGATGTCAGAATTTTGAACTACATAGGTTTTAATTCGCCAACAGATGCTCTTTTGTTTGATTTGAGTGAGACACCAGACAGGATTTGTTTGATGGCCTACTACAGTAGAATAATATTTTTGGGCAGTCATTTTTTGCAAATATTTGAAGATGCTTTTGATTATGGATTCTTTGAAAGGGAGTCAGAAATTTTTGGAAACTTATCTGTTGTTACAAAAGCAAGACTTACTGCCTATGAAGCTGCTTACACAGAATATTTGAAGAAGGATGTCATAGATAAGCCTGAAGCTGCGATACAATGGAGAAAAGCTTTGTTCGAGATGGTCAACAATTTGAATGTAACAGAAAGGAAAAGCCATGATTTACTGTCACAGGTATATCAAAGGAAGAAGAAATGAAGAAAAGTGACCAAAGTAGAGGATCACAAAAATCTTTCGTCAGGAGCCGAAAGGTTTAGGAGGGGAAGGATGTTGGAAGGTGTATTCTTGGAAAAGCATTTTTGATGTAAAAAATTAGTAAAAAGTCAAAAAAAAACTTGTAAAATATTTATGCAATGGTTGTAAAAATAAGGAAGAGTCTTCCTTATGTGGTTGAGGATCTCATGTAATTTTTGTAGAATTTTTAGAAACTCTTAGATAGCATTTTTTAGAAAATTAGAGAAAAAGACCTAATTTCAAGTGTGAAAAGGGACACTTGAAAATGTATATAAGTCAATTTTCTCTATTTTGGAGAGGTTGGTTAGTCATTTGCTCAAGCTATCAATAGAGAAGAAAGAGTTTCTGCAAAAATCGTGTTTTCTCCTGTTGAGTGTATTTTCTTTGATGTGTGAGCTTGTCTCTTGCTTAATCATGGAGATTTGTGAATTACATTTGTGTATTATTGAGTAAGTTGTATGAAGAGAGAGACCTATAGCTGTAAATGAGTGGAAAGGACTGAAGGAAATTTCAAAATTGTGAAAATCGTCTGTTGGTACAGAATCGCGATTGTCTCGTCTTTGTGATACAGGTGATATTTTTCAATTTTGAGTTCATATTTGTATTCTGCTAATGAAATGGCATGGTTTTGACATAAAGAACATAGAAAATGATGGAGATTTGCCTTAGTTATGGTAAACTCAAGATTTTCTCTTCATCTTCAATTTCTCTCAAGCAATCCAGCCATCAATTTCTTATTTCCTTGAATCTATTATCTTGAAGGGGCTGTGGTCTTATGGATATTCCTAGGATTGACAAAATAAAGATGATTTGTTGATTCTTTGTTACTTCATGATTGGAGAGGACAACTTGGAGTCCAAAACAAAACAAGAATGCTAAAGGTAAAGGACAGAATGTTGATGGGCATGTTAAACAGTTACCTGCACCATCTACTTCGACTGTGAAGATTGAAGAAATTAATGCTATTTCTGATGATGCTGATGTGTTGACACTTGATAGTACTGTGCCATCTGAGGCACTTATGGCTGATTCTCTTTCCCACACCTGGCTGCTAGATTCTGGTGCTTCTTTCCATGTGACACCACATAGAGAATGGTTCTCTAATTATGCAGCAAAGTCTCTTGGTACCGTGAGACTTGGTGACTCTTACCAGTGTGATGTTGTGGGGATTGGAGATGTGATTGTGCAGTTCATTGACGGTTCAAAATTTACTATGCATAATGTACGCCATGTACCTCAGTTATCACGCAGTTTGATGTCAGTTGGTCAACTTGATGACCTTGGTTACAAGGTGGTCTTCTATGCTCAGTCCTTTCGTATATCAAAGGGCAATATGGTTATTGCAAAAGGAAGGAAAGTTGGCTCACTTTACCCTTTATTTGTATCACAGAAAGAACACTTGTTAGCTGTTACTGAACAGCCTATGGCTTGTATTTGGCATGGTCGTTTGGGCCATATATCTCGTAGTGGAATGGAAAATCTTTCTCGTTCTGGCTACTTACCTGTGTTATCTTTCTCTGATTTTTCATTTTGTGAGCATTGTCAATATGGAAAGCAAACCAGAAATGTGCATAAAACGCACATTGACTCTTCAATTCAGCCTTTAGATCTTGTTCATACAGATGTGTGTGGTCCTATGCCCACTAGGTCCTTAGGTGGTTCTCTTTACTTTGTCACTTTCATAGATGATGCTACTAGAAAAGTCTGCGTATATCCTATCAAATCGAAGGATGATGTATTCCCTACTTTCAGAAAATGGCTTGCTTCAGTTGAGACTGAAAAAGGAACTAAGCTTAAGGCTTTACGTTCAGATAATGGGGGTGAGTATACCTCACATGAATTCAGCTTTTTCTGTCAGTGTAGAGGGATTCGTAGAGAGTTTACAGCTCCTTATACCCCAGTACAGAATGGTGTAGCTGAGAGGATGAATAGAACTATTCAAGATAGAGTAGTCTCTATGTTGCATCATGCAAACCTCTCACAAGGTTTTTGGGCAGAAGCAGTATTGACTGCAGTTCATGTGATTAACCTTTCACCTAGTACTGCCAAAGGTCTGAAAGTGGCACAAGAGTTATGGACAGGGAAACCACCATATTATGATCATCTTCGAGTTTTTGGGTGTGAAGCATATGTTCATATACCCAAGAATCTTAGACAGAAGTTGGACCATAAGTCAAAGAAATGCATTTTTCTTGGATATGGTCGAGAAGGACAATTTGGATATCGCTTATGGGATCCTGAAACACGGTCAGTGATCAGAAGTAGTGATGTCATTTTTAATGAGTCTAAGATGCATAAACAGCCGATTAAGGAGGTTGAAGTGAGAAGAGTGGTGTTTGAGGATACTAATCCTCCGGTTAGCATGCATAAAAATGCTGCACATAGGGATGTTCAAGAGAATGTCCATTCAGATCAGTCTGCACATGTTCCTGTTCAGCAACCATTGAGACGTTCTGCACGTGTCTCATATCCACCTGATAGATATGTTCCAGGTTTGGATTTTGTTATGCTAACAGATGCCGGTGAGCCCTCTTGCTACAAAGAGGCTATGCAGACAGAGGATCATGTCAAGTGGGAGGGTGCCATGAAGAGTGAGTTGGATTCTATTCACAAGAATGGTACTTGGGACTTAGTACCTTTGCCAAAGGGCAGGAAAGCTTTACCATGTAAATGGGTATATAAGCTGAAATTCACATCAGATAGTGCTTCTCCAAAATATAAAGCACGACTTGTTGCAAAGGGTTTTAAGCAACAACATGGTGTTGATTTTGAGGAAATCTTCTCTCCAGTGGTCAAGATGACTACTTTGCGCATGTTGCTTGGATTCGTTGCAATGGAGGACTTAGAGCTAGTCCAAATGGATGTGAAAACAGCTTTCTTGCATGGAGACCTTACAGATGAGATCTATATGGAACAACCAGAGGGTTATGTAGTTCCTGGCAAGGAAAGTCTAGTTTGTAAGCTCAAGAAGAGCTTGTATGGACTTAAACAGTCTCCTAGACAATGGTACCAAAAGTTTGATGCTTTTATGAAGTCCCAAGGCTATTCTCGGAGCAATGAGGATCATTGTCTCTACACAAAGAGATGTTCTGATGGCAGCTTGATATGCTTGATACTTTACGTCGATGATATGTTGATTGCTGGGAAGTCCTCTTATGACTTGTCAATTCTCAAAAAGAAGTTGAGTCAGACATTTGATATGAAGGATTTGGGGGATGCCAAACATATTCTTGGCATGCGCATTACTCGTAATAGGAGTAAAAGATGCATATACTTGTCTCAAAGTGAGTACATATCCAAAGTACTTCATCGATTCAATATGCAGGGTGGAAAGGCATTGAGTACACCTTTACCCACATATGTGAAATTGAGCAAGGATGACTGCCCCAAATCAGATGAGGAAAAGGAATTCATGACCAAAATTCCCTATCAGTCTGCTGTTGGTAGTCTCATGTATGCTATGGTAGCTACGAGACCAGACATTGCATTTGCAGTGGGAGTTGTGAGCAGATATATGTCTAATCCTGGCAAGAAACATTGGGAAGCGGTCAAAATGATTTTGAGATATCTGAGTGGCACTAAGGACAAGTGTCTATGCTTAGGTAGAGGGAAAGCATCCATTATTGGTTACACAGATTCTGACTATGCTGGTTGTGTAGACAATCGTAAGTCTACATCAGGGTACATTTTTCATTTTGCTGGAGGTGCTATCTCTTGGAGATCTCGTCTTCAAGAATGTACAGCTGTTCCCACCACAGAAGCAGAGTATGTTGCAGCAAGTGAGGCATGTAAGGAAGCATTGTGGCTTTCTCGTCTTGCTTGCGATATGGGTTTGCCTCAGCATGTACCTCACTTGCTCAGTGATAGTCAAAGTGCCATTGCTTTGGCTAAGAATCCGGTCTATCATGCAAAGACCAAGCATATTGAGGTGAGGTATCACTTCATTAGAGATTGCTTAGCCACTGAGAGCATTATTCTTGAGAAGGTTCACACTCGAGATAATGCTGCAGATGCTTTGACTAAAGCTCTACCACAGGATAGCTTTCGACACTGTTGTCACTTGATGGGGGTTACTTAATTCTTGATCTTACACAGTCACTTGTATACTGTGTAACATGCCCATCAGGTGGGAGGTATAGTTTGTATACTTACACTTAGGTATTCTTTATCATTCTTTCTTTTGTCTCCCATAGTTACTCTGGCCATATTGGCCTTTAGTGGGAGATTGTTACCGTTAGTGTCCATGTGAAAGGCCAAATGGCCACTGGACACTTCTTTGTATATGTTCTTTAATAAAACATATAGTGGCCTGGTCAGTCAGAGATTGTAAGTTCGACCGCATTTGTAAGACCCAAGAAGTCTGTCTTCGTGCTCCCTGTATACTGCGTTTTCTGCGTATTGTACAGCTCTCTGTGCGGAGTACTGTGTGTGGCGTCAGGAGTTCGTTTTTCTACTCCGAGCATATCGTCGTGGAGCTCTCGAGAAGGAGAGTGCAGTGCGGTGCATCGCCATCCAAATACTTCACCAGAGGGGAACATGAATATACTCAGCAAGGTATTGTATGTACCTACAATAACAAACAATCTCATAAGTGTTGGGTAAATTGTAGAGAAAGGATTGCAAGTTAGGTTCACAAGGAAGGGAGCATTTGTTGAAGATCCACAATAGGGGTTCAAGAGAATTTCAAAAGGAGAAAAGAGAGGTAGACTCTTTACATTTGAACTCCAAGACACTAGAAATATAGCTGTGTTCAATTCTGGCGGACAAACCTTATCAAAATTAGAGATGTGGCACAAAAGATTGCTCACATAGGTGAAAGGAATCTAAAACAAATGTGCACGGATCAAAGTGCGCTTGGCCTACCAAATATTTCCAACCAACACATGATATACAAGTGTAGTGCTTGTCAGCTTGGGAAATCACATAGAAAACCCTTTATGAAGAAAGGATATATTCATGGTGACTTATTGGAGCTAGTCCACATAGATGTTTGGGGACCTAGCAAGGAGCCATCAATCTCAGGATCTAGGTACTATGTATCTTTCATTGATGATTTAAGCAAATGGACCATCCTATACTTTATAAAGCACAATGATGAAGTCTTTTCATGTTTCAAGAAGTATCTTGCTCTTGTTGAAAATCAAACAGGAAAAATACTAAAGAGGCTAAGGTCAGATGGAGGGGGAGAATATTTCTCCCATGAATTTGATACTTATCTCCAAGATAGGGGTATCAAGAGAGAGGTCACAACCAGGTACACTCCAGAGCAAAATGGAGTGGCAGAGAGAAGGAATAGGACAATAGTTGAAACTACAACATCCATGTTTAATGAGAAAAAATTACCAAATTATTTGTGGGCAGAAGCTATTCTATAGCCACCTATCTCATTCATAGACTCCCATCAAAGCAATTGAATGGGATGACACCCAATGAAGCATGGAATGGAAGAAGACCTAGACTTGATCATTGTAGCATATTTGGGTGCATAGCTTATGCACATATCCCATGAAAAGTCAGAGATAAAATGGATCCTAAAGCAAAGAAATGTGTGTTCATTAGATATGACTTAAATAAAAAAGGGTATAGGCTATATAATCCAAGCACTAAAAGTTCTATTGTTAGCACACATGTTATCTTTGATGAGAATTGTAAGAAAATAACATCACAGTGGAATAGACCAGTAGATAGAGTTGAGAGAAAAACACAGACAAAGATAGATGCAAACTGAGAGATAGAGAACTCAAATTTTTAGATTGCAGAGTGTAATGCAGTTACAATTATGGTGCTATCCACCCATGTGCTCCGAATGTGGATCTTAGATGGTGATTTAGACATACTCTAGATGAAGGGCTTACTAGTGCACAATGCTATGTAAACCTCAACCTGGGCCATGCTTATATAACTTTTACAAGGCGGTTTCGTATGTTGGTGCAAATGTACAAGCCTACACATTTGGCTTGGCATGGAAGACTATATGTGGAAGCATTGTTGGTACATTTGGCAAGCCTTGATGCTTGACCAAAAGATCAAAGGTTTACTTCATATCTTGATCATGAATATTCATAAGTCATATGTGAACACCTCTTGTAAATATCTTGAGTTTAACTCAAGATAAATGTAAAAGGGAAAGCCTGAGAGAATCTTGTAGCTTTAGGAGTTGTAATCCACAACAACCAAGTGATTGGAGTCAATTTAATTAGGAGCCTAAAAGATAGGATCACTTTTAGGTGGTAGATTCCAAATTCAAAATCAAATTCATCTATTAAAACTCATGACTTTTAGTCGCGGAAGATAGAGCAGAAGAAGGACACATTGAGCTTCAAGATTGTGGACACACTTAGTCCAAACATGTATGAGTAAGCCTACAACATCTCCTTTGTATCATACATTCAATATATTATACATTTGTTTCAGATTATGCAACCATCTCATGTTCATCATTACCTGCTACTAGACTCTCATTTTGAATGAGTTTGTACTGAGGAGTTCTCTACATATACTTAATCTTTTGTTGTGATTCAACTTGGTGCATTTCTGGAGTGTATCCAACCATCTCCTCACAGTGGTATCAGAGCTATCATAAACTGAACATGGGAGATGGATTCCCATCATCAATCGACAAATTGGATCGAGGTAATTACTCTGCTTGGTCTATTAGAGTGGAAGCATATCTACAAGGTAGAAATCTTTGTGGTTACATATCTAGAGATGAGTCAATGCCAATAGTTAGAAGCAAAGGGCAACCCACTCAAGAAGAACAAGAAAGGTTATCAACATGGTGCTCAAAGGATGCATTGGCCAGGTCATACCTTCTCAACTCAGTTTCTGATTTCTTACTTCCACATATCAGAAATTGTAAGACATCACAAGAAACCTGGAATGCACTTGAAGCATTCTTCTCTTCAAGCACTAGAGCAAGGAAGAATCAACTGTGGATGGAGTTCACAACACTCAAGAAGATGCCCAAACAGAATGTGACTGATTATGTCACTAAAATAAAGGAGCTAGCTGATCAACTTGGGAGCATTGGAGAAGTCATTGATGAGGAGCAAATTGTGAGACAAGTGATCAATGGAATCAAAGCAGATGACAAGTGGGAAGCATTCACTACTGCAATGGATCTATACATGGACATGCAGGTACCTGACTTCAATACTCTAGTGGGACAGCTAATTACTCATGAAGCCAAGCTTGTGAAGAATAATGACATCTCAAAAGGTAATCAATCCTCTGACCTATACACTGATAAGAACAAAAGTAAGGATGGTAAAAGTAAAGGCAAGAAATCTGATGATGAAGCTAGTACCTCCCAAGCTAACTTTGCAGGAAGAGGTAGAGGTACAAGAGGAAGAGGCAGAGGAGGAAGACAAGGCAGGGGGAGATTCCAAAGCACCTCTCCATGTGCCTTATGTGGATTGACTAACCACACAACTGAGAATTGTTCAGGAACCCTAGAAATCAGAGAGGAAGAGGCTTCAACAGAGGAAGCTATGGAAGAGGAAGATAAAAAAACTTCAACAATTATAACAACAAGTACAATAACCAAGGAGGCTATAGAGGAAGGAGAGACTACAACAATTATACTGAAAAGCAGGGACAAGAAGAATCACTTTTGTTAATGAACATGACCATGAGGCAAGGTAAATAAGATGAGCATGTGTTTTATATAGATTCTCGTTGTTCAAATCATGTAGCAGGAAATGTGGCATTACTATCAGACTTGGAGGATCCAATTAACAAGCATGAGGTTCAGACAGGAGATGATACAAGGCACTCAGTTGAAAAGATTGGAAATGTGAAGACCTTAGATGGAAACATGAATCTACTCAGTAAGGTATTGTATGTACCTACCATAACCAAGAACTTGATAAGTGTTGGATAAATTGTAGAAAAGGGCTTGTAGGTAAGGTTTACAAGAAATGGAACATTTGTTGAAGATCCTCAACAAGGATTCAAGAAGATAGCCAAAGGAGAAAAGACAGGTAGACTCTCTACATTTGAAGTGCAAGATACTAGAAATATAGCACTTTTCAATTATGGATGACAAACCTTATCAGAATTAGAGATGTGGCACAAAAGATTAGCTCACATAGGAGAAAGAAGTTTAAAGAAAATTTGTAGGGATCAGAGTGTGCTTGGACTGCCAAATATATCCAAGCAACATATGATATACAAATGCAGCTCATGTCAATTTGGGAAGTCTCATAGACAACCATTTATGAAGAAAGGTTACATTCATGGTGATCTATTGGAGCTAGTCCACACAGATGTCTGGGGACCTAGCAAAGACCCTTCAATTTTAGGATCCAGGTATTATGTATCATTCATTAATGATTGTAGTAGATGGACCATACTTTATTTTATGAAGCTTAAAGATGAAGTATTCAATTGTTTCAAAAAATATCTTGCTCTTGTTGAAAATCAGATAGGGAAAACATTAAAGAGGCTAAGATGAGATGGAGGGGGAGAATACTTCTCCCATGAGTTTGATGCATATCTCCAAGATAGAGGCATCAAAAGAGAAATCACCACCAGATATACTCCGGAACAAAATGGAGTAGCAGAAAGGAGGAATAGGACCATTGTGGAGGCAACAAGATCCATGATCAATGAGAAAAAATTGCCCAACTATCTATGGGCAGAGGCTGTATCAACAGCCACCTATCTTATCAAAAGACTCCCATATAAAGCATTGGATTAGATGACACCATATGAAGCTTGGAATGGAAGAAGGCCTAGCCTAGAAAATTGCAAAAGTTTTGGGTGCATAACATATGCACATGTTCCATCTCAGATCAGAGGTAAAATGGATCCCAAGGCAGAGAAATGTGTGTTCATAGGTTATGATCTTAATAACAAAGGGGGAGCTAGAAATACCAAAAGATTGAAGACTCAAGCATCTTAGGCTTCAGGGGGAGCTATTGGTACATTTGGCAAGCCTAGATGCTTGACCAAAGAACAAGGACTTCTCACATAATCATCTTGATCAATTATGAAGTACATGTGAACATCTCTTGTAAAAGTCTAGGGCTTTACTCCACTAGATAAAAGTAAAAGGAAGTGACCTTTTGTTGTAGGATATGACAGAGAAGAGAGAGCCATTGAGCCTCATTGTTGAGCATACACTAAGCTCACATATGTGTGAGTAAGTCTACCACATCTCCTTTGTGTGTGTGTACCTAAGTAATGGCTTAGGGACTTGTGCCGAAAGAGACTATACCTCGATCACCAACAAGTACATATAGTGGGGATGATCACACATTTAAATTATCAATCTGGGAACTATCTTAAAACTAGCTAAGTGTATGAGGATGTGCACTTAAAAAATGTTCAATGAAGTGGAATAGCTAACATTGCATGCAGATGAGTGCAATCAGTCACATATGTCACCCTCACAAGTGAAAATGGTGTCACAATACTTGAAACAACAGCAAGCACAAAAATGGACTTTTCTCTCAACTCCAAACTTGAAATATGGTCAATAGTGTGTTCGTTTCGAAGCTCTTGACGAGATGCATCCAACCACATGCTCTTCAATTTTGACAAACTTGCTTCAATTTATGGGCAAAAAAGAGAGCTATGGGACTCACCTAATCATGCCAGACACCTTCTCAAGCTTCACACACACATTAAACTCTTCCAAAAGGCAATGAAATGGATAGACAACACTTCCATGCACTCAATTCAAGCTACAAACACACATGCAAGCTCATAAACATGGAGATACGGGAAAAAGAAGAGGAAAATTTGAAAATTTGAGCTCTCTATTCTCACAGTGGCAAAAAGTCTTTACAAAGAGTCAACAAGTGACTTATATACATGTGCCCTAAAATGGTCCTTTAGTGATCGAAACTTTTATTGAAAAATCTTAGTTTTCTACTAGTTTACAAGGGTAATGGTACAATAATTGGGGTTCATGCATCTAGAGAACTCCTCTAGTGCTTTTACATGGCATCATGAGGTATTCCATAGAAACTTGAAGAAGAAACTTTATGCCTATAATTTGAAAATTTTGGGGGACTCCTTTTTCTATGCTCTTTTTCTCTACAACACTCTCCCCCTCTTTGTCTATCATAGTTTTTACTATTGGCTTCAACTGATTCACATCTACATTAAGCCATGTTTGTGAGATAATGGGTTCTTCGCCCATTCGCACATCTTTACCTTGAGAAACATGTAGTGTCTCTTGATTTGGATGCATGATATGGAGTTGCACTCTTGGCTGAGCCTCATTAGTTGTGGTTGCTATTTTGTGTGTTTCAGGTTCTTTATATTGCACTTTTTGAGAATCAGCTACCACATCCAGGGGTGATGGTTCCACAACCACTCGAATGGGTATAGAAGGACCTTGTTCTTCTTGTAGTTCCTCATGATTTTGTTCTTTTTTTGGGTGCATGAATGTTTTGGACCTGAAAGGCGACACCTCTTTGAGGGTTATCCTTGTTTGGTCATAATTCAATTGAATGGTGTGCACCTTCTCCAGTTTCTCTTCTTGCATTTGTTGAGATTTTTCTCCCTGCATACTCTCATTTTCAACTTGATTCTGAACTTGATTTAACTCATCCCATTCTTCATCAACATGCTCATCTGTGTGTATGTTCGTATTTAATGTGTCTTGGTCCTGGGATGCTTTGTTATTAGAGCTTGAGTTGTTTAAACCCAATTGTTTATACTAGTCTTATTTTGATATACTTTTTCCTGCTTGTGTGGACTTTTCTTGTTTACTTGATTGATAATACTTGTGACCTTGTGCGGTAAGGTTCACCTGACCTTCAGTGTAAGCATGTGTCACTTCTAGTGCAATAGAGAGGTCTCGCTAAGTAATGATAGAAGGTTTTGCTAAGGACACCTTTGGAAGTACATGTATTCTTTTTTATTGTGAGGTATCTGATACCTCCTCTACTTGAGCATGTTTTGCACCTCTCATTGTAATCTTGGAGCTAGTACCAAACTCTTCCACTATAGTAATGCCTTTCTTTTTCTTGGGTATGGTGGCAAATTTTACATATTTTGACATTTTGATAGTGGAAGGCATGAGTCCTAAACACTCCTTCATGCCTAAAGCTTGATATATCAGTAAGGTCAAAGCAGAGCTACCATTTAGAAACTTCTTATGTTCCCATTGCTTTCTTGCTTTGAATATCAACTCTTGAACATATGGGGTCAAATTGATTTGATTGCTGACTTGTTTGACTGCATGGGACAACAATTGCACTACCACTTTTTGTGGGGCTGTGTATCTATGCATATTCAGGAAACAAAAATGTTGGTGCACCAATCATATTTCTTCTTCAATGTCAATTCTATTGATGTCCAAGAATGTCCTTTTCTTAGCCTCATGGCTTTCATCCTTCAGATCAGTTATACCATCCTTTGTCCATCCAAATACTACCTTGATCAGCTCATGGTTGCATCTAATCATTTGTGACTCTCCATTTATGTCTAACATCGTAGCTTCTGGGACGGATGGCGTGTCAAGTGTTGGATGTATAGTATTCATCACCTGCATATACCTTTGAAAGTCTCGTTTGTAAATGGGAAGATTTAAGTATGATTCTATTCCGGCTTGTGTCCATATTTCTACTATCCTTGGCATTTCATGCAATACTCTAAAGTCCTGAGTCATCACTGGAAATTGAAGATCTCTATCCATGATCTTGATCGTAATGAAGAACAAATGCTCGCTTGCTAGTTGATCATCACGTAACCAATTTCCATGTGCCTTAGTTGTAGATTCCAGGGGCAACTCAAGTACTTCCACATCTTGAGTCGCTTCAAAATCGAAGGAGGCCCCTTGTGTAGCTTCAAATCAAAGGAAGACATCTGCACTTGAATGATTGAATCGATTAGTATCAAACTTGTATTTTATTTATTAGTGTGGTGAAGTCGTTTGCTCCGTGTATCAGGTCCCCACTCATAGAGTGCAAAAGGAACATAGTAACTGGTCTTTTTATTTTTTTATTTTTTTAAAGGAAAACAAAAAAGTCCGTAGCATTGCCGAGGCAATGTTTATTTTGGTTTATTATTATTAGTGTATAGTACAAGGTATTCCCTATTCCCGTGGAGGGAAATGTGCACCATTGTTGATATAGAGAAACGTCTGTGTCGAATGCATGGCCTTGTAATGGGGCCCTATCATGCATACTCGATGTGCATTTGACTCAGCGTGAGTGCGGGTGCAATTCTCTCCCTGCATCAATGGCCTTTTAAGTTCTATCTTTGGGATCCACTTCTTCCTAGTTGTGGTGCCTAGAGTGTCATTCTTGACATTAGTCATGCCTTCCAGAGTACTTTGGATTCTTTTTTTGTTCATTCTCCACCTATATCATATCGTTGGTGGAGCTAACATTTGTTTGCATGGTGTTCTTTTCTTCCCATGGTTTCTTTGTCTCTTGGAGGATTTCTTGGATCGGCTTTGACCTCCATGTAGTGTCTATGGCTACTCCTTGGTGACCTTGAATTCTATCTTGGGTATCCATATTTGATTCCTTGAAGGTTGAGCCACCATCAATTTCTTTGGTAACCACACTTGCACAACGTTTTTAGTGTGATCTTTGGTTGGTTGTTTTGATCTCAGATGCCTTCAATTAGATGCCTTCTGATTCTCTTTCACTTGATGCTTGTAGTCATCCATCTGATCCTTGCAAATCCATATTTGCCTCATTCCTTTCCTTATTGGTAGATAGATTGGTGGTGATTCTATTTTGGGTTGTGGGACTCTCCATCGCTCACTAGTAATAGAAACCTCACTCTGTCTCTCAAGTTGGCTAGATTGAGAAGAAAGATTTAGTGGGGAATCAAGAGTGAGAAGATTGGGTGTTTTCGAGTTTAGGTTGGAAACAAAGGCTAGTTGAATAGGGCTAAACAATGGTATAGATTCACAAGCATGCATACATTCACCATCATTAAACCCTTGGCTAACAGTCTTCAGAGGTCTCTCATCTAATATGCTAAAGAATTCTCTTCGCCCAATATTGACTGATATATAGCCTAGAGCCATCCAATAGGTCATCATTGTTGCAAACTAGGAGTTTTTGTTGCATCGAATTGTTACCTAAATGTAAAGATAGGGTAACTTCACCTAAACATTCAATGCTGTTTCCTCCTATCCCCATCATATAAGCATTAGTGGGTCGAATTTGTGTTGTTAATTGTTGTGTTAATGAAGATTGTATGCAACTCAATGTTTCTCCCATATCAATCAATGCATCCACTAGGTGATATTCCTCGGTTCCCACTCCTAGGTTTAAGTAAGGTTGCTTGATTTGACATCCTGGGATTTTGGTCTCTGATGCTCTATAATTGGCAATGGGGATTGGTTCCTCTCCTTCTCGATATCTCTCATCTCTTTCACACATCCACTCTTTCCACTTTCATATTCGTTCTAAGGCTTCAAGTCTCACCTATTCTCTTATCCTCTCCTCCTCTTCCTTTCAATGTTTTGCTGCTAGAAGTCTAGCCAGCATCTCCTCGGTCAAGGGTTCTAGGTATTTCTTCACAAGACATCCACTTATGTAATTGGGAAAAATTTCTCGATCTAGGGTGGCTAAGTTCATTGCTCCACTTGTCAAAATGTGATTGATCACTAGTGGTACATGTCCCCTCTTTTGCAAATTTTTTGCATGTTGCTTTAAGGTATACACCAAGACTAAATCACCTTGCTTGAGTCCCTTGTCTTTGATATGGGCATCATAATATGCCTTTTGTCTCCTTTTGGCTGCATAGATGCCTGCTACTGCTTGCAATTTAGTCTCATGCAATTTTTCAATTTGATCCAATTGTTGGGATAATTCGTGTCCAATCCATTCATACGTCTTAGCTACTTGAAGAGTAGGAATCAAGAAGTCAATTGGAAAAATTGCATTTTGGCCATATACTAGATTGAATGGTGTTGTGCCAATAGTGTTGAGATATCAAGCTCAACATGTGATGATCCAGGATGACATGTACCAGTTTTTTGTTCTCTGACATGTATAGTGGTCACGCCGGTATATGTCAGGGATACTTCATTGAGCTTTATTAGATTTATCTATCGAGAGTGATGGCACATTTGTTTCTTGCTAGCTCACTCATTCGTGGACATTAGGTTTTTCCTTATGTACTAATCTTTATATATTGCACTTGTTGTATTCTTGTTTTAGGTCATTCTTGTACATTCCTTTTATGTAATAGAAGAAGAAGAAGATCATTCTTCCTTGCCTCAATCTGTGTGTGTGAGCTCTCTTCCTTATCTCCTTCCTCGTGACATGGTATCAGAGCCAGCGTGGCTATAGAGAGCTCATGGAGAAGGCGACGATGAAGACTACGAGGCAAGGCATGGAGAAAACGTGATTTCACAAACGGCCTCCATTTGCTATGAAAATCAGCATGAAGGTAGAAGACCTCAAAATATTTTCGAGACTTATCCCTTTAGGGTCACTTGTTTCTGTCAGATCAAAGTTTCAGAGCCATCTCGACCTCCATTTCAAGCCTGCAAGGTGGGGCGCACAGAAAAACCAAGTCAGTATCAAAAACTGTAACTTGCGTGGTGTTCGAGGACACTCATATATTCTAGATCCATAATTTCAAGCGATTCCGTATACTATTGATACACGAAAACTGTGTTTTTCTGAGATCAAACTGTCATGTCATAGTGCGACAGTGTTCAAGTAGAAGTGTTGCTTGTAGTGTTTTGTAGTGTTGTGAATTGTTGCAAAAATGGCAAACGCAGATGGAATGAGTCAGCTTATGAGTGATAAGCTGGACAAGAACAACTTCCATGCTCGGAGATTCAGAATGATGAATTTCCTCATGGGAAAAGGCTACTAGAAGTACATCGAAGGAGAGAGTGAAAATGCTCCGCAATTACCAGAAAGGAATCGGACTACAGACCAGTTAAGAGCATATGAGGAATGGAATCAAGGAGCACGAAAGGTAATGTATTGGCTATATATTAGCATACATGATAGCATGATTGGACACATAGAGGATGACAAGACTCCAAAAGAGGCTTGGAACAGTTTGATCACTTTGTATGAGACTAATACAAAGGCACAAAAATCGTAACTCAAGAACGAGCTGCATACATTGGAAAAGCATATGTGAGTCACTTGCATCTATTGGCGTGAATGTCAATGATGATGATAAGGTGGAAGTGTGCCTTTGTGGTTTAGGAGCTGCATATAAGCAGTTGAGAACTTCCATACAGATTAGGGAAAATATTCTGAATTTTGCTGATCTGGTATCTATGCTGATTATTGAAGAAAAGAATCTTGGTGAGGATTCAAACTCTCAAGGAAAGCCCAGTTATGAGCAGGTATTCTACTCTGGTAGAGGAAGAGGCAGAGGTAGAGGTTTTGGAAGTGGAAGAGGAAACAGTAACCAAGACCAAGGTCAACAACAGAATCATGCAGGAGGAAGAGGACAGTCTTGAGGCAGGGGGAGCCAAAGAGGTCGTAGAAAATTCCAAAGAAATGATTCAGGTAATGATAGTAAAGGATGCTGGAATTGTGGTAAACCTAGACACTTTGAACGTGATTGCAGGTTGAAGAATAAAAATAATAGAAAGCATCAAAGAGGTAAAGAAACTTCTTATGCAGGAATTCAACATGAAAGATCTTGGTGTGCTGCACTATTTCTTGGGCATTGAGTTTATACATACAGAAACAGGTATATGGATGTCGCAAAGGCAATATGCCTTGAATATGCTGCAAAAGTATGGTATGGCTGATTGTAAGCCAATTTCTATGCCATTAGATCAGAATTTGAAATTGGATACTACATCAGGTGAAGCATTGGAAAATGATACTATGTACAGGAAAATTGTGGGAAGTCTTATATATCTCACAATTACAAGGCCTGATCTAAGTTATACTGTTGGACTTGAAAGTCAGCTTATGCAAGTTCCTAGGAAGCCACATTTGGATGCTCTGAGGCACACTCTATGTTATGTGAGTGCTACTTTGGATTATGCATTGTTTTATGAAGCTGGTGTAGAGTTGCAGGTTCATGGATACACCGATGCAGATTGGGCTGGTAGCACTCCAGATAGAAGATCTACTACTGTCTTTCTTTTCTCACTTGGAGGTGCAACTATTACATGGAGCAGTAAGAAGCAACCCACTATTGCTTTGTCGAGTACAGAGGCTAAGTATACAGGTGCTGCAATGGCAACATGTGAGGCATCATGGCTGGAGATGTTACTTGCAGATTTAGGTGTGGAAGTGCAAAAGCCTATCACTATCTATTGTGATAATCTTAGTGCTAGTAAGTAGTGTCTGAATTTCTTTATTGCATAGTCCATTCCTAATCCTTCTCATTTAGTGGTAGTATAATTATGTTCAGCTTGATTAAGTTGCCTACTCGCATAGTCTATAAGATGATCGAGCTTTCCTTCATTCGCAGGCTATGGTAAGATGCATCCGATGGAAAATTTGGAAGCATCCACATGAATGTGGAATGGTTTGTTCCAATTTGGCACTTTTACAATTGGGGATGAACTAAGTCTTCTTTTCAGTTTGTTAAAGGCTTTCTCATAGTCTTCTATCCAATTGAATTGACTCAATAATCTATATAGAGGTCTTGCAATTATGGCGTACATATGGATAAATGTACGATAATATCCACAATGACCCATAAAGTCTTGCACTTCTTTTGCATTCTTTGGTCTAGGTAGTTCTAGAAGTACCTTGATTTTGTCTTCATCTATGGATATTCCATTTTTTGATACTATATGTCCCAAAAGTTTTCCTTGCCATACCATGAAGACACATTTTTCTGGATTCAGGCAGACTCTATATTGTCTGCACTTGTTGAAGATTTTCCTCAGCTTATATTGGGTAGAATATGTGCATAAATCATCTACGTATACTTCCATAATTTTCCTAGGGAATTCATTAAACATGACACATTAATCTTTGGAAGGTGGATGGGGCATTGGTTAGGCCAAATGACATAACCCTAAAAGCATACATACTCCATTCAGTATCAAATGCAGTTTTGTGTTGATCATCAGGAGCGATTGCAACTTGGTTGTAACCAGAGAATCCATAAAGGAAGCTATAGACTTCCTTACCCACCATTCTCTCCAAGAGATGATCCCTAATGACTAATGGGTAACTGTCACGAATAGTGGCTATGATAACCTTTTTGAGATTAATGCAAACTCTTAATTTACTATTTTTCTTAGGTACTACTACTAAGGGTGATACCCATTCGGTGTGTTCCATTTCATATATGAATCCTGATGCCAATAATTTATCTATCTCCTCCCTAATTTTGGCATAATATATGTCATTGTAGGTGTATGGTCTTTGTTTCGAAGATTTAGCTTCTAGAGCCATGGGAATCCGATGTGAACAAATAGAGGGATCCATGTCTTTTAAGTCCTTGTATGTCTAGGCAAATACGTCCCTATAATCTCGAATCAAATCTGTTACTTCTTGTTCTTTGCTTTTGGATACATCCTTCCCAATGTAAGAGCATCTTTCCTCTTCCCCTTCTATAGTCATAGTGATGGTTTTGGTCTGCTCCTTGTTATCATATGCTATTCCTTCTTGTGCTTCTCGTTTAGGCATTTGAATGGTGATATTTCTTTCCTCCATGTCATATCTCTTAAAATGTTCAGGGACTTCTGTTGAAGTGGTAGTAGTAGTCCCAAGACCCACACCACCTTGCATGGAAGCAAGAAGGAAGGCTCAAGATAGACTCTCCTCTCATCCAACCCAACCTCCAACATGATCAAGCCATTGGCCATCAGCCCCATGCTATGCAACATGCTTGATAACATGGAGAGAAGGGTATCAAGGATCCTTGTCCATGTGCAAAATACAAGTAATGCAACTAGTCTACTCACACAAAGGAGAGACATGCATAGGCACACACACGCCTCACTCTCTCACACTCACAAAGACACAATACAAGAGTGTACATAGTCTTAGAGTAAAAGAGATTATTCTTCCATTCATAAAGAATATGTACATGAGAGCACGTCAAACCAAAAGCCCCCCTCTTTACAAAAATGAGCCTCTATTTATAGGCTTAGCTCTATTCCCCATGTACTCCTTTTTGTTGGAAGAGATGGATGGATACCTCAAGGAAGTGAGGTGGTACTGCTAAACCTTGCTTAATACCTGCCCTATTTCACTTCAGGGTTATGTAGTAGGCCCTCTTAACTTGCAAGTGGCACCAAATAAGTACCTATGTACTTTGGAGTTGATGCTTCAAACAATTAGATCAAAACAGATAACTTCACAAATAGCTAGTGATAAGAAAACTTGCTATTTTGATCTTGACACCTACTGGATCTTTTGCTCAGTGCTCATAGTACAGTAGCAATTGATCAAAATCCTTTTGAGATAATCAAATTAGCTTAGATAGCTAATGATTGCAAGTGGACTCATAAAAAATGATGAACTATACTCTGAAAAATTAATTTAGCAACCAAAGGCTTACCCCCGATTTTCTGGGACTGAGTAGAGAATGTCCAGAGAGAACTTCGATGCAGATTTCTCCAAATCGTCTTAACTAAATGCCTTCAAATTTTTATAGCTTAAAACAGACCTTGAGCTGATTCCAACAAGCTATAGACCATGCAAAATGCATAAGTAAACACTGAGATATGGTCATGCAAAGTTCACTATTCTGAGTGGTCATAGCAGAGAATTGAACAGAAGTGATCAATGAAAGATATCTATTATGGCACATGATTTTACAAGATCATTGGCATTATGATGATGCCCCATGAAAGTGAGATGAGTAGGCTTTGGTGTAGGCTACTCAAATCCAATAAGTGATCAGTGGAAGAGGTTCAATAAGAGGCCTCAAGGTCCACACGTTTTACAAGTCTTTTTATGAGGATCTCTTCGTTCAAATTTGAATTCAAATTTGGCTCTACCTAAAAGTGTTGCTCCAAGTTAGGAGTTATTCTACCAAATGGAATTTGTAACTTTTATCTCTCCTAACTCCATGAGATGTAGGTCCTTAAAAGATTCTTCAAGAGTTTAATCCTTTTACAAATGGTAAATGACCAAATATTACAAGCCAAAGTTCACATGCTTCATGAAGTGATTGTACACATTGTCTTCTATGCCTAGCCAAGTGTGATGGCTTGTACATTTGCACCAACGACTCCCCCTCAAGCCAAAAATCTTGGCTTGCACGTCTTCATGAGTCTTCCTGAATGTCCTACAATCCAATCATAGTTTTGAACCTGCAAAGTTTAGTACCATCAAGTGCTTTGGTCAATAAATATGCACATTGCATATTTGTAGATACATATGCCAATTGAATCTCCTTGCTCAATAGCTTCTCTGTAACATAATGGTAGTGCACTTCTGTAGCTCAGTGATGAGTAGCACCTCCTTTAATGTCAATCCGGGAAGACATGAGGATGGTATGAAGACCTCGAGCAAGTGAAGGCACAAATGTGTGAGTGAGAAGCACACTAACATGCACACACATACACACACGCGCACACACGGCAAGAACAATGAGAGTAAGACAATGGAATCACTTCTATTGCAACAAAGTTCTCATACAAGCTCAAAACTACAAGAAGCTAGCCCAAAAATGAGCTCTCTAGCTCTATTTATAGTTTTTGACTAGCTTTGGCCCTGTCCAGACCTAGTGTCCGGCCTAGTTAAAAATTAGGTTCCAAGGCTTATTTGAGGACTCAAACGAGATCTAAAAAATATGAAAATTGGCAGGCAGCTACTTCTAAGGCTCCCCAAGCTCGAGGACTCCTTGGCTTGCACAAAATGGAGCTACAAAAAGATGAACCGGTATTTACAATGGTTGTTAGTGATGAGAATCACTTTTAAAATGATGTAATGATTGGAAAAAATGATGGGTTGTGTAAGATGCCACGTTGATTTTCCACCTGGAAAAGAGAAAAAAAAAAAGATGTGTAGGTAATAATGAAATTTTATGTTTAGGATATTTTGATCATGTCTGCAAAATTTTGTAGCAATAAGTTTTTACATTCTCTCTCTAGAAAGTTGTCGCATGAAATTTGTATGTTAATTTCGAGCATGAAGATGAAGGAATCTGAAAAAGTGTTGTATGAGAGAAAGGTAGAGTATTCTTAGTAGAAAAACTTTACTTGATTGAATTTTTTGTAGTTCCTATGTTTTATGTCTCATTTGGTTCCATGAAGATAGGTTAATGAAGAGATTTTTCATGTTTTTTCATCTCTCTAGAATTTTCGATTTTGTAGGGCCCAAAAGTGATATCTGGAAGCAGATTTGGACCTGAGGCGTCTCTAACATTATTGTACAGATTTAAGAACTGAATATTTTTGTCTCTCACAAGCTCAAGCTGATTCCTCACTGTTTTTGAGTTACAAGGTTTTGAAAAGTGCTTATTCATCTTATTCATGTTCGCGGATTTAGAAAACACACATGGGTATATGGGTTATTTTTGGGTGATTGACGTGTGTGTGAGTGCGTTGCAGGGATTACCTCTATTTTTGCAGGTACGATTCTTGATGGTGGACATGAAAAGTAGATGCATGGGTGGTCCGGAAGTCTTGCATGAGACATGCGAAAAGACGCTATCTTGGAGCATGCAGATTCTAAAAGTGCTGGTCTAGGAAGGCGTGATTGGTCGTGCGCTGGCGAAAGGCGGAGATCCCAAAAAGACGAAGACTGAGAGATAGAAAAGGATGATGGTCCTACATTCATTACGATCGTTTTTTGGCTTCTGGAATTGCGATTGAGATTGAGATTGAGATTGTGATTGTGATTGAGATTGGGATTGAGATTGTGATTGTGATTGAGATTGGGATTGAGATCAGCTCGGGGGTGGTCGGGTGGATGAGGCTTCACATTGAAGCAATCTGATAGATTTTGTAACGCAGATCAGAACTACTTGTAAATTTGCACAGATAATAAAATTCTCTCTCTTCTTGTTCTGCGTATACTCTGTTTGCCTTCTTTATATCTTGTGGTGTCGAAACCCATTATTCTGTGTGAGATTGTGACTCAAGTTTAGGAGACTTCTTACAGGTTGCCTCAGTGCTAGATCTGCATGTATGCTCGTACTTGCTTCATCTGCCAACACTCTCCATATGATGCCAACACTCTCCCCCCCCTAGCGTCTGTCGCCTCTGACAGACCTTTGCTCCGTGGTCTGATCGATGTAGTGTTGCAGTATGTCGGTTGCCACTTCTTGTTCTTTGATCCGTAGTCCCCGGATCAGGTCTCGTTGAAGGGCATCCCAATTGATTGCTCCCTGTATGTCCGGTTGTGGCGTTGTGTAGAGCTCTGAATGCATCGTTTGTTCGCACGCGAAGAGTTGTAGCAAATGAGTGGGCCATGGCGCGAACACTTCTGAGTGTGCTTCCCAGAACCCTGTGGTGAACATATCGTCAAAGGTTTGCTTGTAGCAGGCAGGGAGATATCTGATTCTTGCGTGCCATGCATAAGCGACTCGTATGCTCGGGGTTGTGCTCATATCATAAAGTAGGTCATAATTACCATTTATGAAGCCGAGAATCGGAGGCTGAATGTGACATACATTGCGGAAGGTTTTGAGCACTACATGCATCATATCCAAGATTTGAGCATCATCTGGGCAGCTACGTCTGGCATGGGGTGAGGTCGTGGAAGCCAATGTCTGATAGTAGCCATCATATATGCTACTGTAGGTGTGCCTGTTGGTGGTGCGATCGAGGGGTAATTCAACCATTGCTTGCAGTTTGTGTTGTTCTGAACCTTTATAGCAAATGCTTTCCATGATCGTCTCTTTTGGACTGGTCCGAAGCAAGGATTATATTTCAAATGCATGGGAGCATGGTCCCATGTGGGTAGCATTTCCGGATAGGTTTCCAATAATTTCTGCCTCCAGATGGGTTGGAATATGGCCCCCTTTTTGGCTGCCTCTGGGATATCCTTTGGTTCGAATTGAGTTGCGAAGGTAGGGTACTTGCTGGTGAGGCGTTTGATCTCAGCATTATAGTCAGCTAGCAGTACAAAATAGGGTTTATACTGTAACTCTAAACTAGTTATCAGTCTTCTAGGGGCTAGGTTTCTGAAATACTCTGATTGAAGTATGGTTTCTTCAATGGTCCGCATTGCCCGCATCTGAGTAGATATACGTTCCTCGTGAGTTGGCCCCATTTCTTCTACCTATTTCATCCATGCCGAAGGGGGTTCCTCATATGTATCTTGTCCTTCCTCCGTGATTCGTCCTCTTGGAAGTGGTTGAGGCTCATAGTTGTCCTCAAATGTTTCCTCCACTGGAATGATTACTGCTTCTTCTTCTAGTGGCTGATCCGGTGGAGAGGGGGGTCGTTCATACTGTAACAATTTGATCTTTAATTAAGCCACCTGCTGTCGTAGCTCAAGTACCTCATTGGTCATTGATGATTCAGGCTCTGGTGAAGTTGCAGCATTGGCCATCTCTTTAGGTGTTGGTGGGTGTGGTGTAGGCACTTGGGATCCTTGTAGTTCCTTTACCTGGTCTGCCAACTGGTCATGTGCCTCCAAGAGGGTTGCATAATCTCACCTGCTGAATGTGTTCTGAGGGAACAACTTGGAATTTGGCAGGGTCTATAGGTGCTCCAGGGGTATTTTCCATGGCTGCTTCTAGATTCTCCTGGTTTTGTTGCTGTAGCCTTTTGTTCTCTTCTTGAGCCGCTACTAAGTGGCGACGAAGTAAAGCCATGTTTCTTTGTAGTCTAGCATTGCAGCCCAGCTGATCCCTGAGTTGTTCTTCCATTACCCTAGTCGTCTCTGTATGTTTGGCTTCGAGCTCCACCTAGGATTGTTGGAGGGTGGTCATTTCATGTTGTAGTGCTGTATTACTTAGCTCCAAGGCATTGACACGTGCCTGGAGTTGAGCCGAGAGATTGCACAACTCTGTGTTATTTTCTTCCAATAACCTATACTCTTGCTTAAGTTGAGTGGCCGCTTCGAACATGGTGTCTAGTGCATTACTAAATGATGTGGATGCAGGGGTAGAGGTGGAAAATGGAAAGGGTCGGGAAATGGGAAAGGGAAAAGTGGATGATGTGCCTATGAGTGAAGTGAAATGTGATGATGTTGGAACAAACGTGGTGGTGGGTGCTCCTGTGGGTGGTGAAATGTCCATGGGATTGAACGTGATAGTGTGTGAAGTGTGAATTGTGAATATGGGAATGGTAGGTGGTGTGTTAGTGGTGGCAGTGAATGTGGGGGAGTTGGGTTGGGGAAGGGACTTTTTATTAAAATTCTCAACTTGTTGGAGTATATTTACAAGGTATGTCCAGAATGGATAGGGGTACAATGGATAGGGGTTGGGAGGGAGGAAATGTATTGGTGGATGGAAATGGGTGTGTTAAGGTTTGGCTAGTGGCAAGTGGCTGTCCGAGGGCTGGGAGATATGAAGGGTGACCTATTATAGTTTGATCGGTGGCAGGATGACCTATATGGGGTTCAGAAAATTGGGTGGAAGTGGTGGATGTAGGTAAAGGGGAGGATGGAGAAATGGTGGTGTGTATAACGGTTTCACCATGGGTGGATACTGGTTGTTCAAGAAGGCTAGTGGGGAAGGGTTCTGAGGGCTGGATGGGAGGTGATGGTGGAGATGGTATCTGTGTATTTACATCTGGTTCCTCACTGTGAGTTGGCCTGGCCATGTGAACATCTTCTGAAGTGGTGGTAGGCAGGGTGGTAGAGACTTCCATTTGAATCATTTTTCCTCTGCGCGGTCGCATATCGATCCTTCGTTGGTCATATTGATGGGTAGTGCACTGTACCATGGTCCTCATGGCTTCCACTATCCCACAGGTATCTGCCAAAAGATTCAATGATTCTACAAAATGTGGGTCCACATTCTCCACTTGCAGCATCTGGTTCACTAGTGCTCTATTTGCTTCTTCTGATAGCCTATGTCTCTTTTGTACCTGCTTGATCGTTTTGTAGAGCCGTTTGAGTTGTGCAGTGTAAGCTGGGGCTTCCTCCTCACTCTCCTCCTGTTCATTCCTCTGCCTCTCCACTTGTTCATGTGTGCCTCCCGCCTGCGTGCGTTGTGCCTCATCCTCCCAATGTACTCTTCATGCTTCACCATGTGGTCGTGTTCTCTGGGATGGAGATTCAGGGCCATCGGTCTCAGAAAAACACTCACTCTCAGATAAGTGGGCTCTCTGCAGGAAGCTTTCAAAGTCAAAATTTGGATCCTCTGCCAAAGTGGCCATGGATGCAAACTCAGCATCTGTGGGTAGTGGAGGGGCAGATGGAGTGGGTTGTACCATACCCCCTGATTGTGTTCCTTGGAGATGGATAGTGAAAGGGGCTACTTGTTCCTCTTCTCTCAGGGAGGCTTCTGTGGTGGCCTCACGAGGGATTAGAACCTGTGAAAGCGAACCACGCATTCTTTTTGTAGGTTGCACCCCTGACTTCCGCCCCTTGAAGAATTCCAGTTGTGAGTACTTAAGGGCCCTTGCGATCGGTACATCATAGGCAAGGCATCTGTAGATAATTCTTGTAATGGCACAGCTGTCATGGACGAAGGAAACCATCCTGAACCTAAGATTCCATGTGAACCCTGTATCTCATGATTGGTTCAGAATTAGGAGAAACCAATGCTTCCATTGCGTCCGGAATGTGCCAAAACCCCAAGATCAACTGTCTATTCGCTGAATTCTGACATTGGGAGGTCTTGTTACAAATCGATGACATCATGATGACATCATCAGTTCGCAACCGCCTTGGGAACCGCCCTTGAAAACCTATATAAGGAGGGGTTGGCCACATTCATAATCAGTCTTGCCAATGCCAGTCTTGGGAGCTCAAGGAGTCGTGACCTCCAAGTAAGTACATTCAAGTTCCAGTTCAAGTTCTAGTCTTGTTTCTAGCTCTAGTCTTGTCTAGTCTTGTATTGTGGACATCCTTTCTTGTCCTATTGTAATCTCGTAGTACGAGATCCTTTCTAGTTATTTCTTGTATCCAGTTCATATCCCTGAGGGGATTTCTTGTAATCGAGATATCTTGTTTCCTACCTACGATCCCGGGTTGTGGGATCTCCTGTATCATCTCTAGTCGAGTTTTCCATACCTATTGGTCCCGGGTTGTGGGACATCTTGTATCGATCGTATATTCTTGTAGCATTTTCCCTTCGTGGGTATTCTTGTAATCAGAACTGTGTTTCCGAAATCTTGTCTTGTGTAGTCAGAGAGCACAATCTAGTGCTCCCCTGACATTTTGGCAAGACTATCTTCTATCCAAGACCAGACATCATGGAGAACGCTTATGAACAGATCGTAGCATCACTTCAGAGTCTCCAACAACAAGTCGAAGACCTAAGTCGTCGACAGACACAAGTCGAGATGGGACATCCAGTGCATGTAGGTACACTCCTTCAAGAATTACAAGAACGAATCGGGAGTCTTCAAGCGAATCAAGGGAGTATTCAAGTGAACCAACGGCCCAGTACATCATTTGTGAAGGAACCCAAGATTTGCATGCCAGAAAAGTTCAATGGTGATCGTACAAAGTTTCGAGGATTCTTGCAACAAGTCAAATTGTACATTCGCATGCAGCCTGATAGATACCCTGATGATGCATCCAAGGTCGGTTTTATTGGAACCTTGCTCTATGGTCAAGCTTTATCATGGTTCGCCCCAATCTTGGAGAAGGATATGGCCGTACTTCATAATTATGAGGCATTTCTTGGAGAGCTTGTCGCCACATTTGGAGATGCAGACACGAGTCGAGTGGCAGAAACAAAACTTCGAAAGCTACGTCAAGGTAACCGCCCTGCCTCTACCTATGCATCAGAATTTAGGCAATTGATATGTGACCTCACTTGGCATGAAGATTATTTCATTAGCCAATTTAGATGGGGCTTAAGGGATGACGTGAAGGACCTTCTACTCACGATGCCAGAGGTGAAGACATTGAATGAATACATCAACCAAGCCATTCAATGTGATAACCGTCTTTTTGAAAGGAAACAAGAAAAACAAGTAGAAGGAAGACCTCGCCAATGGAAACCTTTCCAGCCTACTCCTAGAGATGACACTATGCCCGAACCTATGCAGATAGATGTAACTAGGTTCCAGCCTCTAACACCACAAGAGAAACAAAGAAGGAGGGATAACAAATTATGTCTATATTGTGGAAACCCTGGCCACATTGCAGTTAATTGTCCCAACAAGAGAACAAACTCCAAAGTCGCAGCCACCCTTGTAGAGCAGGGAAACGAGGAAGTCCAGTTGTAAAAGAGACCATACAGCCGGACCATGATATACGAAAGGGTCTCATAATTCCATCCACACCCGTAGAAACATGTCTTGCCCCTGTCAAGTTAATCCTGTCTAAGAAGACCCTTTCCCTCATAGCTCTAGTAGATTCAGGAGCGTCCTCATGTTTCATTGATGAAGGACTCGTTAAGAAACATGGAATTCCAGTACTTCGAAAGAACAGACCAGTAGTAGCCGAAGTAGTAGATGGACGGCCTCTAGCATCGGGGAATATAACCATGGAAACCATACCACTAAGAGTACACCTTGGTGACCATGATTCACACATATGTTTCAATGTAATATCGAGTCCAGCAAATATGGTTATCATCGGAATGCCGTGGTTAAAGAAACATAATCCAGAAATTAATTGGGAAAAGAATAAAATCACCCGTCGAGATATCCAGAAGAACCCAACATATGTTGGAGCTAAAGCCTTCATACATGCAGTAAGGAAGGAACCTACATATATGATCTATGCCATACCAGCTCAAGAATCCAAGAAAGATGATCCAGTACAGCTACCCAATCAGTACAACGGCTTTGAAGATGTTTTTGAAAAGAAGAATGCAGATATCCTTCCAGAGCATAGACCTTATGATTGTCCCATAGATCTTCAAGAGGGAACACAACCACCCTTTGGACCAATCTACAGACTATCTCCAGAGGAACTTACAGAACTACGCAAGAACATTGATGAGAATCTAGCAAAGGGGTTTATCAAACACTCGAAGTCTCCAGCAGGAGCTCCTATTCTATTTGTAAAGAAGAAGGATGGGACTCTCCGGATGTGTGTAGATTATCGTGGATTGAACAAAGTCACTATAAAAAACAGATACCCTCTACCACTCATATCAGAGCTCTTGGAACGCCTTGGAAAAGCAAAATTCTTCACGAAAATTGATCTTCGAGGAGCTTACAACCTTGTCAGGATCAGAGAAGGAGACGAATGGAAGACAGCATTTCGAACAAGGTATGGGCATTTTGAATATGTAGTTATGCCCTTCGGTCTTACAAATGCTCCAGCTGTCTTCCAACATATGATGAATGATATTTTTCGAGAATATTTAGATGATTTTGTTGTAATATACCTTGATGATATCTTGATATTTTCAAAAAATCTAGAGGATCATGAAGATCATGTAAAGATAGTCCTAGAGAAACTAAGAGAAAAAGGATTGTATGCGAAATTGGAGAAGTGTTCTTTTCATAAGACAGAAGTGGAATTTTTAGGGTACATAGTATCAGATAAAGGAATTTTTATGGACCCTAAGAAGATTGAGACAATCCTTGATTGGCAACCACCTTCATGTGTTCGAGATGTACAATGTTTTTTGGGGTTTGCCAATTTCTATAGGATATTCATCAGAGATTACTCCAAGATAGTGACACCTCTTACCAAGCTTACAGGGAACTCCAAATTCTCATGGACCGAAGAAGCAGAGAAGGCCTTTCAGACCTTGAAATCAGCATTCACTACTGCTCCAATCCTAGTTCATCCTGATTCTAGTAAGCCCTTCTTCCTTGAGACAGATGCATCGGACTTTGCTCTAGGGGCCATTCTTTCCCAATATGGAGATGATGGACAACTACATCCAGTTGCATATCATTCAAGGAAGTTTTCCCCTCCAGAAATTAATTATGAAATTCATGATAAAGAACTCCTTGCCATAGTAGACGCGTTTGATACCTGGCGTCACCATCTAGAAGGAGCAGCTCATAAAGTCATTGTATATTCAGATCACAAGAACCTAGAGTATTTTATGACCACCCGGATCCTCAATAGAAGGCAATCTCGATGGAGTAACTTTTTATCCAGATTCGACTTTGTCATCACATACCGTCCAGGACGTCATCAATGTCAGTCAGATGCCCTATCCAGAAGATCTTACCTTGCACCAAAGAAGGGTGAAGAGGCCTTTGATCAACAAGAGAGTGTATTACTCAAGCCCGAGCATCTCCAGTTAGCAGCTATCTCTTCAAGCCATCATGAAGATTCAGCCTTGAATCAGTTGATCCGTGAGAATCTACCACAGGATGAATTGTTTTGTAACGTTAAGCAGAAAGCTCAAGAAGGAAAATTCCAAGAAGTAAACGAATTTCAGGAAAAGGATGGTTTACTACTCTATAAGAACCTATTGTATGTCCCTCCAGGAAAGCCCAGGATCCAAGTACTTCAACAACGCCATGACAACCTTGCAGCAGGACATTTTGGAGTAAATAAAACAATAGAACTCATATCAAGGGACTTTTGGTGGCCTCAGATGTGGAAGGAAGTCAAAGAATACATTCGAACCTGTGATACTTGCAATAGATCTAAGGTACCCCGACATAAACCTCATGGCCTCTTGCAACCTCTACCTATTCCAGAAAGGCCATGGGCTTCATTGTCGATGGATTTCATCACAGATCTACCAAAGTCAGATAAGTATGATGCCATTCTTGTTATTGTGGATAGATTTACAAAGATGGCACACTTCATTCCAACTACCAAGGCAATCACAGGTGCAGCCACTGCCAGACTTTTTCTTAGGTACATATTTAGGCTTCATGGATTGCCTGATGACATTGTCAGTGATCGAGGTCCACAGTTCATATCCAGCTTTTGGAACAGTCTTTGCAAGCTCCTTGGTGTTCAAGTTAAACTATCTACAGCAAATCATCCACAGACTGATGGACAAACAGAACGAGTGAATCAAGTCCTGGAGCAATATCTCCGTTGCACTAGCAACTATCACCAAAATGACTGGTTTGAGTTGTTACCCTTTGCAGAGTTTGCCTATAACAATAGTGTTCATGCATCTACTAAGCAAACTCCCTTCTTTGCAAACTATGGACAACATCCAAGGATGGATATACAACTCTCAAATCATGTCAAGAACCCAGCTGCCAGAGACAAGGCCCAGTACCTGATGGACATTCACAAAGAACTGAAGGAAGAGATCCATAAAGCTCAACAACAATATAAGTACTATGCAGATCAACATCGTGTCCAGAATCCATCGTATCAAATTGGGGATAAAGTATGGTTACTCCGAAACAATTTACAAACTTCAAGGCCTTGTGCAAAGTTAGATCATCAAAAGTTTGGACCATTTACCATCTTGGCCAAGATTAATCCAGTCACCTTCAAACTCCAGTTACCGAGTACCATGAGAATACATCCAGTTTTCCATGTATCCATGTTGGAACCATATCAGATTTCACCATTGAGGGGGGAGAGACCTAGTCCTTCACCACCTATTGAGATTGATGATCATGAAGAATTTGAAGTCGAGCATGTCCTAGATTCCAGAATATCCCGGGGAAGATTGGAATACCTTATTCATTGGAAAGGGTATGACATCAGTGATCGTACTTGGGAACCTGCAGAAAACCTTCAGAGAGCACCAATCAAGGTTCGAGAATTCCATAAGAAAAATCCAACGAAGCCGAGACCAGATAACATGACCGCTCCTCGTGGAACTCGTCGCTTGAGGGGGAGGTGATGTCATGGACGAAGGAAACCATCCTGAACCTAAGATTCCATGTGAACCCTGTATCTCATGATTGGTTCAGAATTAGGAGAAACCAATGCTTCCATTGCGTCCGGAATGTGCCAAAACCCCAAGATCAACTGTCTATTCGCTGAATTCTGACATTGGGAGGTCTTGTTACAAATCGATGACATCATGATGACATCATCAGTTCGCAACCGCCTTGGGAACCGCCCTTGAAAACCTATATAAGGAGGGGTTGGCCACATTCATAATCAGTCTTGCCAATGCCAGTCTTGGGAGCTCAAGGAGTCGTGACCTCCAAGTAAGTACATTCAAGTTCCAGTTCAAGTTCTAGTCTTGTTTCTAGCTCTAGTCTTGTCTAGTCTTGTATTGTGGACATCCTTTCTTGTCCTATTGTAATCTCGTAGTACGAGATCCTTTCTAGTTATTTCTTGTATCCAGTTCATATCCCTGAGGGGATTTCTTGTAATCGAGATATCTTGTTTCCTACCTACGATCCCGGGTTGTGGGATCTCCTGTATCATCTCTAGTCGAGTTTTCCATACCTATTGGTCCCGGGTTGTGGGACATCTTGTATCGATCGTATATTCTTGTAGCATTTTCCCTTCGTGGGTATTCTTGTAATCAGAACTGTGTTTCCGAAATCTTGTCTTGTGTAGTCAGAGAGCACAATCTAGTGCTCCCCTGACAACAGCAGCCATTCAAAGTAGGCTTCCGCACTCCTCGCTTGCCTGCTTCATATAATTGGTCCAGGATCCATACGGGCATTTTAATTGGCAAGCCTCCAGTCTCTGCTAAGTATAATCCATACCATATTTTCTTATGAGGTTGGGTGAACCGGTCTTGCGCTGGAAATGCGAAGTGTTGAAGGCACATCCGCAGTGGTATGGCGATGTTGGGGGTGAGGGCACACATTTCTTTCAACTTCTTGATTTTGTTGTTCTTCATCAACTCTGGTATCAAAGGATCTCGATCGGAGGGTACATGGGTGCCATACATCTGAAGGCCCTCCCTGATTAAAGTGATATTCAACTCAAACTTCTTCATTTCTTCCTGGTTTGATAGAGAGGGCACCAGGAATGTGCCTGAATGATCTTTGTCTCCTGTCGCCTTGAGAGTTGCAATCAAGTAGTAGCACCGAAGAAAATCAGGTCTAGGCAAGGCTGCACTAAAATAATCTTGCAATCCCGCTTTTTGCCAAATATCTTGAAGAGGGGCAACATTTTGCAATGCTTCAAATTCTCGTGAGAAGAACTGAAAGGTCCACCACACTCCTCCACATTCCAACTTGGATTCCCAGATATGATCTGCATCTCCCAAATCTCCTGGCATCTCATTGAACCAATGAGAATGCCCCTTTACTCTTTCTGTCAGGCCACTTGGTGGATCCGGAATGGGAATTCTTCTCACATTCAAAAGCTCTTCAGGCCTTCCTGTCAGTGGGGCCTCCACAGGCATGGTATCCCAATTGCTTTGAGTGCTAGTGCCTGCCTGAGAGCTCATGCCTGCTGCTACTGCCATGAGAATTGGGTGCTTACCTGCTAGAAGAAGAACGGCACATTAGTGTTGCATAGGAAACACGACGTAATGTGTTCCCTTCACAATACTAACATGACAATCCAGAAGGTTAGTGGTTAGGGTGAAGTGTTCGTGTTAGATGTGATGGAGAGTGTTAATCTCCAAAAGAACAACCTACTCTTGAAATTAGAGCACCTCTATATCAAGAGTAAGTCAAAACCCTCACCAATTTAAAGGATCAATGACCAATTATCAAATTCTTGAACAATCTGAAAAGAAGATGACTACACAGAAAGTCTGCTGCACATATCTTTCACATTGACTTATCAAATGTGTAAAGTTTTTTATAAAACTTTGCACAAGGTGTTGCCTAAAGATTGCCTACCTCCTCCAAGTTAAATCACTTCAAAAGACTGAGTAGATCTTGAGAAATCTACTTAACAAGTTACCTATGTCTAAATCTGCACTTCTGAGAAGTCGATTTGGACACCCCTAACTTTTAACACATGGTTCTCTCAATCTAGAACCCGTTTAAGCAAATGCTTTTAGCCACAAGTAGCTTACCTTCCAACTTAAAGATTGAGTGCTTGCTTTCTCAAAACTTTAAACTGTGGAGGGATAATTGACCAAAACATTAAGATCGAATTTTGCACCTGTTTCAGGAACCAGTGAATACTTTTTCACATATGAATGTTCCTACACATAATTCTCTTAGCTTGATCACAATTGAAAGCTAAAACTTTGTACAGAAGTCGATCAACTATAGACTTAGACTTGTACAAAAGCATTTCACAAAAGATCTACCATAAAAAGAGAAAACACAGAAACATCGGGCGCAACTTTTCCTCTATTTCTCAGAAAGTTACAACTGAGTGATGAGAGAGACTTCAACTCACTTCTAGGAGGTCTAATGACTCTTACAACTTCTCAATACACTATTCTCATACTCTCTCATACTTGCCCCGACATTTTCCATAGTATTTATAGGCAAATATTTACAAACTTATGACTAACCAAAAGTATAAGTGATCTAAATCTGAACTAATGTACATATGTGTACACATCTTCCAAATTCTGAATGTATCCTTCCTTCATGCTTCACAACTTGTTCTCTTCTCAAATCCTTGACTTCATTTTCATGTCAAACATCAATTGGTGATTGTCCTGCACCAACAGCTCCCCCTCAATCATCAATTGAGGTTTTCTCTTTCTTCTTTATACCTGCCATGTCTTTGAACTTCTGTAGCTTTGACCCATCCAAGCTTTTTGTAAGCATATCAGCTATCTGATCTTTTGTTGAAGTATGTATTACTTCAATCTTTATCCATCACCTTCTCTCTTAGAAAGAGATACTGAATCTCAATGTGTTTGGTCCTGGCATGAAAAACAAGGTTAACAGCTAGATACAATGAACTCATGTTATCTCCATATATGGTAGGTGTACTCTATATAGTGTTAAAACTCTTCATCAGAGTCTTAAGCCATATTATTTCCTTTGTAGCTTCAACCATTCCTTTGTACTCTGCTTCTGTAGATGACAAAGCAACTGTATGTTGCTTCTTTGAACACCAAGAGATTAACTTATCTCCCTCATAACACATGTATCCATAGGTTGACCTTCTATCATCAGGATTACCTGCCCAATCTACATCACTATATACTTTGATGTTTTTATCTGATGTAAAACCATAATACAAACCCTCTTTGAGTGTACCCTTAATGTACCTCAACACTCTTTGGCCTGCAATCCAATGTTCTTTCCTAGGACAATGCATGAATTGAGACAAAACCCCAACTGCATATGATAAATCAGGCCTAGTTAATGTAGCATAAATAAGACTACCAACCAAACTCTGATATAACTTCATATCCTTGAATTCTTCTCCACCATATCTGCTCAATTTGTGATTCACCTCCATTGGAGTAGGTGCTACCCTGCAATCATTCATTTTAAACTTGATTAACAAGTTCTTCAAATACCTTTCTTGAGTCACATACACTCGATGTTGAGTGTATGAAATCTCCATGCCCAAGAAGTATGAAAAATCTCCCAAATCATTGATTTTGAACTCTTTTTCCATTTGCTTCTTTAGGCTTTGTATGCCTTTCTCATCTGTACCTATAAGAATTATATCGTCAACATATATGCACATGTATATGAACCCATCATCACTTGCTTTAACAAGCAAGCTACTATCTGCCTTAGATACTTGAAATCCAAGTTCCTTTAAGAACTTTACAAGCCTATAGTTCCATGCCCTTGGGGCCTGCTTCAAGCCATATAAAGCTCTTTTGAGCTTACACACATGATCTGGATACCTTCCATCTCTGAATCCTTGAGGTTGCTCCATGAAAACATCATCTGAAATATAACCATTCAAGAAAGCATTCTTCACATCTAATTGACATAATTTCCAACCTTTACATGCAGCAATAGCTATGAGTGTCCTGATAGTTGTCATCTTTGCCACAAGACTATAGGTCTCATCATAATCAATACCATATGTCTGAGCAAACCCTTTCACAACAAGTCTAGCTTTGTACCTAGACACACTTCCATCTGCAAACCTCTTAGTCTTGTAAACCCACTTACATCCAATGATCTTTTGGCTATTTGGTTTAGGAACCAAATCCCATGTCTGATTCTCCATTAATGCATCATATTCTTCCTGCATAGCTTTCTCCCAATTTTCTTTACCTTTTGCCTCTTCATATGTAGAAGGGTCTTCATCTGCTTTTATCATGTAAGCATAATCTTTGGTAGCCAAAAAAGAAGTATCATAGCTATACCTTGTAGGTTGCCACTTGTGTCTTGATGACCTTCTAGGTTTCTGGTTCTTCACACTCAGGATCAAATCTTGGCATTTCTTCAACTTCAACCTGCACTTCATTATTCTCTTCTTCATCAAATATCTGTACCTTTGATTTACCTTTCCTTTGACTCACTACTTCTTCATCACCTGTATTAATATTGATCGTACCTGCATACCAAGTACCTTGCTCATCAAATGTAACATCCTTAGACACAATGAATTGTTTTGTGGATGGACACCACAACCTGTATCCCATCTGCTTATCATCATAACCAATGAATACATATTTTTTCAGCTTTAGGCTCCAATTTGTGCCTTAATTGTGATGGCACATATGCATATGCCAAACATCCAAATACTTTGCAATGGTCTAATGTAGGTCTCTTACCCCACCATACCTCATATGGTGTCATACCCTGCAAGGCTTTACATGGTAACCTATTAACCAAATAAGTAGCTGTATTTACAGCCTCAACCCACAAATAATTTGGGCAATTTTTCTCCTTCATCATGGACCTTGCAAACTCAACGAGAGTCCTATTCCTCCTTTCTGCTACACCATTTTGTTGAGGAGAGTACCTGCAAGTAACCTCCCTTTTTATACTTGCATTCCACAAGTAATCACTGAACTCATTAGAGAAATACTCTCCCCCTCCATCTGACCTTAGTCTCTTCAACTTATGACCTGTAATTCTTTTTGCATACGCATGATAATGTTTGAATGTATTGAATACCTCTGACTTATCTTTGATCACATAGATAGTGATCCATCTGGTAGCATCATTGTTAGCTTAGAAAACGGTTGGTTTTTATGCACTAATGTGGTTCTATTTGGCCAGGGAAATATGTTTGATTGCAGGTATTTGAAGAGTTAATCAATTGGATAAAAGATATTTGCAAACTACATGGCTACATCTTTCTCAGAGGGGAATGCCCTTGGTGTTTGGAGTTTAGATTATGGAAAATATGAGCATGTTTAGGATGCAATCATTTGTGTTGAGCAGATGCAGTTTGGGGGAGAGCCCATTCAGATTCTTGCATTTCTTGTTTATGTATTGAATGCCTATTGTCATGCAAGCTTGGTGAGTGAAGGCCACAACCATTTTGAGGCCATGTATGCAGGTTGTGGCTTGCTTATAGAAGCCCGTGAAGTGCTTTTCAAGCTTCGGTACAGAAGACATATTTCATGGGGTTCACTCATGTCTGGATACATTGACAACAGGCTCGGTAGTGATGCTGGTGCGATAGCCATGGGCTCATCAATACATCGAGAGGTTATCTTGTTAAGTTTGGAGACGACGCTTACTGTGGCCAATGCCATGGTTGATGTGTACATGAAATGTGGATGTCCTGCAGCTGCTGAAGATGTGTTCCAAAAACTCCCAAGTCATGATGTTGTATCGGAAGCTAGGGAGGCAATCTTGTGGAATGCCTTGATATCAGCATACATTGAACATGGTCAGGGTGATAAAGCTTTATATTGGTTTGAGGCGATGGAAAAGAATCAGATTCATTATGATGGCACTGCAGTGGTGGACATGTATGCCAAGTGCGGAATGCTTGAAAATGCACAGAAAACATTTGATGAACTTGCTGTTCAGAATGTGGTCTCATGGACAGCACTCATTACTGGTTATGCGCAAAATGGGAGCGGTGAGAAAGCACTTTATTGCTTTGAACAAATGCGAAGGGATGGCTTGTCTCCAAATGAATCTACCTTCTCGTGTATTTTGAAAGCATGTGGTGCTGTTGGAGACTTCTGGAAAGGTTGTGAGGTGCATGTTGAGATTATGAAGGTAGCTTTGCTAGAAAGGGACATTGTCATAGCAAATGCCTTGGTTGACATGTACGCTAAGTGTGGGGATATGGTAAAGGCACAAACAGTTTTCAATGAACTTTCTGTACCGGATGTTGTATCTTGGAGTACCCTTATAAGTGGATATGCTCAGCACTTGCATTATGAGCAAGTCTTGTGCTGCTTTGAGTGCATGAAACTGGGGGGGGGGGGGTCTCTCCAAATATTATAACCTGTGTCTCTATCTTGAGTGCTTGTGGTAGATTGGGTGTTTTTTCAAAAGGACAAGTAAATTATCGACTCGGGGGGGGGGGGGGGGGGGGGGGCCCTTCGGTTCTGGGTGCGACCAGCTACAGATAAGAAAATTGCGGACCAGAGGGGGGCTCTCCCCGCTTTGGATGGGGGCGACCATGTTTTTCATGGCAGCTCTCGAGGGGATGAAAAAAAAAAGGAGAGGACCGATGGGGGAAGGAGCTCTCTCTCGTGCACTCTCTAAGCTTTATTGACAGGGTTATATTGTGGTGGCTGGAGGAAAGAAAGGGAGTTCGACATCCGCATCTGCATAGGGGGTTGTCTTAGGCAGGTACGCAAAGGAGGAAGCCTTTAGACGATTTGATGCAGACGGTGATGGAAAGATTTCTCCGTCTGAGCTGGGAGCTGTTTTCCGTTCACTTGGAGATCAACTGACAGACGAAGATCTGATTTTGATGGTGAAGGCGGTTGACAAAGATGGAGATGGCTTCGTGGATCTGCAAGAGTTTATCTCCATGAATGCTGAGCATGCGTCTTCAAGCCAGGAGAGTTGCGTGAAGCATTCAGGGTATTCGACACAAACTCAGATGGGAAAATTTCCGTAGAGGAGCTATATCGTGTTTTTACCTGTTTGGGTGAGACATACTCTATGGAAGAGTGTGAACGGATGATACAAAATAATTACTCCGATGGTGATGGCTTTGTGGACTTTGAAGAGTTTTGTGCAATGATGTTGTAGGTATGTGTGATCAAAAGGTTATTGATGTTAATGCTTAATGCTTGAACGGCGGCTGTGTCTGGCTTTGGCGCACATCGAGGAGGGGAGGTGGTTACGGAGGCAGTCCTGGGTTGGAAGACAAGCTTGGTGGGCTGGCTCCTTCTCATACGGTAGTTGGAAAGTTGAGTGCTTATTTTGTTGAGAGGTCTTTGAAAGTTACAGTCTTGGATGCAACTTTGCAAGTCACATGTTCATGGGCAGTACACTTTGACTCTGAGCTTTCACATTATAACACCAAAGATGGAGTGCACAGAGGGGCTAGAGGCGAGGTCACTGCACCTGTGTTGATGTGGGTGGAAGCACTTGAGGCCATCTTCAATAAACTGAAGAGTGATAATTTCCCATTTGAAAGGGTCTATGCAGTTTCAGGAAGTGGTCAACAGCATGGCAGTGTATATTGGAAACAGAAGTGTGGTAGTGAAGCTTTGAAGACACTAGACTCATCCAAAAGCTTGCATTTACAGCTTAAAAATTCATTTTCTATCATGGAATCCCCTATCTGGATGGACAACAGCACTTCTAAACAATGTCGGGTTATTGAGACAGCCATAGGTGGAGGGCTTGGACTCCTTGATTGAACGTTCTACTGCTGCGGAATTCCAGCACCTCCACCACATGCAAGTTCTGGAATCGATTGGTAGGAATGGCCGGGAAATGTAGAACCTACCTTTTGAGAGCCTCGTGGAGGGCCATGGCCCTACCCCAAGGCGGGTCGCAGACAGGAGAACGCTTTAGGGAATGTATTTGACAACCTCGAGGCGATAGGGTAAAAGAGAAAACGTGCAGGTCGAATGGAACAGAAGGGCCTTGCCAAGAACATTCGACGCTCTAGTGAAGGTTGTTCTTAGAGCACGACGGTTGTTAGCTCTGGAAATGGTTGATTTTTATGCTCTAATGTGGTTTTATTTGGCAGGAAATTTGTTTGATTTCAGGTATTGAAGAATGAATTTGATAATTGATGAGAAGCATGTGGAGATATTGATTGCAGGGATGTGGAGAAAAGGGATTGAGCATGGACAAGCCTCCTAAGAGCATAAGAGATACTGACGTGCAAAGGAAATCAGAAGCGGCTTTGTTTCAAGGGGGAATGCTTTCTTATCAACCATCAATTACAATCGCTTGACCGATTTCCGGAAATTGATCTTCGACACATCGTTGATAAAAAAATTCAGAGATGTGGAGAAATGTGATCAGGGCCGCATGTCAAACTGCACTTAACACATTTTGAGTGTGGGGTGATTGCTAGAGCGATGGAAATATTTAGCAGGATTCAAACTCGGGGCGTAATTTCATGGAATGCAATTATTGCTGGATATGCAGATCAGGGGCTTGATAATGAAGTGTTGAAGTGTTTTGAGTGTATGCAAACCAGTGGCGTTTGTCCAGATGAGGTCACATTTGTGTATATTTTGAAAGCATGTGGCAGTATTAAAGCTTTAGAAAAGGGAGAAGAGTTACACGACTTGATTATTAGAGAAGGAATGCTAGAGAATGGTTCCTTTGTGGCTACTGCATTGGTTAATATGTACTTCGACTTGGGCATGCTAGTGGAAGCTCAGATCGTTCATGGCATGTCTGTTCGTGATGAAGTTTCATGGAATGTATTGATCTCATGGTTCATATATCATAGACTTGATGATATGACACTTCAGTCTTATAAGCAGATGCTCCAGGAGGGTTTTGCCCCCAACGTTGTCACTTTTTTAAGAGTTTTGAAAGCTTGTGCTGGTGAAGGAACAGTCCATAAGGGTCAAGAATTACATTCAGAAATTGCTCGAACTGGACACCTGCAGAATGATGTGATGATTGGTGCTGCTCTAATAGACATGTATGCCAAGTGTGGAGATAAGGGCCCAGCAGCTGATTAAATTCCTTTTGTTTTGAAAAAAGAGGAGGGGGCGCCTCTTCTTATCTTATCCACGAAGGGTATGTGGAAGGAGAAAAGCTACAGAACGGGAGGGTTTATCTTAGCTTAAAAAAAGAGGGGGCGTGGTGGGCGAAGCTAGCTGTGTTTTTCTCTTTTGAGATTCGTTGGTGCCGAAGAGATATGAGAAGGAGGAAAGTCGCTCCCTGTTCTTCTTTTCCCTTCTGGCCCAAAGACCTCGTTTCATTTTTCTACTGTACGTCGAGGGGTCTTATTTCACCCAAGGAGTGTGGACAAGGGGGCAGAGTGTACAAAAGAACTGAGATAGCTGGTGGATGCGGGTCTGACATCATCGAGAGCGGTGGAGGGAAGCTTTGCAGAGAGCAAATGGCAAGAAGGACCTGAAGGAGGACCCTATGAAGGACGACGATCTCCTCATTACTCGCATGGCTGGAAAGTAGGATACACAGAATAGCGGGGTGTGTCTAATCCGAGAGAGTGGTGTTCTTCCTCCTCATCCTATTGAGGAGTCGCCTGCGTGCATACGTGAAGGAGGACAGGACCCAAGAGCTCGAGTACTTGGAGGCCGAGGTCACCATCACTATCTACTCTGCAAAGGGATAATTGTTCGGGTGCATGAGACTCAGGTCAGCGGCTTTCCACTAGGTATTTCCTCCATCATCCTGATTTTTGGCAAGTTTTTACCTTAGGAGGAGATGACTGTGAACATGATTAGCATTGATGGTTGCTCTCCATATGTCCTCACTTTCAATTGTGAGCCCTTGCCAGGAGATGTTCTAGAATCATCATTTAGCTTACACCACTATACATGGTCCCCCTCCTTCGGTTATCATTGATCTCGGCAATAATCATGCACAGCAGGCCTTCTTGTTCTGATACAGATTCATGGTCATGCTCATAGACGCTCCGATGCTACCTTTTACGCTTTGCTATGTCTGTGTATTGATTGGGTGATTGTGCTTAGTTACAGTTTTGCGTTCAAGTTTTGGCAAATCATCACCACGTTCACCACGTTTTGGGATCATACTTCATCGCATCTCTAATGTTGCTTTACGGCATTTGCTAGTAACCGCATAAGATATGGTATCATGTTGTCTCTTAAGACTACTGGATATTGATTGCGTCCGCAGGATGCCTCATTATGGACGTGTTATAGACTTGTTCCTCCGTGGTTGCATGGAAGAATTGTAAGCGGACGAAGACTCTAGTAATTATTCTTTTTAACCGATATGTGAGGATGATACGATGCATCTGAATATATGATAATATTAGCTGTTTTCACTAAGAACCCGATCACAAGTGCTACACCATTTAGCACTTCGTAGCAATGTGCGCATGTCATTGTGGTCATTATATTATTGTCTACAAATGCATGGATGCGATGATTGAGTCGTCTTGTTTACATATGTCTTTTTGCATGTTTATGGATTAACGGAAGGAGCTAGACTTGATGGTGAGGAACAATGACTAATTGTTACAGGCACATATCGTTCGAAGTTTTTGTAAAGCACTCCATGTAGTAGGGTACCCTAGTATAGCTATCGGTGTGATTACTTGCAAGGAGGATTAATAGAAGAAGATTAAAGTAGGAAGTTGGAGCGAAAGAACATGGTCAAAAGATAATTCAGTTAAGTGTGCTTTCACTGAACATACATCAGTGAGGGGATTCTGTGTGAGAATGTTGGGGAGGCGCTGAATTCAGAATATGAGAGTTGTGCATCATGGAAGGTCAATATCTAGTATAGAGGAGGTGTCCACATCAAGATTAATATGATGCTTGCTTCTTAACTGATCATTTGGAAAGCCTTAACATTGACAAGGTCAATCAAAATGCATTGACAAGTGATGTGTTTTGTTCAGTCACTTTAGTAAATATTTATGTGCATCACCTCCATGTGGCAGATCTTTGTACGCTCAAGCAAAAATTTGGTTTGTATTTGTTCGGGAAGGTTGCACAAAAAAAAAAAAAACGGGCAATTCCTTGGCTAAGTTTGCTATGATGAGCAGGGATTACGCATTCAAATCTTGCTTATCATAGATGTTGAGCTTTCATGATCCACTATTCGCACAAATGTTGCTTCATATCAGGTCTTTAAGCTTACTTCTGAGGACAGAAGTTGGCGTTTCTTGATTAAATGACATTCGAGAGGTCTAGGAACACATGCATGAAGAAGACCTTGTGTATAAGGAAGAACTTGAATAAAAAGAACGTGTGAAATTCTATTCTATTAGACATATGAGTATTCTGAGCCAAAAACTTGGACTAAGAGTGTTATCATTTTGGTGCGTTTGCCGGGAATTTATGAGCTAGTGCATAGACAAAGGAAGGACTCCTCGAGAGATAATTGTGGGCTCCAGGTAATCCAATTGGACCGATTCCGAGGGATTTGAACAAAATAAAGTCTCGTATAATCATCTTTTCCTTGGGCTCAAGATCCTATCATTTTGGTGCGTCTGCCGGGAAATAGCTTGGTACGTCTCTATAAGAGAGTGCCATAGGTTTGCATAGCGCCACAGGTTGGCCGAGCTTGCGGACCCCAAGATCTAGTACATGAGCGAGGGGAGCTCATCGTCAGGAGCAACACAAACTCAAAGAGAGGAACGCGCTCAGAGAAGAGCCCTTGAAAGAGAAAGGAGAAGGTGGGAACCGCCAGGTGAGTGGACCTCGATTGGCTCGAAGAAATCAGCCAAAAACGTGTACTCCCGTAGGAGAGTCGCGAATCAAGTGCGAAAGTTTGAAGGAGGGATCCTGAGGCCACGTGCATTAAATTTCTGGGATCGAAGTGATATCGACATCACACCTCTGTTCGAAATGGCTCAGCGGATTTCAGTTCACTTGGGGGACTTCACCAAGTTCTCATGTACTTGGGACGAAGATCCGGATAGTTTTATCCAGTTTTTTGAGGTTACCTGTGAGGCCAATGATGTAGTTGACCCGGATCAAAGGTTGAGAATTTTTCCGGCTATTCTCCGTGATGAGGCAGCCAATTGGTATGGGAATCTGACACCACAAGAGCGTGGAACTTATCAGATGCTCAAGGAAGCCTTCTTGGCAAAGTTTCGACGACAAGGCTTCCAAGACAGATTGGCCCAACAAATGGATTACTTGCGACAAGGAGTCAATGAGAGCATCGATAACTACATTCAGAGAATGGAAACGTTAGTAAGAAAGATGGGCGTGAATGCCCCGAACGATGAGACATTGAAACGAAGATTCATTTCGGGATTGAGAGATCCTACGGCACAGCAGCATATCAGCCTGACAAGACCTGCAACTTTAATGGATGCTAAAGAACAAGCAAGGCTTTGGGAGGAAGTACAATTATGCCAACAAAGGAAGATGGAGCTCTTATATGAGCCAATGGGAGGCCCAGGAAACATACCGATGAAAGATTCTGGCCAAGGAAGTCCCGCATTGACGACCCCAGCTTTTGTAGCCGCCACTAGCATGCCAGTCGAGGTAAAACCTGCGCTAACTGAAGAACGAATATTGGAGTTGGTCACGCAAGCTATAAAAGCTGCCACAATAACTCAGGAGACATATACAGTAAAACCAGAGGTCACGACAAACCCGAATCAAGTGTTTTGATCAAATACATGGTGCGGAAAGTGCCATGGTTACGGCCATTTGGCTTCAGAATGCCCCACGGTCTCGAGAGTATTCACAGATAGATCGCCACCTAGGATGCGTTGCACTTTTTGCGCAAGAACAAATCACACGGAGGACCGATGTTACAACAAGAGAGCCTATGAAGAGAGGACCATGAAATCAAGAGACACAAGAGAAAGACCTTACACGGGATTGCCCGCTCAAAGTGTACCACCTACATCTCGTTGGGAAAACAGACCGACTTATGGATATGGTGCTCAGGGTCAAGGAGGAGACTATCCAAGAGGAGCCGCGCGTGATCAAAGAAGAGATGGTCCAATCCAGTGCTGGAGATGCCATGGCTTTGGCCATACTCAATCTAGATGTCCAAACGAAAAGAAACCAATTGATTATACCCCACTATGTAGGTACTGTAGTGGGGAGGGCCACTTTGATGAAGATTGTCCAAAACGAAGAGCCGCCGCCGGCAAGGAAAAAGGACCAGTAGGGTCCTCGAACTATGTTGATACTCAGATGCATTCCACATCAAGAGCTCAAGAGCACGTTCCTACGATCGGAGTAGTGTTCAAGACACCGAACCCTCAAGAAGGCTCTAGCTCGTCAATGCACTTTGTGGATGCGTACGAGGCCAAGAAACCACACAAAGATCCAACTGTGGCAGTAGTCACACGGACTCAAGAGTATTCGAAGAAGAATCCAAGAGGCGAAGGTGAAGGAGGGAGTCAAGAGAAGATCGCTGAGAGTGAAGAGGTAGAAAACCAAGTTGGAGGATTTGCTGAGCAGCAAGAGTTTGAGGATGGGGAAGAGATTGAGATTCTTCCACCCGTGACCAAGGAGTTTGTGCCGGGCATAGCACCATTCCCTGAAAGATTGAAAGCTCCTAAGATTAGAAAGGAAAGACAAAGTTCGGAAGAAGTAGATATTGTAAAGTTACTCGCTGACACGGAAGTCACACTGGACATTGGCACATTGCTGAAATGTTCACCTGCTTATAGGAAACAATTCTACAACGAATATATTAAGAAGCCGAGGAAGGCTCGAGATAAAAATAGACAAGATAAAGATGTCCAAGGGATCATTCAAAGCATTACGACGCAAATTGATTCGAACACTCCAGCTGTGACGGTCGAGATTAAAGGATATGCAGTCCCCGGTGCTCAGTTAGATAGTGGAGCCGCAGTCAACCTTATGACGGAATTCATGATGAAAGCTTTGGGCCTCAACCACATGGAAGAGACGCCGATGTCTTTGAGAATGGCGGATCAAACACAAGTGAAGCCTGCGGGTCTTTTGAAGAATGTAAGCACAGTTGTGGGCGGTCTAGAGTTTAAAGTTGATTATCTGATAGTAAGACCCAGGACCTCAGAGGCTACCTTCTCGATCCTACTTGGACGGCCATGGCTAGTGCAAGCCGAATGTGTGCATGACTGGCGCACAGGTTTTATTTCAATAGGGCCAAAGTCTGATCGGATTCAAATACAAGTATCCCCACCCTCGAGCAACAAAAAGAAGACAATAATAGTCGATGAGATGGAAAAGAAAGAAAAGGAGAAAGCAAGGCACGAGATGGCACGAGCTAGGTTTTCTTTGAACACGGACACCTACAAGAATCTGCTTCAAGACGGGTTCAACTTACAGCTCTTTAAGAATCAAGACGCAAAGATGGGAGAGTATCAAAATCCATTGCTCTATAACGACGATTCCGATCAGGAGTTGCTAGGATGGTTGACACATACAAGTGAATTTGATTGCTACATGTTGAGTATAGACGCAAGTAAAAACAAAGCTACTCAATCCCTGGAGAAGGGAACTTCAAGAGAAGAGTTGAAACTAGAGTTAGCTCCGACAATGGAAGTGCAACAGTTGAGAGAAAGAGTTAGAATGCTAGAAGCAGAGATTCTAAAGAGAAGTCGAGAATCGGAAAAAGAAGCGAAAAGTAAAACTAAAGTGTCGAAAGCCATTGCAAAAGCTGAACTTAAGAAATTGGGTGCGGTTGAAAAAGAACAAAATAATGATTTACTGGCCAACCATGCACGCGTGATTGGAGAGCACATTCCAATCACAGTGTCATCGAGAAATAAGGACTATTTGCGAGAAGCTCAGTTGGAAAAATGGGAAGTTTTTCCAGAAAAGTTCTTGAGTGTAGGGTCAGAGCTACCAGACAGAGTACGAGATTGTATTAAAACGACGCTTAAAAATTTAAGCGAGGCCTTTGCATGGTCATACAGTGATCTGAGAGGGATTGATCCCCGAATCTGCCAACATTATATAGACTTGGAAGAAGGCACACGACCAATATGTCAACGACTCAGGTGGACAAATCCAGTCTACTCGGAATTGATCAAGTTGGAATTGACTAAATTATTGGAAGCAGGATTTATATATCCCATCGCATCCAGTGAATGGGTGTCACCAATTGTAGTCGTTCCGAAGAAAAATAAGAAAATCCGTATTTGCATAGATTATCGTAAGTTGAATGAGCGCACAAAGAAGGATCATTTCCCCTTGCCATTCACTGATCAAATCTTGGATAGAGTGGCTGGCCATAAGTTGTACTCATTTTTGGATGGTTTCAGTGGATACAACCAGATCCAAATCCATGAAGAGGATCAAACAAAAACTACTTTCACGACAGAATGGGGTACGTACGCATATCATGTGATGCCATTTGGATTATGCAATGCACCGGCCACATTCCAGAGAGCAATGATAGCTGCATATCAAGACTACTTGCAGGATTGGATGGAGATATTTCTTGATGACTTTGCAATCAGAGGCGACGATGAAAACATGATGGAGAGGATCGAAGCGATTTTAAGAAGAAGCATTGAAAAAGGCATTGCATTGAATCCTGAAAAGTGTACATTTGGAGTACAAAGAGGATTGCTTTTGGGACATGTTATTTCCGAAAAAGGGATTGCGGTTGACGAGGACAAAGTGGAAAAAATTGGACAACTTCCACCTCCGCAAAATTTGCGACAACTCAGAGGATTCTTGGGCCATGCAAATTATTATCGACGTTTTATATTAAATTTTGCATCCATAGCGGCACCACTGACGACTCTTTTGAGGAAGGACCAACAATACCAGTGGACTGGAGAGTGTCAAGTTGCATTCGACTCGATCAAAGAGAGGTTAATAAATGCACCGATTTTGGTAGCACCTGACTGGACGAAGGAATTTCATGTACATACCGACGCTTCTCATACTGCGGTTGGAGCAGTACTATGCCAAGCCGATGAAAAGAAGTTGGACCATCCTATTTACTACGCAAGTCGCAATTTGAATAGCACTGAGAGGAACTACACGACTACGGAGAAGGAATGTCTCTCGATGATCTTTGCGGTGAACAAATATCGGCATTACTTGATGGGAAAGCATTTCACTTTTTATGTGGATCATGAAGCCCTTAAATACATCATTAATAAACCAGAATTGTCAGGGCGACTGATGAGGTGGATGCTACTTCTCTAAGAATTTCAGTTCACAGTGGTAACCAGACCAGGCAAAGCACATATATTGGCTGACCATTTATCTCGAATTGTTAATGAGGAGCCAATCTCTGGTGTGCCCGACGATGCTCCTGATGGGCATCTATTCCAGGTTGAAGCTAAAGTACCTTGGTATGCCGACTTGGTGAATTTCTTGTGCACTACTAAATATCCGCCAGGAGCAAGCAAGAGAGAGAAACAAAAACTGTTAGCATTGGCGAAGCATCATAGCATCATTGGGGGGCAACTCTATCGATATTTTGTTCATGAGAGCATTTATCGGAGGTGTCTCGAGGAAGAAGAAGCAAATCTAGTGTTGAGGGCTTTGCATGACGAACCTTGTGGTGGACATTTTGCTGGTGAATTGACGGCAAGAAAGATTTTATTGGCTGGGTATTGGTGGCCAACGCTGTTCAAGGACTCACATACATACTGTAAGAAATGTGACAAATGCCAACGAATGGGCAAACCCACATTAGCACATGCTGCTCCTCTTACGCCGGTGTTGGCTCTTAAGCCGTTTGAGAAATGGGGAATTGATTTTGTGGGGCCTATTGATCCTCCCTCATGACGAAGATCCAATAGGTATATCTTGGTCTGTACTGACTATGTTACCCAGTGGGTGGAAGCCAAAGCTCTGAAAACTGACCGAGCTATTGATGTTGCTAAATTTTTGTACGAACAAATTATCACTCGATTCGGATGCCCGTTGGAGATAGTGAGTGATAGAGGGACACATTTTGTCAACGAACTGATCGAAGAATTAATGGAATTATATAAGATCAAACATAGAAAAAGCACTCCATATTACCCGAGGGCAAATGGACAAGTGGAGGTCACCAACGAAGTTCTTGAACAGATTCTGACAAAGACAGTAGCTGTGCATAGGAGAGACTGGGATGAGAGACTTTTGGAAGCCTTGTGGGCATATCGAACATCTTATCGAGTGACGACAAAGAGCACTCCGTTCTCTCTAGTATATGGCGAGGAAGCCATCTTTCCCATCGAAAAAGAAGTTCCAACATTAAGAGTGGCCATCGAAGCCAGGTTGGACGAGGAAGAGTCATTGAAGAATAGGTACCTACAACTGGTCAAGTTGGAAGAAAAGAGACTTATTGCACAACAAAGTTTGGAAGCTATTCAGAAGAGACGTAAGGAGAGGCATGACAAGAATCTCAAAACCTATGTGATTCAAGAAGGGGATTTGGTACTAGTCTATGATAGTAAATATTATAAATTCCCAGGGAAGTTGCAGACAAGATGGGCGGGACCGTTTAAGGTGGTGGAACTCAATTCCAATGGTTCCATGCAAATTCAAGATTTAGGAGAAGAATATGCTCCCGTGAAGGTTAACGCGCTTCGAGTTAAACCATATTTCAAGTGATATTAGGATGGGAGAGGCCAGACGAGATCCAAACGAAATGACGAAGTAGATTCCTTGTACATACATGTATAGATATATATATATATGCGCATATGTAAGCTATGATTTGTGTGTCATAAATATTCTTCCTTGTTAGCTCTAGAAGCTTTGGACCTCTAATTATTTTTCTTGTGTTGAACAGAGACTGTTAGGAGTTAAGTAACAAAATGGCAGATCAAATAACGCAACTCTACTTGTACGAGTTAAGGATATATTTCTCGGACCAAACATTCGCCCGCATGGACATAGATGTCGAGGACTTTGAGACGGAATACGATGTTGAGGAAGCGCATTGGCTGGTATGCTTTATAAACCAGGGTTTGGGTGTTGCATTTTACATTGAGTGTTTTGAGGAATACCTGACTCGACATGTAGGATGGGCGGGAGATCGATACTAGTATTTTGATCCTTCTAGGGAAATGCCTAACGAGGAAAACGATATCACATGGGCTTGGGTAGATGTGCTAACGCTAGGAAGTGATGACGGAGCTCCCGAAGTTGAGCCTGACTCGCCTTAGGGAAGTTGTCGGGATGCGAGTACGATGTGAGACTACATGAGACATTCCGGAGACTCACATTCTAGGACACCTAGGGATAGGTATACGAGGGACTAAGGCATAGCTGGCTGTAGTTACCTAGTGAAAAGTCAACTCGATGAATACATATGTAGTGTCTGTAATTGAGAGAATGGAGTGAAGAGGTGGTTGATCTATCAAAGGCTAGTGTGTATATGTTTGCATGTATGTGTGGGAACAGTGGGAAAAGTCCCTTTCTTCCTCTCCCTAATTCTCAGGACTTGGGTGAGCTAATTAACTATGAAAAGAAAGAAAAAGTAAAGAAAAGAAAAAATATTGTGTTGTTGTGATCGTACCAATGCGCTATGGTGGGCTAGTAGGTGGGTGGATTTATCCTCGCCGGGTGGTTAGGACCACGAACCGCAGCTAGTTTCGCCATAGGCTTGGGAGGTATATGTTTGTGTCTTAGCTACGCGCCATAACGGGTTGGTAGGCAGGTGGAGCCATCGTGGCTGGGTAGTCACAACCACGAGCCGTATCCAGCTTCGTTATGGGCTAGCTGATATATGTTATGTGTTATCATTTTGTGTTTGTGTGTTGTGCACTGCATTGCGTTGGTAGATGGGTGGAATCAACCTGATCGAGTGGTCAGGTCCACGAATCGCATCCAGTGTCAATGTAGGCCAACGTGTGATTAAAATAAAATTTTCATATGAAGTTATTCCCCACTCCTGAGGGGGAGAGAGAGAGAGGAGAGGGCGATGATCGCCTGGAAGGGAACGTTATTTGCTTGTGTGATTGGTATGTGATGGCTTGCGACAGATCAGCTCACTTTGAATCAACATTCTTGAAAGCACGGAGACTGTATATGTACTTATGGATGAGGCTTTAGCGAGGTAATGCAACGGTATTGCTTTATAACTTGTGTGCTCTATCTGAGGGTTTTTCTAGTGTGTGGGACACTCCAGGGTTCTGATATATGTCTTCACTTGCACTCGAGTTTTGATGATTTTCGTAGGACGACGATGGGGATTCTTCGGAAGTGTCTAGTCACGGAATAATTGTACATAGCGAACAGTAGATGCAATAATGGGGTATGCATTTTGGGTATTTTTGCATCTCCGATTGGATTCATTTCAGTTGTTGTTGTTTATTTCGGTATTTTCTTTTATGTTTTCCGCAATGGTAATTGCATATGTAATTCATGGAAAGGTATGCATGTGTTATTTTGGTTGAGACCATTTTCATATGAGCAAATTGATGCATGGCTGAAATGGAATTGCATATATGTGCAGTTCTTAGATCATTTTGGAAGTGATTGATTTGTATGTATTCATGAGTGATTTTTTTAGCACTAATAGCTTCGATGAGTGCAGGTTCAGTGGAAGTGACGGCTCGATGAAAAGGTATGTAAACCAATTGAAAATTGACATGTTCATGATTGTTTGGATTTTATTTCAGCAATAGTGGCTCGTCGAGGACGACTTCGCAAATACAAAGAGGGAAGTATGTTAGCTCCGGAAATGGTTGATTTTTATGCTCTAATGTGGTTTTATTTGGCAGGAAATTTGATTGATTTCAAGTATTGAAGAATGAATTTGATAATTGATGAGAAGCATGTGGAGATATTGATTGCAGGGATGTGGAGAAAAGGGATTGAGCATGGACAAGCCTCCTAAGAGCATAAGAGATACTGACGTGCAAAGGAAATCAGAAGCGGCTTTGTTTCAAGGGGGAATGCTTTCTTATCAACCATCAATTACAATCGCTTGACCGATTTCCGGAAATTGATCTTCGACACATCGTTGATAAAAAAATTCAGAGATGTGGAGAAATGTGATCAGGGCCGCATGTCAAACTGCACTTAACACATTTTGAGTGTGGGGTGATTGCTAGAGCGATGGAAATATTTAGCAGGATTCAAACTCGGGGCGTAATTTCATGGAATGCAATTATTGCTGGATATGCAGATCAGGGGCTTGATAATGAAGTGTTGAAGTGTTTTGAGTGTATGCAAACCAGTGGCGTTTGTCCAGATGAGGTCACATTTGTGTATATTTTGAAAGCATGTGGCAGTATTAAAGCTTTAGAAAAGGGAGAAGAGTTACACGACTTGATTATTAGAGTGGGAATGCTAGAGAATGATTCCTTTGTGGCTACTGCATTGGTTAATATGTACTTCGACTTGGGCATGCTAGTGGAAGCTCAGATCGTTCATGGCATGTCTGTTCGTGATGAAGTTTCATGGAATGTATTGATCTCAGGGTTCATATATCATAGACTTGATGATATGACACTTCAGTCTTATAAGCAGATGCTCCAGGAGGGTTTTGCCCCCAACGTTGTCACTTTTTTAAGAGTTTTGAAAGCTTGTGCTGGTGAAGGAACAGTCCATAAGGGTCAAGAATTACATTCAGAAATTGCTCGAATTGGACACCTGCAGAATGATGTGATGATTGGTGCTTCTCTAATAGACATGTATGCCAAGTGTGGAGATAAGGGCCCAGTAGCTGATTAAATTCCTTTTATTTTGAAAAAAGAGGAGGGGGCGCCTCTTCTTATCTTATCCACGAAGGGTATGTGGAAGGAGAAAAGCTACAGAACGGGAGGGTTTATCTTAGCTTAAAAAAAGAGGGGACGTGGTGGGCGAAGCTAGCTGTGTTTTTCTCTTTTGAGATTCATTGGTGCGGAAGAGATAGGAGAAGGAGGAAAGTCGCTCCGTGTTCTTCTTTTCCCTTCTGGCCCAAAGACCTCGTTTCATTTTTCTACTGTACGTCGAGGGGTCTTATTTCACCCAAGGAGCGTGGACAAGGGGGCAGAGTGTACAAAAGAACTGAGATAGCTGGTGGATGCGGGTCTGACATCATCGAGAGCGGTGGAGGGAAGCTTTGCAGAGAGCAAATGGCAAGAAGGACCTGAAGGAGGACCCTATGAAGGACGACGATCTCGTCATTACTCGCATGGCTGGAAAGTAGGATACACAGAATAGCGGGATGTGTCTAATCCGAGAGAGTGGTGTTCTTCCTCCTCGTCCTATTGAGGAGTCGCCTGCGTGCATACGTGAAGGAGGACAGGACCCAAGAGCTCGAGTACTTGGAGGCCGAGGTCACCATCACTATCTACTCTACAAAGGGATAATTGTTGGGGTGCATGAGACTCAGGTCAGCGGCTTTCCACTAGGTATTTCCTCCATCATCCTGATCTTTGGCAAGTTTTTACCTTAAGAGGAGATGACTGTGAACATGATTAGCACTGATGGTTGCTCTCCATATGTCGTCACTTTCAATTGTGAGCCCTTGCCAGGAGATGTTCTAGAATCATCATTTAGCTTACACCACTATACATGGTCCCCCTCCTTCGGTTATCATTGATCTCGGCAATAATCATGCACAGCAGGCCTTCTTGTTCTGATACGGATTCATGGTCATGCTCATAGACGCTCCGATGCTACCTTTTACGCTTTGCTGTGTCTGTGTATTGATTGGGTGATTGTGCTTAGTTACAGTTTTGCGTTCAAGTTTCGGCAAATCATCACCACGTTTTGGGATCGTACTTCATCGCATCTCTAATGTTGCTTTACGGCATTTGCTAGTAACCACATAAGATATGGTATCATGTTGTCTCTTAAGACTACTGGATATTGATTGCGTCCGCAGGATGCCTCATTATGGACGTGTTATAGACTTGTTCCTCCGTGGTTGCATGGAAGAATTGTAAGCGGACGAAGACTCTAATAATTATTTTTTTTAACCGATATGTGAGGATGATCCGATGCATCTGAATATATGATAATATTAGCTATTTTCACTAAGAACCCGATCACAAGTGCTACACCATTTAGCACTTCGTAGCAATGTGCGCATTTCATTGTGGTCATTATATTATTGTCTACAAATGCATGGATGCGATGATTGAGTCGTCTTGTTTACATATGTCTTTTTGCATGTTTATGGATTAACGGAAGGAGCTAGACTTGATGGTGAGGAACAATGACTAATTATTACAGGCACATATCGTTCGAAGTTTTTGTAAAGCACTCCATGTAGTAGGGTACCCCAGTATAGCTATCGGTGTGATTACTTGCAAGGAGGATTAATAGAAGAAGATTAAAGTAGGAAGTTGGAGCGAAAGAACATGGTCAAAAGATAATTCAGTTAAGTGTGCTTTCACTGAACATACATCAGTGAAGGGGATTCTGTGTGAGAATGTTGGGGAGGCGCTGAATTCAGAATATGAGAGTTGTGCATCATGGAAGGTCAATATCTAGTATAGAGGAGGTGTCCACATCAAGATTAATATGATGCTTGCTTCTTAACTGAGCATTTGGAAAGCCTTAACATTGACAAGGTCAATCAAAATGCATTGACAAGTGATGTGTTTTGTTCAGTCACTTTAGTAAATATTTATGTGCATCACCTCCATGTGGCAGATCTTTGTACGCTCAAGCAAAAATTTGGTTTGTATTTGTTCGGGAAGGTTGCACAAAAAAAAAAAACGGGCAATTCCTTGGCTAAGTTTGCTATGATGAGCAGGGATTACGCATTCAAATCTTGATTATCATAGATGTTCAGCTTTCATGATCCACTATTCGCACAATTGTTGCTTCATATCAGGTCTTTAAGCTTACTTCTGAGGACATAAGTTGGCGTTTCTTGATTAAATGACATTCGAGAGGTCTAGGAACACATGCATGAAGAAGACCTTGTGTATAAGGAAGAACTTGAATAAAAAGAACGTGTGAAATTCTATTCTATTAGACATTGAGTATTCTGAGCAAAAAACTTGGACTAAGAGTGTTATCATTTTGGTGCGTTTGCCGGGAATTTATGAGCTAGTGCATAGACAAAGGAAGGACTCCTCGAGAGATAATTGTGGGCTCCAGGTAATCCAATTGGACCGATTCCGAGGGATTTGAACAAAATAAAGTCTCGTATAATCATCTTTTCCTTGGGCTCAAGATCCTATCAACGGTCTCAAGAATTTTTGGGTACCTGATTTTATGACAATTTGGTCTACTGGAATACGATTTATTGCATTGGCTGACATTCTCATCGGCTAAGTCCAGCATCTGACATCAAGTGGCTGTTTTACTTTTGCTATGTATACCTGCCTGTTGTGAATACATTCTCAAATCTGCTGTTGGAATCGCCTTTATTATTACTTGGAGCTACACATCATATCATATCTGGTGCAGTTGATGACATTTGCATATATATCGATTCCTGGAAAGTGTATTGCTGGAACCATACGAACCATACTCTATTTATCTGCTAGTTTTCATGTGCTAAAAAGAAATTGATGTTGATGTGTGTCGTGGGAAAGGGCAGTCCAGAAAGGTCAAGGAGTGAGAATCTTAATGTGAAAGTTCAAAAGAACTATTTTGTACGGGTGATGAACACCAAGGAAGCTTTGTGTGGGGAGAGAGCAACATGCCTGTCTACTGAGGTCATTTTGTTATAGATAAACGAAAAGCAGGAGGAGAAGAAAGAGGATATGGCTTTTTCAGGTTTAATGGTTGTAACAGTGTCCGGGAAAACACTGTATTCCAAATGTTTGGACATATGCCATGAAGAAACAACCAAAAAAAAAAAGGGGCTTACATTTAGGGGAGCAACTCGAGGAGGATTACCTTGTGGTGCTGCTGGAGCAGGAACGTCACTTCAGTCCATTGTTCATGAGGATGGAGAATATGAAGTGGAAGTTGAAATCCTGATGAATCAAAATAAGGAAGAAAGTATGGTCCTTTGCACTCAACAGGGCATTGAAGCTGGTTTTTTCCCCTAACACTGTGAGTTCTACATACGAAATCACTGCAATTTTTCTCGTTCATTGCGAGTTGTGTTAATAAACTTTTTATGCACATGAAACACTATATTGAAACACTGTGTATCGAAATCCCACCTATTTGCTTTGAAGTGTTTTTGTTCGCGCACTTTCTTTTCTTCTTGCGATGAGAATTTGGATTGAGAAATGTAGTTTAATATCAAGTTCTAGTATTTCTTGAAGTTACGTGATCAGGGAATTCAACTGTATAAGGGAAGCTTACAGGAAGAGTTATTAATAATATAATGCCGTTGAGGTATTTCGAAGTAGTGTGATAGAGTGTGAATCATCATTCTCTTCTTGTGTTTCAACGGAGTGACGGTACACTGAGAATTTTATAAAAGTGGATGCACAATTTTGAATGGTGAGCTTTGAAAGAATCATAAGGGTGGAAGGATCACGGTAGCTGGAGGTTCAGATTCGGGCATGAAAGCAAATGGGCATTGTCCTCTAGCTTTTCCAGACATACTAGCTGTCATCGACGCTTCAAATAAAGAGAACTTGCAGGCTGCAATGCTCTGAATATTCACTATTGGTGATAAAGGTCTCAACATCTTGGACGGAAAACTTAGAAGATCTTTGGGAAACAGAGGTCGAACAAGATGAAGAAGGTGATGAGGTAGAAGCTATCATTGATATAGAGGAGTTTTATGATGTTGGTAGGGTAACAGATGGCCTTCTTGAGGAGGAAATGTGTGCTTGCTAAAGTGTGTGAGTGTGTAGTTGAGTAAGTGAGTCTGAGTAAGTGCAAGTGAGAATGCTTGATTGTTAGAGTGCTTGATTGTGAGGGTCTGATTGGTTTGCTTGAATGCGAGTGACTGATCACATGAGCATGTGTGTTTGAGTGCGTGCATGAGTGAAAGGTAGGTGGGTATATGAGTGCGCAAGAGGTAAAGGGAAGAGTGGGAGTAAGAGTGAGAGTGTAAGAGTAAGAGGGCTTGAGAGAGCAATAGTGCGAACGTACAAGTGTGTTTGAAGGTAAATTAGGGGCTCAAGAAATGCAAATCAATTAGGTTGAGGTGAATTGAGCACACCATAAGCATTTGTGGAAATCTTTTCCCTTGGACCAAAAGAGTATTCATTTTGGTGCGTCTGCCGGGAACATATGAGCTAGTGCATTGACATAGGAAGAATCCATTGCGAGATAATTGTGGGCTCTAGGTAATCCAATTGGACCGATTCCGAGGGATTTAAACCAAATTAAGCCCCGTATAATCACTTTTTCCGTGGGCTTAGAAAACTAATCATTTGGTGCGTTTGCCGGGAATTGGCTTAGCACATCTCATCGAGAGTGCTACGAGTTTGCTTGGTGCCCCAATCGTGTGGCACAGCCAAGTCGATCCCAAATCTGGCCACCTTCATTAAAGAAATGGCCCAACAAAAGCGAGCATGTGGTTTGGAGAATGCCAATATGAGGCAACCGAATTTTGGACAAAATAGGAGATGGATAAATTCTCATCCGACCATGAGACGTCATGTGAACCGAGGGTGGCGATTTGGCCCGATATCAAATTATGTGAGATGCTGGTGTTGCGAGTAGATTGGGCATATAGCCAAATATTGCCCTCGTGTATGCACCCCGTTGAATTTTGTCCCCACATGTGCGGACTGTGGGAAAAAGAGACTATGCGAGCACGTGTGTGGCTCAAAAGAGGTGACTGGCGTAAAGGTCACAACGAATCAATCTGATAGGTGTTTATCCTCCTTGTATGTGGAAGTTGACAAAGGTGGAGTTACTTCATTGACGGAAACTGCGAGAGCAAGTGGAAGCAAGGATACTGGATCTCATGATCGAGACTTGGGAGAACTTGTAAAGAGCTTGGAATGTCAAGTCAATTGGTTGCATGTGGAGCGAGATAACGAGAGGATCAAAATAGAGAAATTAGAGGAAAATCAAGTGAAAATGGCCGAGGTCTTACGAACTTGGGAAAAGCAAGTACGAATGTTGAAAAATGGAAACAAGGAGTGGAAAAGAGTAAACAAAAGCTGGAGGCAAGATCTTGTGAAGCCCGAGAGTGAAAACGTGGTCTGGGACTTGAGATCCGGTTTGATGGTAGCCGATTGCTTTGGAGTTGCGATCGAAGAAGAGCTCTCAAGAGACGAGGATGACTTGATGAGGAGAGTCGTGCGAATGGAGCATGAAATTGAGAAGGTACAAAGCACAATCTGTCGATACAGTGATCAAGCGGGTAAGGCATGTAATGAGTTCCACCTGGAGTTAGAAAGAATGAAGAGTGCCCAAGCAGAGAGCGATGAGAAAATGAGACATGTAGAAAAAGAGAATGCAAAGCTGAGTAGCAAGCTCGATAGGTGGATGAATCAGAAAGACGATGAGACCCGAGAACAAGTAGAGGATCCGAAAGTAGGTAGAATAGAGGAAGAGCTAAAAGTGATGTTGGACAAGTTAGAGGCGATAGACGTGGAGTTAGAAAAGGCGAAGGAGTTGTCGAAAAAAGTGGATGATCTGGAAGTAGAAAATATGAGTAGAATCTGGGAGGAGAGGTCGATTCGAGAAGAGGTTGAAAAGTTGTCTGGCCAAGTCGGGAGGAGCGAGGAGGTTCCTTTGGAAATAGAAAGAAAGATGAGCCATTTAGAAGAGGAGAAGAAGAAAATGTGGGTTCGGTTCCATCAAGTGGATGATGAGATTTTTCGACTCCAAGGCAGTGATGAGCGAAAAGAAGAAGGGATAAGGGATTTAGCTTTGAAGCTCGAGGCATTAAGAGGTGTAGTAATGAATGGTGGCCTTCCAGACCGTATTGCCTGGCTAGAGGACAATATCAGCAAGCTGTCGAATCATGTGGAATCTCTGCGAGGCAGAGGATGGAGATGAAAAAAATGATATGATGGATGCCGGTTAGGATGGCTTGAGTTTGATTAGGGTTTGCTTTGCGGATTACGAGTCTGAGATGTGAGGACGGATGGACCAAGTGTGTTGTACACTTAGGAACTAAAGTGACACTTTTTGAGGTTTCAGGTCGACAAAGTGGTTAGTATGTGCGGGTTTTGCGAGGACGGGTTGACCATGGCATTAGTGGCTGGATTTTGGCTTGAGTGGCAGCAGAGAGGAGATATGTCTCATTGGGATGTCCACAGGGAATCTATATGTGTGTGTCGTGATTGGTTGGGTTGGGAAAAAGTCCTTTCTTTTGTCTCCTAATTCTCGAGATGCGGGAATGAAAAGAAAATGAAAAAATATATGTTTGTGTATGTGTGAGTGTGGCTATGCGCTTATGTGTGCCGATAGGTGGGTGGACCCACTTTGGCCGGGTGGTCAAAGCCACGAACCGACGTCGGTTTCGCATAGGGCTAGCTATCTGTGTGTCGCGCGCTGCGTTGGGTTGGTAGATGGGTGGAACAAACTTGATCGGGTGGTCGAGTCCACGAGTCCTATCCAGCTTCGGCGTAGGCCGGCAAGTGTGAGTAAATATGTGAAAAAAAAAATGATGATGAAAAAATTGCGAAAAATGAATGAGAAGAATTCCTCGCTCGAGGGGGGACATAAGAGAGGTGAGAGAGCATGATGCTCGGATGGGAATATCTGTGTTTGTGTTGTGGGGATTTGGGTTATGTGTGGGCTCCCGATGAAACATGTCAAATTGAAGCTTAAGCTCGGCTAGGGTTTTGGTTGCGATGTGTCTATGGAAAGCTTGGACTTGAAGGATCCAATCGTGCTAGTTGCATTGTTTGTCTGCAAACCTTCCAGAAGTGTTCAGTCTGGCTCTTAGGTGGTATGACAACTTGAGAAGTCCGGAGTCGCGTCGACGATGAGTGATCTTGTTAGAGTGAGCTCGTGTTAGGCTTGAGTGGTCTTTGTCGTGTATCCATCAAGTTAGAGTGGTGTGGTGGTGACCTAGCATATGATCTAGTCGACGAGCAAGAAAAATAGAGAGATAGATAGGAAGGCAAGTGGGAATAGGAAACCCTAGGTTGAAGAGGCATGAAAAATAAACAGGAGGACTTGATTGGAAACGGAAGAAGAATTGGGGGAAGGTGGCGGTATAGCCTCGAAGGTAGGAAAAATGAAATTCAAGGATGGTACTTGCTTACATATATAAGCTGTGTGTAGAAAGTGTGTTGATATGTGGAATAAAGATGTATGACGTGTTGAACGAATAGTTGAGAAGAGTGACGAGAGGGAATGTGGACATGTCTTCTGCTTGTATGCATATGGGTTGTGACGAGCTTGCATGTATGACGACGATGTGTGATGTGATTTCCTGATGTGTGTTTGCTCTTTCCATTTTGGTTGTAAATGTTATTGTGATTTGATGAAGAAAGGTTCTAATGTCTTAATGAAGTTCGTAGACAGGTAGACATGGCGGTGAAGATGCGAGAAGATGGACAAAGATGGTAAGTGAAATGATTGGATTTTGGTACTGACCAACGATTGTATGAGGGTGATTGCAGGTGCTACATTGAGGAAGAAGAGAATAGGCATGCAAGGTAAAGATTTGTATTTGATTGAGTGATGAGCACATGTTGGATGATTTGAGCACAGGAACAATTTGGCTCGTCGAGGATGACTTCGCAAATAAGAAGAGGGGAGTATGTTAGCTTAGAAAACGGTTGGTTTTTATGCACTAATGTGGTTCTATTTGGCCAGGGAAATATGTTTGATTGCAGGTATTTGAAGAGTTAATCAATTGGATAAAAGATATTTGCAAACTACATGGCTACATCTTTCTCAGAGGGGAATGCCCTTGGTGTTTGGAGTTCAGATTATGGAAAATATGAGCATGTTTAGGATGCAATCATTTGTGTTGAGCAGATGCAGTTTGGGGGAGAGCCCATTCAGATTCTTGCATTTCTTGTTTATGTATTGAATGCCTATTGTCATGCAAGCTTGGTGAGTGAAGGCCACAACCATTTTGAGGCCATGTATGTAGGTTGTGGCTTGCTTATAGAAGCCCGTGAAGTGCTTTTCAAGCTTCGGTATAGAAGACATATTTCATGGGGTTCACTCATGTCTAGATACATTGACAACACGCTCGGTAGTGATGCTGGTGCGATAGCCATGGGCTCATCAATACATCGAGAGGTTATCTTGTTAGGTTTGGAGACGACGCTTACTGTGGCCAATGCCATGGTTGATGTGTACATGAAATGTGGATGTCCTGCAGCTGCTGAAGATGTGTTCCAAAAACTCCCAAGTCATGATGTTGTATCGGAAGCTAGAGAGGCAATCTTGTGGAATGCCTTGATATCAGCATACATTGAACATGGTCAGGGTGATAAAGCTTTATATTGGTTTGAGGCGATGGAAAAGAATCAGATTCATTATGATGGCACTGCAGTGGTGGACATGTATGCCAAGTGCGGAATGCTTGAAAATGCACAGAAAACATTTGATGAACTTGCTGTTCAGAATGTGGTCTCATGGACAGCACTCATTACTGGTTATGCGCAAAATGGGAGCGGTGAGAAAGCACTTTATTGCTTTGAACAAATGCGAAGGGATGGCCTGTCTCCAAATGAATCTACCTTCTCGTGTATTTTGAAAGCATGTGGTGTTGTTGGAGACTTCTGGAAAGGTTGTGAGGTGCATGTTGAGATTATGAAGGTAGCTTTGCTAGAAAGGGACATTGTGATAGCAAATGCCTTGGTTGACATGTACGCTAAGTGTGGGGATATGGTAAAGGCACAAACAGTTTTCAATGAACTTTTTGTACCGGATGTTGTATCTTGGAGTACCCTTATAAGTGGATATGCTCAGCACTTGCAGTATGAGCAAGTCTTGTGCTGCTTTGAGTGCATGAAACGGGGGGGGGGGTCTCTCAAAATATTATAACCTGTGTCTCTATCTTGAGTGCTTGTGGTAGATTGGGTGTTTTTTCAAAAGGACAAGTAAATTATCGACTCGGGGGGGGGGGGGGGGGCCTTCGGTTCTGGGTGCGACCAGCTACAGATAAGAAAATTGCGGACCAGAGGGGGGCTCTCCCCGCTTTGGATGGGGGCGACCATGTTTTTCATGGCAGCTCTCGAGGGGATGAAAAAAAAAAAGGAGAGGACCGATGGGGGAAGGAGCTCTCTCTCGTGCACTCTCTAAGCTTTATTGACAGGGTTATATTGTGGTGGCTGGAGGAAAGAAAGGGAGTTCGACATCCGCATCTGCATAGGGGGTTGTCTCAGGCAGGTATGCAAAGGAGGAAGCCTTTAGACGATTTGATGCAAACGGTGATGGAAAGATTTCTCCGTCTGAGTTGGGAGCTGTTTTCCATTCACTTGGAGATCAACTGACAGACGAAGATCTGATTTTGATGGTGAAGGCGGTTGACAAAGATGGAGATGGCTTCGTGGATCTGCAAGAGTTTATCTCCATGAATGCTGAGCATGCGTCTTCAAGCCAGGAGAGTTGCGTGAAGCGTTCAGGGTATTCGACACAAACTCAGATGGGAAAATTTCCGTAGAGGAGCTATACCGTGTTTTTACCTGTTTGGGTGAGACATACTCTATGGAAGAGTGTGAACGGATGATACAAAATAATTACTCCGATGGTGATGGCTTTGTGGACTTTGAAGAGTTCTGTGCAATGATGTTGTAGGTATGTGTGATCAAAAGGTTATTGATGTTAATGCTTAATGCTTGAACGGCGGCTGTGTCTGGATTTGGCGCACATCGAGGAGGGGAGGTGGTTACGGAGGCAGTCCTGGGTTGGAAGACAAGCTTGGTGGGCTGGCTCCTTCTCATACGGTAGTTGGAAAGTTGAGTGCTTATTTTGTTGAGAGGTCTTTGAAAGTTACAGTCTTGGATGCAACTTTGCAAGTCACATGTTCACGGGCAGTACACTTTGACTCTGAGCTTTCACATTATAACACCAAAGATGGAGTGCACAGAGGGGCTGGAGGCGAGGTCACTGCACCTGTGTTGATGTGGGTGGAAGCACTTGAGGCCATCTTCAATAAACTGAAGAGTGATAATTTCCCATTTGAAAGGGTCTATGCAGTTTCAGGAAGTGGTCAACAGCATGGCAGTGTATATTGGAAACAAAAGTGTGGTAGTGAAGCTTTGAAGACACTAGACTCATCCAAAAGCTTGCATTTACAGCTTAAAAATGCATTTTCTATCATGGAATCCCCTATCTGGATGGACAGCAGCACTTCTAAACAATGTCGCGCTATTGAGACAGCCATAGGTGGAGGGCCTGGACTCCTTGATTGGACGTTCTACTGCTGCGGAATTCCAGCACCTCCACCACATGCAAGTTCTGGAATCCATTGGTAGGAATGGCCGGGAAATGTAGAACCTACCTTTTGAGAGCCTCGTGGAGGGCCATGGCCCTGCCCTAAGGCGGGTCGCAGACAGGAGAACGCTTCAGGGAACGTATTTGACAACCTCGAGGCGATAGGGTAAAAGAGAAAACGTGCAGATCGAATGGAACAGAAGGGCCTTGCCAAGAACATTCGACGCTCTAGTGAAGGTTGTTCTTAGAGCACAACGGTCTCAAGAATTTTTGGGTACCTGATTTTATGACAATTTGGTCTACTGGAATACGATTTATTGCATTGGCTGACATTCTCATCGGCTCAGTCCAACATCTGACATCAAGTGGCTGTTTTACTTTTGCTATGTATACCTGCCTGTTGTGAATACATTCTCAAATCTGCTGTTGGAATCGCCTTTATTATTACTTGGAGCTACACATCATATCATATCTGCTGCAGTTGATGACATTTGCATATGTATCGATTCCTGGAAAGTGTATTGCTGGAACCATACGAACCATACTCTATTTATCTGCTAGTTTTCATGTGCTAAAAAAAAATTGATGTTGATGTGTGTCGTGGGAAAGGGCAGTCCAGAAAGGTCAAGGAGTGAGAATCTTAATGTGAAAGTTCAAAAGAACTATTTTGTACGGGTGATGAACACCAAGGAAGCTTTGTGTGGGGAGAGAGCAACATGCCTGTCTACTGAGGTCATTTTGTTATAGATAAACGAAAAGCAGGAGGAGAAGAAAGAGGATATGGCTTTTTCAGATTTAATGGTTGTAACAGTGTCCGGGAAAACACTGTATTCCAAATGTTTGGACATATGCCATGAAGAAACAACAAAAAAAAAAAGGGGCTTACATTTAGGGGAGCAACTCGAGGAGGATTACCTTGTGGTGCTGCTGGAGCAGGAACGTCACTTCAGTCCATTGTTCATGAGGATGGAGAATATGAAGTGGAAGTTGAAATCCTGATGAATCAAAATAAGGAAGAAAGTATGGTCCTTTGCACTCAACAGGGCATTGAAGCTGGTTTTTTCCCCTAACACTGTGAGTTCTACATACGAAATCACTGCAATTTTTCTCGTTCATTGCGAGTTGTGTTAATAAACATTTTATGCACATGAAACACTATATTGAAACACTGTGTATCAAAATCCCACCTATTTGCTTTGAAGTGTTTTTGTTCGCGCACTTTCTTTTCTTCTTGCGATGAGAATTTGGATTGAGAAATGTAGTTTAATATCAAGCTCTAGTATTTCTTGAAGTTACGTGATCAGGGAATTCAACTGTATAAGGGAAGCTTACAGGAAGAGTTATTAATAATATAATGCCGTTGAGGTATTTCGAAGTAGTGTGATAGAGTGTGAATCATCATTCTCTTCTTGTGTTTCAACGGAGTGACGGTACACTGAGAATTTTATAAAAGTGGATGCACAATTTTGAATGGTGAGCTTTGAAAGAATCATAAGGGTGGAAGGATCACGATAGCTGGAGGTTCAGATTCGGGCATGAAAGCAAATGGGCATTGTCCTCTAGCTTTTCCAGACATACTAGCTGTCATCGAAGCTTCAAATAAAGAGAACTTGCAGGCTTGAATGCTCTGAATATTCACTATTGGTGATAAAGGTCTCAGCATCTTGGACGGAAAACTTAGGAGATCTTTGGGAAACAGAGGTCGAACAAGATGAAGAAGGTGATGAGTCAGAAGCTATCATTGGTATAGAGGAGTTTTATGATGTTGGTAGGGTAACAGATGGCCTTCTTGAGGAGGAAATGTGTGCTTGCTAAAGTGTGTGAGTGTGTAGTTGAGTAAGTGAGTCTGAGTAAGTGCAAGTGAGAATGCTTGATTGTTAGAGTGCTTGATTGTGAGGGTCTCATTGGTTTGCTTGAATGCGAGTGACTGATCACATGAGCATGTGTGTTTGAGTGCGTGCATGAGTGAAAGGTAGGTGGGTATATGAGTGCACAAGAGGTAAAGGTAAGAGTGGGAGTAAGAGTGAGAGTGTAAGAGTAAGAGGGCTTGAGAGAGCAATAGTGCGTACGTACAAGTGTGTTTGAAGGTAAATTAGGGGCTCAAGAAATGCAAATCAATTAGGTTGAGGTGAATTGAGCACACCATAAGCATTTGTGGAAATCTTTTCCCTTGGACCAAAAGAGTATTCATTTTGGTGCGTCTGCCGGGAACATATGAGCTAGTGCATTGACATAGGAAGAATCCATTGCGAGATAATTGTGGGCTCTAGGTAATCCAATTGGACCGATTCTGAGGGATTTAAACCAAATTAAGCCCCGTATAATCACTTTTTCCGTGGGCTTAGAAAACTAATCAATCATCAACATAAATCACATAATACCTTGAACCATTGATATTGAAATCCTTTGATGGTCCCCACATATCTCTGTGTACCAACTCAAGCTTCTCTGAATACATAAAACCATGCTTGGAATAAGATTGCTTATGAGCCTTACCTAATTGACATGCCTCACATCTGTATGTCATATGTTGACCTGCAACATTAGGCAATCCAAGCACTGAACCATTGTTAATCATGTCTTTGATACCTCTTTCATTGAAATGTCCAAGCCTCTTGTGCCAAAGATCTAACTCAGAGATCTTATGTCCTCCATATGTGAACAAGGCATGACCAACATTGCCTTGAATCTTCAATGTGAACAATCTTCCTTCTTTCTTCCCTGAAACAATCTGTTTATACCCATTACTAGGGTCTTCCACAAACACTCCTTCATTAGTGAATCTCACTTCATAACCCTTTTCAACAATTTGTCCTACACTTATCAGATTCTTAGGAATTGTAGGAACATACAAGACCTTACTCAATAAGGTGCTACCATCCTTAGCCTTCACTGATCCAATTGACTTTACATTGTGCTTTGTATTGTCACCTGTTTGAACAACATGATTAGATACCTTATTTTCCAAATCAGTCATCAATGCTATGTTACCACTCAGGTGATTGCTTCACTTTGCCTTTCATAAGTTGCATTCATTATCAATGTTGAATCCTCCTTCTGATCTGAAGCATAATTGTAGTAGGTATTATTGTATTGTTGACTTTGGAATCCTCTACCTGCATTTCTTCCAAAGTAACCCCTACTACCTCTACCTCTGAAATTACCTCTTTGATTTTTGCCACCTCTTCCTCTTGAATTATAGTTTTGATTATATCCACCATTACTCTGATTATTATGCCAACAATCATTAGCTAAATGATTTGTCTTACCACAAATCCAGCAAGCTTTGACTCCATCTTTGTTATTCCTGCCTCTTCCTCTACCTTTACCACCTCCTCTTCCTCTTAGGAAGTTGGCTTGACTAGTTGTGCCTTCATCTTCATTTGCTTGTTGTTTCCCTTTGCTATTTTTCTTCTTATCCTTTGAGTACATTGCATGACCTGTACTCTTGTCACCTTCTCCTTTAACATCCTGCTCAAATGTTAGCATATGACCTAGCAACTGATTTAAATCAAGAGTGAAATGATCAAGTGATAATTCTCTAGACAAAATGAATGGCTTCCATTTGTCATCACCTCTCAAACCTGTGAGTATTCGCCTTACCAATTTGTCCTCCTCAATGTCTTCATCAACAGCTCCTAATGCATCTGCAATGTCTTTCATCCTTGTTACATAATCTGAGATGGATTGAGAGGCCTTCTTCTTGAAAGTGGTAAACTCTACCCATAATGAAGCCTTCCTTGATTTGGTTGTGTTCTAAAAATGCTCTTCCAAAACATTCCAAATGTCACTTGCACTTTCAAGACCTCTAATGTGAGGTAGCAAGTAGTCATTGACTGCCATATAGATAATGCTCCTAGCTTGAGCATCTCTCTTCATCCAATTCTTCAAATCTGATAATTCCTCCCTAGTTGGAACACTAGGATCTCTCAATTGAGGCTTTTCTTCTTCACCTGTAATGTAAGCTATCAAGTCTTTGCTCATAAGATGAGCTTCCATCCTCATTGACCATGCAGGATAGTTTTCTCTATCCAATTTCTCTATCTGAAGAGAATCTCCCATCTTTCCTTCACCTGTGTATTGAATTCTTCAAACTTTATGAGTAATAAATGTACCTTTACTTCGAATAATACTCCTTCTGTCTTTCTTGATGTCGTATGATCTCCTCCTCAAGCTTTGCCTTCAAGATTTCACCTTTTAATCCTTCAGATGTTGAATTCTTTGCAACTGCAGCAGTCGGGATCCTCCTTTTCTCAATTCTGATGCTTCCTGCTCTGATACCACTGATAGAGAGTGTTAATCTCCAAAAGAACAACCTACTCTTGAAATTAGAGCACCTCTATATCAAGAGTAAGTCAAAACCCTCACCAATCTAAAGGATCAATGACCAATTATCAAATTCTTGAACAATCTGAAAAGAAGATGACTACACAGAAAGTCTGCTGCACATATCTCTCACATTGACTTATCAAATGTGTAAAGTTTTTTACAAAACTTTGCACAAGGTGTTGCCTAAAGATTGTGCACCTCCTCCAAGTTAAATCACTTCAAAAGACTCAGTAGATCTTGAGAAATCTACTTAACAAGTTACCTATGTCTAAATCTGCACTTCTAAGAAGTCGATTTGGACACCCCTAACTTTTAACACATGGTTCTCTCAATCTAGAACCCGTTTAAGCAAATGCTTTTAGCCACAAGTAGCTTACCTTCCAACTTAAAGATTGAGTGCTTGCTTTCTCAAAACTTTAAACTGTGGAGGGATAATTGACCAAAACATTAAGATCGAATTTTGCGCCTGTTTCAGGAACCAGTGAATACTTTTTCATATATGAATGTTCCTACACATAATTCTCTTAGCCTGATCACAATTGAAAGCTAAAACATTGTACAAAAGTTGATCAACTATAGACTTAGACTTGTACAAAAGCATTTCACAAAAGATCTACCATAAAAAGAGAAAACACAGAAACATCGGGTGCAACTTTTCCTCTATTTCTCAAAAAATTACAACTGAGTGATGAGAGAGACTTCAACTCACTTCTAGGAGGTCTAATGACTCTTACAACTTCTCAATACACTATTCTCATACTCTCTCATACTTGCCCCGACATTTTCCATAGTATTTATAGGCAAAATATTTACAAACTTATGACTAACCAAAAGTATAAGTGATCTAAATCTGAACTAATGTACATATGTGTACACATCTTCCAAATTCTGAATGTATCCTTCCTTCATGCTTCACAACTTGTTCTCTTCTCAAATCCTTGACTTCATTTTCATGTCAAACATCAATTGGTGATTGTCCTATACCAACAAGATGTAAGTGGTGGTTAGTGGTTAGTGTCCTCCTAAATGCATACTATGGACATGCAAAGTACTCAGAATGCACCTACATCAGAGTGGATGGATTTACAAAATTGGGTCTGGGGGTTTGATACAGGGTTTAAGTCTCCAAAATTTGACTGAGGATTCGTGGTTCTTAGAGCTGATGACATGTAAAGGTCGATGAACTAGATTGTGCTCGATTTGGTACCTTTTGGGTACCCATTTCCAGACATTCCTAGGTTTGACTGGGGGTGTGACAGTGGAAGGTGTAGGTATCTTCCCTGAGCTGTTTGCCACGAGTGCTTGCGAGTGTTGCTTTATTCTAGTGACTGGAGGTGAAGTAATTTGGGCTTGTAAGCAGGCCTTGGGCACCCATATCTGTCTAGCATTAGGGATGGCCTTCATTGACCGCTTAGGGACCCAAATAGAAATGGTATAGCTAGGGTGTTGCCTAGGGAGCTCCTTCACTTTGGTCCTTGATGGTGAGGCTCGCTTGATGCTTTTTTGAGAACCTATCTCTGGAGCCGTGGTTTTTCCCCTTTGCGTATCGAGATCTGCTTCATGCCACGAGGTACTTCATGTTTCCGGAGTTGGTGCTCATGCTTCTTGTTTATCGGTCTCCTCAGTGTCGGGTGTTGCTGAGCCTTCCCCTTTAGATTCTTCTCTGGAACAGATGGGAGTTCCTCCTTGACTTCTGTAACTTTGGCAAGAGTGACAATCCTCTGCACCATAGAACTTTGGACAAGAATAACATTATCTTCATGTGGGTTCCTGGAGGGACTAGGAGTTGGTGCCTATTCTAATGGTTTGAGTGCTTGATGTTCTAATTCAATTGTAAGACGGCTTTGGCCTACCCAAGCCTGAAGAAGTCCACTTCTTAGGTTGAGGTTAACTGCGTGATCATAGATCCAGTCTTGGCCCAAGACAAGAGGTTCGGTAAGATCCTCGTCTTCACACACTAGCACTTTTGCTGGCATGAGGACCTCTTGAATGTAGAGGGGAAGCTCCACCTCTCCCATGCAAGGGGTTTCAACACCTCCTAATCCTATCAGATATGCTTCTAGGGGTTTTACCTCCAATTGCAACTGCTGGCAATAAGAAAGCCGAACTGCACTAGTGGCTGCTCCTGAATCAATTAAAGCTCTTACGATCCTTGTACTGTCTCCTTGTCCAACTTCTAGGGTCACAAAAGAGGTCGTCGATCCACTTATGGGTCCTCTTACCAGAAGCCTCACACATGGCAATGTGATAACCATGAACTTCATGATTGCCATTCATGGGTTGATCTCTACCTTGCCTTCGCAGTTTCATTCGTCGAATGCGTTCTAAAGCTTCGGCATGTGCTTCTTCACGAATTCACTTTTCCTCTTCCTTACGTTTCTTTGCAGTATTAAGTCGATTGAGCATTTCTTCAGTTAAGGGTTCTTGATATAGCTTGACTCTACATCCGCTTATGTAACTTGGTAGTACCTCACCCTCTAAGGTGGCTAGTTGTACTGCTCCACTTGTGGAGATCCTATTGATCATCATTGGTCCATAACCTCTTTTCTCTAATTTTTTTGCATGCTGCTTCAGTGTGTAGACTAGGACTAGGTCTCCTGCTTTCAATCCTTTATCCTTCACATGTGTATCAAAATACGCCTTCTGCCTCTTCTTGGCTGCATAGATTCCTGTTGCAGCTCTCAATCGTGTCTCACCTAAACGTTCAAGATCAAAGATTCTAGAGGATAGTTCATGGCCAGTCCAGTCATGCTCTTGTGCTACTCGTAATGTAGGTATCAAAAAATCCAATGGTAGCACCGAATTCTGGCCAAACACCATCTGAAAGGGTGTGGCTTGGAGTACCGTTTTATAGGCCACTCGGTATGCCCAAAAAGTGTGGTGTAGCTGTTTGTCCCAATCAGAGCGTTTGTTATTCACCAGTTTAGTCAGCACATTGCATAAGATCTTATTTGTGCTCTCAGCCTGGCCGATAGCTTGTGGATGATAGGGAGCATACTTCTTATGTATCACCAAGAATTCTTGGAGAAGGTTTTCTATGTCTTCATTCAAGAAGTGTGTGCCTCTATCACTCACCAACTCTATTGGCAATCCGTACCTCATGAACACATTTTCAAATAAGAACTTTGCTGTTGTTTGAGCATCATTTTTTGTAGTGGCTTTCACTTCTACCCACTTGGTTAGATAGTCTGTGGCCACGATGATATACTCAGCATGTGAACCCTTAGCTGGGGGATTAATAGGACCCACAAAGTCTATTCCCCACTTAGAGAATGCACGTCCACCCATCATAGGCTTCAATGGCATCTCATCCTTGCGTATGGGATACTGGGTTCGCTGACAAACCTCACACCTCTTCACATAGGTATGTGCATCCATGTGAAGGGTGGGCCACCAAAATCCTACAAATAGAATTGCCTTGATCACCCTATCTGGACCGAAGTGTCCTCCTGCTACACCTTGGTGAGCAGTCTCTAATATCTTGAGGTATTCACTCTCATGAACACACAGTCTTAGGTAACCATCTTTACCCCGTTTGTATAAATTATCACCTATGATGGTGTAATCCAAGGCTTCTTGTTCCAAACTTCTTTGTCTGGCCAAAGTCATATCTTGAGGGAATGTTTTCGTCCTCAAGATGGCTACTAATGGTTCACTCCAATCTAGCACTAAAGACACTCGATAAAGAGTGGCGTGTTCCACTGGTGGTTTAGTGCAGCAGATTGGGCATTCTTTGCACATTCTATGGACATCAACTTCCATGGTTGGCCAATGCACTCCTAGTCTCCTCAAGGTCTGTAGGGTTCGTTGTTTTGAGTAGTGTTGCTCTAATGCACCTACATGTGCTAATTGCAACCACTTAGCGTACTCGTCCTCTTCCACACAACAGGCCAATACTCCTTGCTCTGTATGTTTGTACATACTTCCTACCAAGATATGATACTTTTGAGCTCTTACTATCTCTCTATCTTCTGTGTGCACTACCGGGTGATTAGGACCGTATGTCAATACTGGCACTAATGGCTTAGCCCACTGAGGTACAACTTCCAAATTAAACAAGTAAGCATCAGGTAAGTCATCTGATACTCCTTGTGGGGCCTCTCCAGATGTGAGCCTAGAGAGATGGTTTGCTCTCAAATGAGTACTGCCTTTCCTCACTACTACCTCAAAGTTATATTCCATTAGTAAGAGAAACCATCTTACTAATCTGCCTGTATTACATGGCTTGTTTACCAGGTACAGTAGAGCTTTGTGATTAGTAAAAAAATTGAACTTATTTGCAAGCAAATAGTGTCTAAACTTTTTGACCGCATACACCATGCCTAATCCTTCTCGTTCGGTGGTTGTATAGTTCCATTCAGCAGCATTCAATTGTCTACTGGCATAGGCAATAGGGAGATCCATATTACCTTCACCCGTAGGTTGTGCAAGTACACATCCAATAGCATAATTGGAGGCATCCACATGAACATGAAAAGGCTTATTCCAATCTGGTGTGGTCAAGATTGGTGCTGAACATAATCGTCGTTTAAGCTCATTGAAGGAATTCTCACATTCCTCAGTCCACTCAAAGTTAGCCAGAAGTCCATACATGGGCTTTGCAATGACATCATACATGTGAATGAACCGGCGGTAGTAACCACAATGCCCCATGAAAGCCTGTACTTCCTTGACGTTCTTTGGCCTAGGTAGTTCTGCGATGGCTCTCACTTTCTCTTCGTCCGTGGATATGCCGTTCTTAGACACTCTGTGTCCTAGAATTTTGCCTTGCCTGACCATGAAAACACACTTTTCTGGGTTCAGGCAGACTTGATATTCTCTGCATTGATAAAAAATTTGTCTGAGTTCACGTATATGGGTCTGTCTAATGTTGGAATGAGCGCAAAGATCATCAACATAGACTTCCAAATTCTTCCTCAAGAACTCTTTAAACACGTGACACATTAATCTTTGAAAGGTAGCAGGTGCATTGGTAAGCCCGAATGGCATTAACCGAAAGGCAAATGTGCCCCACTCTGTGGCAAAAGCCGTCTTATGCTGATCTTTTGGTGCAATGGCTACTTGATTGTAGCCAGAGAACCCATCTAGGAAGCTTGTCGGCTACCCTTTCTAATAAATGCTCGGTGATAGGAAGCAGATAACTATCCCTGATAGTGGCTGCGTTAACCTTCTTCAAGTTAATGCATACACGTAATTTTCCATTCTTTTTGGGCACCACTACAATGGGGGATACCCATTCAGTATGCTCAATTTCATAGATAAATCCAGCTTCAACCAAGCGATCTATCTCTTCCTTGATCTTGGCCGCATAGTTGTCATTGTATGTGTATGGCTTTTGCTTAGAGGGCTAGCCTATGAAGTCATGGGTATCGTATGTGAGCATATGTCAGGGTCTACACCTTTCAGGTCCTTGTAGCTCCAAGCGAATACATCTCTATACTCTCTTAGCAAAGCTACCAACTCTTGCTCTTCTTCTTCCGTCAGGTCATGCCCTATGTAGGTGCACCTTTCTTCTCCCTCTTCTATGGCGACAACTATTTTCTTGGTAGCTTCCTTGCTATCATAGGCCTCTCCTGCTTGTGCCTCACGTTTAGGCATTCTTATCATGACTCTCCTATCGTCTACCTCATATTTTTTGAAGTTTTTAGGGACCTCAAACAAGGATTCTTCTGCCTTCGGAGTGACTTCCTTCTTCTTCCTTTTCTTTCCTCCACTCTTAGTGGCTACTTGTGTGGCTAACCTCACCTCATTCGTGATTTCTCCGTGTCTCTGGGGGTAAGCTTCAACTTCATAGAAGTATTCTTCATCTGATGCAAAAGGTGGGTCCATAATGATTGACTCTAAGTCGGAGTCACTTGCATCCTCAAATGTATCAGGGCTAGGTTCGCATTCTTCTAAAACTGCATCTCCCATGATTGGCTCTATTGAGAAGACTGAAATGTCATAGCCATCCTCATCACAGTGGGGTGTCCACTGCTCTTCATTGATGGCTACATCCATTGTTGCTAAAGTTTCAGCCCAGCCGTGAGGCTCAAACTCTTCGTCAGGAAAAACTACCGGTGCATAGGCTGGGTCTTGAATTGATCTATGGGTTTCTTTTGCACCTACCTCTCTGGCTTTCTCTCTCTTCTCTTCTTCTACGACTACCTTACACATCCATAAGTGAGTGTCTTCATGCATCCACGAGGATCCGGATCCTATGGAATGCACAGATTCAGTCTCATCTTTGGCTCTATGGATGGGATTCCATTGAATAGGCGGTACGTCTCTATGAGAGTAATCCTTGAGATTGACTGTTAGTTGAATAATCTATTGGTTTTTGTGCGCTAATAAACTTCCATTTTGCATAGTGTACGTACAAGTGCAGATATTTTGCAACAAAATGATGTCGGTCAATAGCAGTTAACTTCAATCAAGGTGGTTTGGAGGCAGGTGTTGTGGAAAGAAAAGAGATGTGGTGGCATGGGATGCCTTCGTTAAAGGTTACTTGAATTCTGGGAAGCTGTACTATGCGATTGATCTGTATGAAAGATGCGAATGTGGCTTCAAATCTGGTCACTTTTATTTGTGCCTTGAAAGCCTTCAGCAGCATGGGGCACTTGACAAGGGCCTGGATACACACTGTGAGATAGAGAGATTGGGGCTCTTGCAAAAGGAATCATCTTTTGGTAACATCTTGGTTGACATGTATGCACAATAGATGGTGGTTAATTTCAGCCTTTACAGCTGGCTGCTAAATGTGGTTTCTTGTCATTCATAAAAATGCATGTAGGAAAAAATATGATATGAATTCGATGACAAATGCCGAATCAATAAAAATGGCCAACCAGTTGCTCATCTCTTAGATTCTTGTCCTCATCAAGTAACCATATGTAAACTTATGTGGGATGCCATCTTGGCTACAAGAGACAAATTTAGTTGCAATCTGTTTTGCGTGAATTGATAATAGATGGATTAGTGGTTGGATGGCCGCCTGCGATAAAGGAAAAGTGGGGACTGTTGGATCTTATCCTCTGATTTTTCATCGTTTTTTTGGTTAGCTGAGCACACATGCACCACATAAGTGCTCTGTCAGTCCGAGCGCAGAAAAAGAAGTGATTTTGGTGGCCTTACATTCATAGCAGCAGACCTAACAATTCTCTCTCGGTTTTTGTTTTTACTCACTCACTGGAAATAGAAGACCGGGGTTCAGTGGTGACTCGCAAAAAGTGTCAGAAAATGGTAGGGAGATGGCCATTATGAACACACGAGGGACACAAGGAGGGAGAGCCGTCCATATTGAGAAAGGGAGGGGAGTTTCCATCCTGAGGAAGGGCATTTCATTGGAGGCAGTGGAGCTCTCATCATTTTGGGTTCTTCTTCTTTTGTTGTTCTGTGCAGATATCCCGAGAGGGAGCGAAGGCTATGGCTGAAGGGTGGCTGATGGGAAGTTTTCATTTTCTGAGTGTGCACATATTCTCGAGGGGTCATTGGCTGGAGGATAGGAGGCACCGTTTTCATATGTAGAAGGGGAGCTGCCAGAGAACAGCGCCAGGAGAGCATTCGGGGGAGGGGGGTTGCATAGCGAAGAGCATAGGAAGAAGAAGGAAACGCTACAAGGGGAGGTCCTTCTATGTTTTAAAAAAGGGAGATTCCTTGCTATGCAGGTACGTGAAGGGAAATCGGGGACAGGTTTTTCCATCCTTTGGCTCTCCTAGAGTGAAGGAAGCATATATGTCTCTCTAGAAGAAGCGATGCCCATGTGTGACAAGTCGGCCATTAGCATTTGCGCATCGGGAGAGAATCAAGCCTGCCTTAACATTCAATAGGACAAGTAGGTGTTTCTTGGAGTTGCATGGTCAAAGGGGAAGAAGCTCATCCGACATTCCAGTGGATTCTCTTCGAGGTTGGGCGGTTTATCTATGATATGGTGCAGGATATGGCCTATTCGAAGCATACATTGCACATATACCAATGAGAGCATTGACATGAAGTCAAGGGTTGAAGACAGTGGCCATTTGTTATGTCATTTTACAAAGTGCAAAGTCTGCAACGAAACTGATAATAGCACACAATCCATTACTTCATTTTCCCAATGTACAAAATCTTTATGGATTTGGAGAGCTTAAGAGAGGAGAATAGCAGCGTAAGGGGAAGGCTGGAGAATCAAAGGAGATTCGCATGAAGCAAAGGATGTCAAGTGATCGGAAGACCTGCTGAAATCAGGAAGCTGATAAAATGTCCAGCCTTGCAATCAAGGTGATGTTTTCTACCCATTTTTTGTTGAAGTTGTCGGAGGATTGAGGGTCCCTCGATATACGACATTAGGAAGAGTGTTATTGTGCCCAATCTGTGTCTAGTGCTGGGAGAATTCTTTCTGTTGTTCTCTCACAGGTAACAGGAAGTCGAGGAGAGGGAACCAGGCTGGGAGGGTACTGACGATGGCTATGAAGTGGGAGGCTTCGGCGGAATAGTAGGAGAGGATCATTCGTTGGTTTTTGAGGAGAATAGGGTGTCCTCGAAGGCAGATATCAACCGCAAAATTGAAGGAGATTCATGTAGAGAGGGAAACAGGCCTGCAAAAGAGGGGAATCTATCGAATGGTTGGTGGCAATGAAGAGACCCATTGACAGTGATGCATTGCATGCTTCTTTGCATGATTATCAGCAGTCTACTCTCCTTGCTGGGGTATTTAAGTTTTTTCTTGCTGAATCCGTTGGCGGAAACAAGGAGTGTGTTAGGTTAGATTAGCAACAGATCTTCAAAGGTCTGAGAAGGAGAACTCATGATGATTAAGGAGGCACTTCTGGAATTCAAGGTTATGGTGAGCCTCGTTCTTTAATCTGCTGATACGAAGTGAAAGAATGGGAAGCTAGTCAGTGAAAAGAATAAATGGACAAAAACACAATTCTTCTGATCGCTTGACCAAAGATAAAGATTATTTTGGGGATTATCGGTCCAAAGCGCACTCAAAAGATGGAGAGAGATGAGAACTGAATGATTTCGAAGATCTTCTCGATAATGTTATGGAGGAAATTATCACAAATGCCAAGATGTGGTGGTGCTCGAAGACCCAAAAAGGGGTCTAGATTGGAAGCTGCACAGGAATCTGGAACTGGCTGGTGAATTTGTCTAAAGAGAGGAGGATTGCGTGCTAAAGGCCGTGAGGACTATATGGGCTTCATTAACATTATTGCTAGTGGTGACCTGTGCTCGTTTTTTGTAAGCAGTAAGCATGTCAATGCTTGTTTAAATTTTTTTTATGCAAGGAATGGCATTGGAATTTTTGTGCATCACGCATAGATGATAGGATTGCACGGAATAATGAGGATGGCGTAGGTCGATGAGATGAACCGTGATAAATGCAGAGAGAGAATAAAGTAGGCAAGTTCGATGGTTAGCTTGGGAAGTTAGTAAGTATGATTATGTGGTCTCGCTAAAATTTGATCAGATCCTTAATATATGATCTGAAATCTGTTGGTTTGTCATAATTTTGTGTTGAGTCCAGTTGATATGGGTTATGCTTGTTATGGTATGCTTTGATATTTTACGAAAAAAATTATGTTGGAAGGATGTGTAGTGGGTTGTATTCTCAAATGAATACATGATTATGCAGCAACAAAACAAAAAAGATACACACAGGGCCACAACGTTGTCTAGATCAAAAGCACATTAAGCCCATATCTCTTAAGTCACTCGCTCATAGGGAACATTGACTATCTTTTTATAGGCAAGGAGTATTAGAAAGAAGGAGCCCAAACACATATTAATTAGGGGATAGTAACAGATTCCATAAGGAAGAAGGGCACGAAAGCCAAAAGAAAAGAAGAAGAACTCCGAATGCAACCAGGAGGTTTTGAAGTGAGAGCAAATATACTTATGCTAGGCTGAAGAACAGAAAACAAATCCCTCCATGCATGAGAGTGTGTTTCCAGATGGTGCGATAAACTAGACAGCTGCACGGGTTGGAATTCTGCATGGTTGAGGGGGAGCTACACCATGGGCAATATTAAGGGATGATGAGGTAGAGGAGAGGAGCAAAAGCCAACATTTCCTAGGTGTATATTTTACTGGGCCACGGGTGTGCATGTGGATGCCGTACATAAGAGTGAGTGTGTGTTGGAACTGAAGGACTCACTAGGCAAGGAAGCTTAAGAAGGGAGTCAGAGAAGAGAAAGTACAAGCAGACAGAGCAGTCAACGACGATCTGGCAAGTAGGCCAACATTTTTTTCAGGACACTAATGCATATAAAAGAGGTGGACACACAAGGAGAAGGAGCAAGTAGGGAGCTCCAAGAAGTGTATGTCAAATCTTCAGAAGAATCCCCTACAAAAACAGTGATTTTCATCACTAAAAACCATTGTAAATACCATTTCACATTTTTGTAGCTCCATTTTGTGCAAGCCAAGGAGTCCCTGAGCTTGAGGAGCTTTAGAAGTATCTACCTATCAGTTTTCACATTTTTTAGACTTCGTTTGAACCTCCAAATAGGGTAGAGAACCTAATTTTTAACTAGGCCGGACACTAGGTCTGGACAAGGCCAAAACCTAGTCAAAAACTATAAATAGAGCTCGAGAGCTCATTTTTGGGGTTAGCTTGTAATTGATCTAAACTTGTATGAGCTTTTTGGAAGTAATCTAAAGAACTCCATTGCTTCTCTCTCTTTGTCTCACCTTGTGTGCGCGTGTGTGTGTATGAGTGTGCATGTTAGTGTGCTTCTCACTCACGCACTTGTGCCTTCACTTGCTCGAGGTCATCATACCATCCTCACGTCTTCCCGGATTGACATTAAAGGAGGTGCTACTCATCACTGAGCTACACCAAATTTTGGCACCGTTGTCGGGGATCGAGCTTTGAGGACGAGCGTGTGATGGTAAAACGTAGATTTGAGACGTTGGCGTGGTAGGTAATCTCTTTACCTTTCTTATTTTTCTCTTTCTTACCTCACCATCATCATCACCATCATCATCATCACCATCTCCCACCTCCATCTCCATCATCGCGAAAATTTTTAGTTTTTGATTATATCACCTTCTCCACCTCATTTCCCTCATTCCACTTGTGAGAGAGAGCGAGAGAGCGATATTGTGTGCGTTGTTTTTTCTTGGTTCTTAAGCTTTCCTGCAGGTACTGTCAGCATCATCATCTCCAGCACTCCGCGCAGGTACGAAACGTCACGAAACTGTCTCTGTGTCGTAGACCTCTGTCGATCGCGATCGACAGAAAAATCGCCCATTTGGTAAAATAAAGTGCACCATCATAATCCACATGATGAGCACATTCTAAGTCACTAAAAACAGTTGAAAAATTCCGTGTTTCTCTGTCAATCGCGATCGACACCGTCGATCGCGATCGACAGCCACCATCGACAGACCTGTCGATTGCGATCGACAGACCCCACGACCGATTGACTGCCACGTAGGACCCTGTCAATCGTGATTGACACCGTCGATCGCGATCGACAGCCACGACTGACACCTCTGTCAGTCGCGATTGACACCGTCGATCGGGACCGATTGAATTTCAACGATTGATTGACTTTCTCGCGTAGCCACGTGTCCATCGCGACGGACACAGCCCCGATTGACTGAATTCACAGTGAAAAACCCAGAAAAAGTGTCGATCGCGATTGACCCCATCGATCGCAATTGACAGGACTCACGACCGACTCTGTCGATCGCGATTGACACTGTCAATCGCGACTGACGTGTCGATCATGACCGACAGGCCCCGACGGACACCTCTGTCAATCGCGATTGATAGACCTGTCGATCGCGATTGATAGGCTTTTCGGCCAAAAATTAGGGTTAGTTTTTTCAAGCCCTTGGGGAATTTTGGGCATAATTAGAGAATCATTAGTGATTTGTGAGGTCCCTACACATGTGATTTCGAGAAAAATCCTGTGATCTGTCAGCCTGTTTGAATCCTGTTTTAGTCCCAAAACCCTGAACTGGCATAACTTTCTCATACGAAATCCGTTTGCTGTGATTCTTGTCTTGTTGGAAAGCTCAAGATTATCAGATAGGGTATTTTGAAGTGGACCATACCCCGAGGTAGGAAAACTGAGGGATCCTTGGGATTGTTTTCCATAAAAGAAAAGGATAATTTGGTCTGTGAGTTACATGCATGAAAGTGGTCTAGTGTGTCATTTGAATCTAAGTCTTGAGCTAACCGTGGGACTTTTACAGGTCCAGTAAGAGCACTTGAGGGCATTCAAGCAAGAGTAAGTGCAAGCTTGGGAATACGCGTCCTGGGCACACCAGGGCAACAACACAAGGAAAGAAACTCAAGGTTGGAAAATCCTCAACTCCCTCCGTCAATTCATAGCTTAGGCTAAGAACGACTAGTGATAGGATTAGGCTAGGGCGGCGATAGGCATTGATCAAGTTGAAGAATACCTAAAACAATCAAGTTCAAGCTAACGACATAATCTTTGTATGGTCGAGAACTTTAAAGGAAAAAAACTTAACGTGGAACGATCGACTTCAAGTGCGGACCTACGCTCAAGTATAGTTGACGACGTGATATCATACAAGAGTATAAACACGATAATCAACATAAGAAGGAATCAAGTAACTGTTACAAAAAGACTCAGCAACGAGGTTACACCTGGGCAAAATTGGGCTATTCAAGTGGGCTTATGAACCTTCGATCTGGGTGACATCTAGGGAGAGAGAGACAAAGTCTTAGGTCTTCTGAGGCTAGTGTCAAACACACTGCTAGGTCTTGGGCCCAGCAGTTGAGCCACCACTCATACTACCCTAGCTCTGAGACTAGTGAATCAGAGATGTCTCAAGGCATGGACAGACCTACGGGAAGTTCAGGAGTGCCATACTTGCACAGGGTAGAAGGCCCTTACAAAACGCAGTTGGAATACCTTAGGACCAACCGATTGGGTGCTAGCATCTATGAGGACGGCCTAGGAAGATCTGTGGTACAGATTAAGAATCTTGACCAATCCATTGGACTAGAGCGCCCAGCTGTCAAGTTTGAAAACGGAGCGTACTTAGACAAGGAAGGGACAATATATGTAGTCACCAGTCATCCAGAAAGGACTGATGAATTTGGGAATGTAGTCCCAGAATCGGACTTAGGTGACCTAGAGCAGGGAAACATGGGTGTAGAACCGAGGACCCCCCGAGGCAAATCGATTCTCACTAGGATTGTCACACCAGAGTGGGTTCCCCAGGACAACAAGAGCATAGATCTGCTTCTGAACCGAGAAATTGACGAAGCCTTTTGGAGGTATAAATCTGATCGGCCAATCGATATAGGAACAATCATGATCTATGAGTTTAAGGATCCCGATAGCCCAGGCAGAGTGACCTACTTAGATCATGCTTCAGAGAGGATCTTTGTGGTGACAGAAAATGATAGGCATGCTTACACTTGGAAGGGTGAATTTATTTTCCCCCAACCAAGATCTAATGTGTCCTATGGTCACCCTGGAGCGGGAACATCCCAAACTCATGGAACTCAAAGAGACAGAAGTAGAGACAGACCTGAGGTAAGCTTTGCAAACTCCTTGGGAAGAGAAAGAACGAGGATGGAAACAAATAGAGAAGAGCCTGAGGTACTTAGAGCTCACAAGAATCAAAGAAATGCGGGTGAGTTCCCTCTATCACGACCTAGAGAGCACACAAGGACTTTGAGACCGCCTCAGCTAGTTAAGTCCATGAAGAACTACTTCGATGGCACTGGAGATCCATATGATCATGTGGCTGAGTTTAGGCAAGTCTTGAGAGCTGAACAAGTGGAGGATCTATTCACGTAGTACAATGCCTTTGGTCTAACCCTTAGGAACACAGCCCTTACATGGTTTCAACCATTGAATGAGAGACAGTTCAGGAGCATAGACCAACTCCTAGAGGCTTTCATTATTGAATTCTCTAAGAGTGGCATAAGACATAATACCTCCTCATTGATTCATAGCTTCAAGCAAACCCCTCAAGAGACCGTGAGACTTGCAGGAAGAAGATTTAGGCAATATCTTGAAAGGTGCCCTGTTTCGGAGCTACCCACACCAGCTAAGCAAGTGGCTCTATTCTTGGACGGATTGCTAAGTACCAAATTAAGATCATATGTGTATTTGAAGGACCCTAGGACCATAGAAGAGTGTGTACGCATGTGCATTGACATCGAGGATAACCTAGGGGAAGAACTAGAGCTTTCCAAAATCTACAAGGACTTAGATAGTGCCTCTAGCCTCTCTTCCACGCAATCCACATCAATTGAGGAACTTGCGGAGAAAGTAGCTCAAAAACTAGGTGTCTCTAGTAAACAAATTCCTAGATTCGCCCCAGTCAAAAGGTGCTATACCTGCGGTGGTGACCATATGGCTAACGTGTGTCCCATTACGACTCAACCCCAAGTAAATCCGAGTAGCCAATACTGTACCATAGAGCGGAGATACACAAATCACACAACACAAGATTGTCCATACAATAAGCAAGCAGTTAGGCAACCCTACCCTCAGCCATACCCTCAGCAAGGAAGATACCAGAATCAGTACCCACCACAGCAATATGCTAGGCCTCAACAAACCTACCAACCCCAATACCAACAAAGGCCTCAGCCCGTGTTAGCACAACAACCCCCTGCCCCAGCTAATGTGATTCCGGTAAAGTATGCAGCTGCAGAAGAAAACCTGAATAGGGCCATAGTGCCAGTGACTCCATTGCTTTCAGAAAGTGACCCTAGTGACCATAGTTTCGATTCTACACATGTTGATAGCCCCCAGGCCTACTGCATGTAGTCTCCTGAACATGGTGAGTCCTACTATAGTGAAGAGCCAAATGAACCTAGTTGGGAGCCTGATTACACAAACGTCATGTATTCAAACCCAAACCCTAGACCCCAACCTAGGCAGGTAAGACCCCCATTCCCTAGAGGACCGTGCTACAGATGTCAAGGAGATCACCTCATTCGTGATTGCCCCTTACCTCCACCTACACAACCCCAGTCAGTGACAATTCAAGGCTTTTGCCAAGAGTGTGGAAAGGAGCATCTCTTACGAGACTGCCCTGAGAATCCTAATAATATGCCAAAGATTACTCCTATCAATGTTGTAGGGTTAGTGGTAGATTCCACAGGAAGTGTCACTTCCACTGCGCCAATACAAGTGGTCACGAGAGCCCAAGCCTTACAGCAAAACTAAGGGGTAGGCCAGGAAAAGAGCCCAGATGTTAGTGAAAGAGAGAGCATGACAAAGAAAAGGACTAGAGCTTGGAAGGATAGTCGTGAAAGAATGAAAAGACAATGGGCAAAAAAGATGAGTGAACTCGAGGAAAGCCTCAGAGAAACAAAGGCTGGGATAACGGAACTCACATCTCAAACTCCCTCTCACACTACCCCACCACCCCCATTCCCATCTCCAACCGACCCACCACCTTCCAACGCACCTCACCTAATCCCACCACCCCCTAGAGTAGGATCAGTCTTAGCAGATCCCACTCCCGAGGACCTAAACATGATGCTTAAGGCATATCAGGCCAGAATCCAAGAAGGGCCAAACGTAACTGATCATGAAAAGTGTTACCCTAGAGCAGAACTAGAGCTAGAACGAACCAAAATTTGTGCTAAGATGGTGGAATTGGCTCAGACCATGTTTGAAGCCAGTCGCCTCTTTAACATATCTAGCTCAGCCAAGACGCAGTTGCACTTTGAAGGACTATTAGAAAGAATAGAGAAGCTAATTGAACAATCAGAAAAGGAACCCGCCTCTCAACACAAGGACAAGGCAAGTGAAAGAGCAGGCCTTCCTGCCAGGAAGCCTATGTGCCTAACTCTACGGAGCCAGACACATCATCTTCTATGAATCGGTTCACACCAGAATTCCTACGAGAGATTCAAGAAGACAAATGGGCTAAAGAAAGTGAAGTCCCTCCTCCCATTGAACTTGTGGATGATGCACATGACCAGTTCCCACAGGACATCCCTTCTATTTATGAAGAACAGGAAAGTGTCCACTCTCAGGAAAGATTAGACTTTGAGTCTTATTCTTTACATGAATTACCCCACTTCACAGGCCCATGGGAAGCTAAGTCTACTTGTATGAGAGCACCCACGGTCATGGTACGAAATGAGGACTCAGTCATACCTAGAAACACAGAGGTAGTGAAAAATACTAAAGTACAGTGCAACCTCACCTTAGAAGAACTACTCAAAGTAAGGCCAGAGCTATGGAAACATGTAGCCAAACAAGTACCAGAGATAGCTAAACCTCGTTCCCAGGTAGGATCCCAGAGAATAGTGCCAGAAATACCATTGGACAAGATAGGAGACATGAGTGAGGGCGGGGAAAGATTAGACTTTGAGTCTAACTCTCTACAAGAATTACCCCACTTCACAGGTCCATGGGAAGCTAAGTCTACTTGTATGAGAGCACCCACAGTCATGGTAAGAAACGAAGACTCGATCATACCTAGGAACACAGAGGTAGTGAAAAACACTAAAGTACAATGCAACCTCACCTTAGAAGAACTACTCAAAGTGAGGCCAGACAAGTACCAGAAATAGCAAAACCTCGTTCCCAAGTAGGATCCCAGAGAACAGTGCCAGAAATACCATTGGACAAGATAGGAGACATGAGTGAGAGCGAAGAGGGAAACACATATCTTCCTATCACCCATCAAGGATACACCACCAAGGCCATTTTAGACTCTGGCGCAGGAGTTGCAATCGCTACCACTTCCTTATGGAAGCGTTGGGGCAAGCCAACACTCAGGCCCACGAGGATGAAATTACAAATGGCTGATGGTCACATAGAGAGACCCTTAGGGCTGTTAGAAGGAATAACTCTCACCACCTGTGGTGTTGAGTTCGAGCATACATTTGCTATATGTGATTTTAGCAAAAATCATGCCTATGAGATGATTTTGGGAAGACCCTTTATGCGACAGTTGCAAGTGGTACAGGATTGGGGAACCAATTCTTTGTACCTGCAACACTTAGGTGTTACGACCAAAGTGAATCTCAAAGATTACTCTCATAGAGATGTCCCTCCTATCCAATGGAATCCCATCCATAGAGCCAAAGATGATACAGAATCGATGCATTCCATAGGGTCAGGATCCTCATGGATGCATGAAGACACCCACTTATGGATGTGCAAAGTAGCAGTAGAAGAAGAGAAGAGAGAAGAAGCCAGAGAGATAGGTGCAAAAGAAACACATAGATCAATTCAAGACCCAGCCTATGCGCCTGTAGTCTTTCCCGACGAAGAATTTGAACCCCACGGCTGGGCAGAAATCTTAGCAACAATGGATGTAGCCATCAATGAAGAACAATGGACACCTCACTGTGATGAAGATGGCTATGACATTTCAGTCTTCTCCATAGAGCCGATCATGGGAGAGGCAGTGTTAGAAGAGTGTGAACCTAGCCCTGATGCATTTGAGGATGCAAGTGACTCCGATCTAGAGTCAATCATTATGGACCCACCTTTTGCATCAGATGAAGAATACTTCTATGAAGTAGAATTTCAACCCCAGAGGCATGGAGAGCTTACAAATGATGTAAGGCTAGCCACATATGTGACCCCGAAGGAAGAAGGAAAGAAAAGAAAGAAGAGAGAAGTCACACCAGAAGAGGAAGAATCTTTGTTTGAGGTCCCAAAAAATTTTAAGAAGTATGAGATAGATGACAGGAGAGTCATGATCAGAATGCCTAAATGAGAGGCACAATCGGGGGAGGCCTATGATAACAAAGAAACCACCAAGAAAATAGTGGTAGCCGTGGAAGAAGGAGAAGAGAGATGCACTTACATAGGCCATGACCTAACGGAAGACGAAGAGCACGAATCGATAGCCTTGCTAAGAGAATACAGAGATGTATTTGCTTGGAGTTACAAGGATTTGAAAGGAGTGGACCCTGACATATGCTCACACACTATCCCCATGACCTCAGATGCCAAACCCTCTAAGCAAAAGCCATACACATACAATGACAACTATGCGGCCAAAATCAAAGAAGAGATAGATCGCTTGGTTGAAGCTGGATTTATCTATGAAATTGAGCATACAGAGTGGGTATCCCCCATCGTAGTGGTGCCCAAGAAAAATGGAAAGCTGCGTGTATGCATTAACTTGAAGAAGGTCAATGTAGCCACCATTCGAGATAACTATCCGCTTTCTATCACATAACATCTCTTAGAAAGAGTAGCAGGCAAGGAAGTGTACAGCTTCCTTGATGGATTTTCGGGCTACAATCAAGTAGCCATAGCTCCAGAAGATCAACATAAGACATCTTTTGCCACAGAGTGGGGTATATTTGCCTTTCGTGTAATGCCATTTGGGCTTACCAATGCTCCCGCTACCTTCCAGAGGCTAATGTGCCATGTATTTAAAGAGTTCCTGAGGAAGAACTTAGAAGTCTATGTTGATGATCTTTGTGCTCATTCCAACATTAGGCAGACCCATATTCCTGAACTCAGACAAATCTTTGACAAATGTAGAGAATATCAAGTCTGCCTGAACCCAGAAAAGTGCGTTTTTATGGTCAGGCAAGGCAAGATTCTAGGACACATAGTGTCAAAGAATGGCATATCCACTGATGAAGAGAAAGTGAAAGCCATAGCCGAGTTAACTAGGCCAAAGAATGTCAAGGAAGTACAAGCTTTCATGGGGCATTGTGGTTATTACCGAAGGTTTATACACATGTATGCCATCATCGCAAAGCCTCTGTATGGACTTTTGACTAACTTTGAGTGGACGGATGAATGCGAGAATTCCTTCAATGAGCTTAAACGACGATTATGTTCAGCACCAATCTTGACCACCCCGGATTGGAATAAGCCCTTCCATGTTCATGTGGATGCATCCAATTATGCTATTGGGTGTGTACTCGCGCAGCCTACCGGTGAAGGTAATATGGATCTTCCAATTGCCTATGCTAGTAGACAGTTGAATGCGGCTGAACGAAATTATACCACTACTGAGAGAGAAGGACTAGGCATGGTATATGCAGTTAAAAAATTTAGACATTATTTGCTTGCAAATAAGTTTAATTTTTTTACTAACCATCAGGCATTGTTATACTTGGTAAACAAACCATGCAATACGGGTCGATTGGTGAGATGGTTTCTCTTGCTAATGGAATACGATTTTGAGGTTGTGGTAAGAAAAGGGAAGACTCACTTGAGAGCAGATCATCTCTCTAGGAACACATCTGGAGAAGCCCCACAAGGAGTATCAGATGACCTTCCTGATGCTTACTTGTTTAATTTGGAAGTGGTGTTGTAGTGGGCTAAACCATTAGTGACAGTATTGACATACGGACCTAACCACCTAGTAATAAACACACAGGATAGAGAGGTAGTAAAAGCCGAAAAGTATCACATCATGGCAGGTAGTATGTACAAGCACACAGATCAAGGGATCTTGGCTTGTTGTGTGGAAGAGGATGAGTACGCTAAATGGTTGCAATTAGCACATATAGGTGCATTAGAGCAACACTACTCAAAACAATGAACCCTCCAGACACTAAGGAGACTCGGAGTGCATTGGCCTACTATGGAGGCTGATGTCCAAAAGTTGTGCAAGGAATGCCCAATCTACTGCATTAAACCACATGTGGAACATGCCACTCTTTATCAAGTGTCCATAGTGCCAGATTGGAGTGAACCACTAGTATCCTTCTTGAGGATGAAAACATTCCCTCCAGACATGACTCTGGCTAGAAAAAGAAGTCTAGAACAAGAAGCCCTAGAGTACTCACTCATTGGTGATAATTGTGAAGAGATGGATAGGTATGTGCTTGAAGATGAAGAGGTGTTGCAAAATCCTTGATCTACACCAGCCAAATGAACTCCAGGAGTATATGGTGGGCCCTTTTAGCTTGCCAATGGATGTATTAGACACCCTATGTACCTTGGAAGATCACTCTCAAAAAGATAGATCAAAACAGATAAGTTGGAGTTAGCTCAGAGGTGAAAACTTGCTATTCTTGGTTCATACACCTGTCCAGTGTTTTACATAATTCTCTGAGCACAGCAGCAATTAGCTCAATTCCTCTTGGGGAAGTCTAGGCAACTTAAAGAGCTAACTTTAAAGAGTAATCTCATCAAAAATAACAAAGCACACACTGAGAATGAGTTTTAACAAGTGATGACATCATCCCGATTTTCACGGGCTGCTATAGAAATAGACCAATGAGCAGAAAAATCACCATAACTCAAAATGTAGAAATCCAATGATTATGAAAATTTGTATGGTTATACTAGACAGTAAGTTAAATCCAACAAGCTTTAAATCAGTGACTTTGGATAAGTAACCACTGAGAAACACCTCTGACAAGATGAGTGAAAAAGTCGGGTACCTGACAGAGAGGTGAAGATGAACAGACCCTGTTGACTTCAAATGAACATAACTGAAGATTGCAACATCCAAATGACATGAAAGTTTATGAGCATATATTAGACTTATAGAGCTAACTTTACCAAGTTAAATCACTGAAAATGATGCACCAAACTCAGAAAAAACATCTCTGCAAGCTCACTGAGAAAACTGAGAGCAATGGTAGTGAGTAGTACACTTCACAAGAACATGGAAAGATGAAACCAAATAATCATGAAAATGAAAGTATATTTCTTGTACAATACAATGACTTACTGATACATATGTGTGCCTTGTAATCACACCTTGATATGGCATAAAGCTCAGCTCTTGGAGGTCTTCACATAGGTCTCTCTAACCACGACTAAAACTGCCATCTATTTATAGTTGAGTTTGGGAGGCTAACTTCCCTCAATCACTCTCCAATCAATCAATGATTGATTTGATTCTCTACCTACCACAAATCACGAATTCGTGGCTCCTCTTTCCATTCTTGATCAAGTGGACTCAACCACTTAAGATTCTCTTACTTTTACATTAAGTAAACTCTTCAAAAGTTACAAGAGGTAGTTCACAAGTGAACTTTACATAGTCTTCTTTTTAAAGCTTTTTCTAAGACTTTGTGAGACTCAAGCCAATACTTAGGCTTGTCATAGACTTGCTCCAACAGCTCCCCCTCAAGCCAAGTATGCTTGAGGTCTTCAATCTTCCAAGATTACCTGCAAACCTATCATAGCCTTGAATTTGCAAAGCTTTGTACCATCCAATGCTTTGGTTAGAATATCTACACATTGTTGATGAGTGGACACATATGATATTTGAATCTCTTTGCTTAGAACCTTCTCTCGTACATAGTGATAATGAACTTCAATATGTTTAGTCCTTGCATGAAAAATAGGATTAGCAGCCAAATGAATAGAACTCATATTGTCACCAAAAATAGTTGGAGTTCCAAACTCCAATCCAAGATCTTTGAACAATGTCTTCATCCACATAGCTTCTTGTGTAGCTATGGCAAGACCTCTATATTCAGCTTCAGTAGAAGAGAGAGCAATTGTGGGTTGCTTCTTGGATGACCATGAAATAAGCTTTGAACCTGCAAAGGTAAGATAACCTGAAGTGCTCCTTCTATCTTCCTTGGAGCCAGCCCAATCTGCATCAGAAAATAGCTTCAAACCTAAATCAGATACATAAGGATAATAAAGTCCTTCATTTATGGTTCCTTTGAGATACTTGAGAATCCTTTTGGCAGCATCCATATGTGGTTTCCTTGGTGTGGGCATAAATTGGCTTAGCACACTCACACTGTAACATATATCTACTCTTGTCAATGTGGCATAGTTGAGACTACCCACTAGACTTTGATATGATGTGATGTCCTCTATGAGTTCACCTTCATGTGAGCTCAATTTGTGATTGACCTCCATTGGAGTACCTGCAATCTTACAATCTTGCATCTTGAATTTTGCCAACATGTCCTTAATGTACTTTCTTTGAGTGAGAAACAAACCATGATCTTTGTAGACAACTTCCAAACCTAGGAAGTAGGTAAGTGAACCCAAATCACTTATCTTGAACTCTTCTCTCATCTGATCTTTGATCTTCTTCATACCATCTGCATCATTTCCTGTCAATATAATATCATCTACATATACACATAGGTAGATGACCTCAGAATTACTCTTTTTAATAAAGAGTGAAGGATCTGCCTTGCTTGGTTGAAAGCCTTTGTCCTGCAAGAATGAAACAAGCGTGAAATTCCAAGCTCTTGGAGCTTGCTTGAGACCATACAATGCTTTGTTAAGTTTACACACATAATCAGGATAAACTTGATTCTCAAAACCAGGTGGTTGTGCCATATATACCTCTTCTGTTATCCAACCATTCAAGAATGCATTCTTTACATCTAGTTGAAGTATCTTCCAATTCTTGGAAGAGGCAATACTAAGCAAAACCCTAATAGTAGGCATCTTTGCCACAGGAGAGAAGGTCTCCTCATAATCAATTCCCTGAGTTTGTGCAAAGCCTTTTGCTACAAGCCTTGCCTTATACCTGTTAATGGAACCATAAAGTTCTTCTTGAGTTTATAGACCCATCTTGAGCCTATTACCTTCATGGATGAAGTCTTGGGCACCAAATCCCAAGTGTTGTTTTCCTCAAGTGCTTCAATCTCTTCCTTCATTGCTTGCTTCCATTCTGTTTTTGCTTTGGCCTCTTCCAATGATGATGGCTCCTCTTGGTTTATGTCCTGTGCTATGTAGATAGAATGTTTAGTTACTAATGAGGTGTCAAACCCATACCTTTCTGGTTTTGTCTTTTCCCTCATAGATCTTCTTAGGCCATGATGTGATGATTCTGCCTCATGTCCAAGTTCCTGCAATTTTGCTTTACCTTTAGACTTCCATGCTTTGATCTTTTCCATGTGGGATTCTTCATCATCCTCTGAGGTGTCTTGTTCTTCAATCTTTGATTGTTCTCTACCAAGCTTTGGAAAATCTTCTTTAAGATCATATGGTAAATTGACCTTCCTGCATGAATCTTCATACCATGAATTGTTCTCATCAAAAACTACATCTCTGCTTACCAAGAATCCTTTGTTGGTAGGGTTGTATAACCTGTAGCCCTTTTGATTGTTGTCATATCCAATAAATACACACCTTTCTGCCTTTGGATCCATCTTGCCTCTAACCTGTGAAGGAACATGAGCAAAAGCAATACATCCAAAAATTTTACAATGATCTAAGCTTGGTCTTCTTCCATTCCAAGCCTCATATGGAGTCATCCCATCAAGGGATTTTGAAGGCAACCTGTTAATCAAGTAAGTGGCTGTAGATACAGCCTCAGCCCATAAGTAATTAGGTAAATGCTTTTCATTTAACATAGACCTTGTAGCTTCAACAATTGTCCTATTACTCCTTTCTGCCACTCCATTTTGCTCAGGAGTGTACCTTGTAGTTACCTCTCTTTTGATTCCTCTTTCTTGAAGAAAAGAATCAAAATCATGGGAGAAGTATTCTCCCCCTCCATCTGACCTTAGCCTTTTTAGTGATTTACCTGTTTGATTCTCCACAAGAGCCAAATATCTTTTGAAACATGAAAAAGCTTCATCTTTGTGTTTCATAAAGAATAGGATAGTCCATCTGCTGCAATCATCAATAAAGGAAACATAATACCTTGATCCAGATATTGAAGCTTCCTTGCTAGGTCCCTGTTGCTCTAGCACAATGGTGAGAACCACGTTAAGAAGCTTCACCTCCTTAATGTCAATCCGCGGAAGAGATAGGAGTGATATGAAGATCGTGAATGTGAGATGATGTGAGAGTGAAGGTGAGAAGCACAAAGATGCACACACACATGCACACACACAATGAAGAGATAAGCAAGACACAATGGAAGGTGAGAAATTAGCTCTATTACTCCAGAATACTCTTACAAGCTCAAATTAGCTCTAAGCTCACACTAACCAAAATGAACCAACCTCAAAAATGAGCTCTCTAGCTCTTTTTATAGTTTCTAGACTAGTTTTGACCGGTTTCACATCTAGTGACCGGCCTAGTTAAAAAATAGGTCCTAGAAGCTATTTGGTAGGGTAAACGATGTCTAAAAATAACGAAAATTGGTATGCATATTCTACCTAAGCTCCTCAAGCTCGAGGACTCCTCGGCTTGCACAAAATTGAGCTATGAATTACAAAATGGGGTTTTGTCTATATTACATATGTTACAAGAGTGATGAAAATCACTGTTGGATGTTTGAAGAGGTAATAAAAGCATAATTGTTTGAAAAAATAATCCGACTGGCTCCCTGCTCCGTTTTTACATGCTTCCATGTCGTCTGTGCCTCTGACTGTGCCTCTGACTGCTTCCAACACCCCCCTCCCTCTCGCTTCTGTCGTCCTAGACAGAACCTTGTTGTGCGGTCTGCCAGATGTAGTTTTGTAGGAGGTCGTGAGCGAGGGTGTGCTCAGATACTCGAATGCCTCAGGCCAGATCAGCCTCGAGCTTCTCCCAGTCGATCGGTTGCGGTTCGTCGGGTGGCGGGAGTTGATAATGCGTGGAATAAACCATTCGCTCACAGGCAAAAAGTTGCAATAAATGTGTGGGCCTGCTGATGAATACCTCGGAATGGTATTCCCAAAACCCGGTGGTGAACATCTCTTCAAAGGTTTGTTTGTAGCATGCTGGGAGGTATTTTATCCTACAGTGCCAGGCATAACACACCCGGAGCGATGGCGTTGTGCTCATGTCATATACTATGTCAAAGTTACCATGCTCAAATCCCGGGGTGTTTACATGTGGTGCTTTAACGCGTCGGAAGACTTTAAGTATCATTTGCATCATGTCAAATATCTTGACAGTCATATGCGCAGCGATATCATCCATATGCTTCAGGCGAGGGAGCCAGTGACGGATTGTGGCCATCATATAGCCAACAGTGGGTAACTCGGTAGGTGGCTTGAAATAGGGGTAATTCAGCCAATCCTGACACTGCCTATTATTTTGTACTTTGATAGCGAATGCAGTCCAGGAGCGGCGTCGTGGTACTGGTCCCCAGCAGGGATTATACTTTAGATGTAAGGGCGCTTTCACCCATGTGCTCATCATTTATGGGTACTCCTGTAAAAGACGTGTACGCCAATCTGGTTGATAAATAGTGCCTTGTTGCGCATCCAGTGGCAAGTCTTCAGGCTCGAACTGGGTTGCATGAGATGGCTTCTTGCCAGTTCGCTTTTCTATGGCCAGCTGGTATTCGGCCATTAGCATGAAGTAAGGTTTGTATTGAAGCTCATGCCCGGATATGTACCTGCGTGGGGCCAATTGAGCAAAGTAGGGAGATTGCAAAATTCGTTCTTCGATCATGGCCATAGCATGTAGCTGGGCCCCGACTCTAGCTGAGTGCGTTGTTCCAATCTCCTCCACAGTCTTCATCCATGCGGGGGTCGGAAGTTCATAGGTCATCTGGCCTTCGGCCGCGACTTGTCCGCCTGGGATGGGTATTGGCTCGTATGCTTCTTCAAACGTTTCCTCCACCGGAATGGTTATGTTTTCGTCATCAGCTGGGATCTCCGGTGGGGAATCAGGCCGTGGTGGTGCTTCGTATACATCTATGCGTGATTGGAGAGTGGTTACCTGGGCCCGTAATGCGTTTAGTTCCTCTATGAGTTCAAGAGAGGGGTCCACAGGTTCTGGTACTTCTGCTGCCACTGGTAGTTGTTGTGGTGCTGGTTCTCTGAGCTGTAGTAACTTGTGATCTTCTTTTAGCTTCTGATGTTCTTCGTTCATTCGATCATAGTCCTCTAGCAATCGAACATGGTCATCTAGCAACATCCGCATCGATTCAGATGGGATTGCCTTGAATCTGCTCGGACTTAATGGTTGTTCAGGGTGGTCCAGTGCCGCTTCCAAATTTTCTCTATTCTGCGCTTGGAGTCTCACGTTCTCCTCCTGGGCTGCGGCTAGGTGCCTCCTGAGTAGGCCCATATTTCTGGTCAGCGTCGCGTTCCTAATTGTTTGGGCTCGAAGCAGGTTGTCCAAATCAGCAGTGGCTTCTTTTGTCTTCTCTTCACATTCTAGCTCTAGCTTATGATATGCCTCTCTTAGTTCTTGGTGTCGCGTATTTAACGAGGCATTCTTGATCGATAATGAATTAAGCTGCGACTGTAATTCATTTGTCGTCCTCTGCAGCTGTTGATAGTTGTTGCCAAGAGATGCAAACTCATCTCGTACTTGTGTCATGCATGTGAACATTTGTTGAAGTGCAGTGTCTATGGTGGGCGATAATAGTAATGAAGTGCTAAGTGAGGATGCAGTGGAAGTAGATACAGCGGGGATGGGAAATGGGGTTGGGAAGGTGGATGCAGTGGTGATTGTGGAAAATTGTGACGTACCTAAATATGATGGTGTTGTGAGTGGAGTGGGTGCTGGTGAGGTGGATGGTGATATGTCCATGTCATTGGACGTGTCAAGTGCGGTGACTGTGAAAAGCGAGTGTGTAAGTGGGTGGTTGTGTAGGTGTGAAGACGGGATTTACAAATGTAGAGTAATTTACAGGGGGAATGGCTGGAGCAGCTTGGTGAAAAGGGGAAATAGGGGTTATGGTGGGTTGGGGAGGTGAAACTGGTGAGAAGGTTAGTGGGGTTAGAAAGGTGAAAGGGTGTCTTAAAGGTGGGGGAAAGGATGGGAAGGATGAAGGGGTGAAGGGGTTAACATGTAGACGAGGTGGGGTGGGTACGGGCATGGTGGCATGAATGGGCGGAGTAAAGGCTGTGGCTATGTTGCCATGGACTGGTGTGGATGTGGGAGGAGCAGGTGGGTGTGCGGGGGATACAGGATGGGTTGGTGAAATATGAGGTGAGAGAGGAGTAGATGGTGTGGATGTTATTTCAAGGATAGTGGTAGTATGTACAACGGTAGTACGTGGCGGGGAGTCGACTAGGATGGCTTCTTCGGTGAAGGATCTTTCCGGCCGTAGGCGTGCATCTTGTGCCTGGTGGGATGATTGAGCACCTACCGGAACTCGAATATATTCACCGGGCTTCAATAGCAGTCGAACTCTGCGAGGGTCGTATTGGGGGAGTGGCTTCCTTTGTAAATATCTCAGTGCTTCGACCGGGCCGATGGATTGGACCAGTTCTCTGAACTCTCTGATGTAGACTTCTTCAAATCCTCCGGAGACTAGTTCTTGTTCGATTAGGGCCTGGCTCTTTGCTTCAGTCAATTTCTTCCGTGCCCATACTTTCTCCATCGTACGATATAATTTCTTGATTGCCAGCGTGTAAGCTGCTGCTTCGAAAGTCTCCTCTTCGTGCGTGCTGGTGTCACCGTGCGCATCGGTTTGTTGGCCTTGGCCGTCTGTCTGTCCTTGTTCTTGGGAATCATGCATGCCCTGGCTAGCTTCATCGTCACCTTCTTCGTCATCTGTGGCTATTCGTTCATCATCGGAGCTAGACACAACTTGTCCCTGTGGCAGATCCCGCGGTGTGGTAGGGTAACTGGGGCGTTCATATTCTTGGGAGAACATCTGTGCCTCTGAAAACTGGAATTCATTTGAGAATGCATCCGGCATCTCAAAATCGAATGTTGTGTTTATTGGTTCTGCCTCCATGTGTGGTATTGGGAAAGAAAAGGCTTCCGCACCAATAGTGGTGGGAGCTTCTGCTGTAGTGGTGGTGGGTTCTGTGGTTGCAGCTGCCTGAGGTGCAGCGATACTAGTAGTGCCCTCCATGACCACTGGTCTAGACAACCTTATGCGAATAGGTTGTACTGTGGGAGCGGCTTCGGTTGGTGATCGCTCTGGAGAGGGTTGTGGTGATGGTGACTCTGGCACTTGAAGGCAAGGAATGGTGCCTCTCATGCGCTTACCTGCCCGTGTTCTACTGGGCTTCCTGGCTTTCTTCGTCGTTCCTTTGAATGCTTTCAGCTCTTCTCTTGTTAATGCACGTTCAATTGGCAAGTCATAAGCCAAGCACATATAAACAATTCTTGTCAGCGCACAACATCCATTAAGCACTTTCTTGCGTTCCCATCTGTGTTGTGCCAAATACATTTGATCAATGATCCAGCTCGCCAGATCAACAGTCTGAGGTCCCATGCACGCTAAGTACAATCCAAACCATATTCTTTTGTGTGGCATGGTAAATCTGTCCTGAGCGGGGAATGCAAAGTGTTGCATGCATATCCGTAGCGGCTTTGACAGCTCAGGTGTAATTGCTGAGATCTCCTCCCACTTCGTGACATCCCCACGTTTCATAGGGTCTGGAACTAATCTTTCTCGATCTGTGGGCATGTGGGTTCCATGAATCTTGATGGTAGCCCTGATTAAATCCTTTGAGAGGTAAAACCTTTTGTAAGGTGGATCATCCACTAAAGAGGGCAAAATAAAAGTTCCTGGTATGTCCTTATTCTCTGAGGCCAGCAAAGTAGTAATTAAATAATAACACCTGTAAAAGTCAGGTTTGGGCAGAGGATCACTGAAATACTCCGTGAAGCCTGCTCTGGCCCAAACGTGAGTTAAATCCTAGGTGTTCTGTAGGGCTTCGAACTCTCTGGAGAAGAATTGGTATTTTCCCCAAGTGCGGTCATCAAATGTCAAATTAGATTCAAATATGAAATCCGCGTCCGCTAAGGGTCCTGCAAGTCCCTGAAACCAGTGAGAGTTACGGTGTATCTTTTCTGTGTAGCCCATAGGTGGGTTGTCGATCGGCATGGGCCCTGGAAATCCTTGGAATTCTGGCGGTGGAGCAGTAGGGTGGGATTCTGCTCGTAACACGTTGAGGGGCACTGCAGCTACACTGGGGCCTGCACCTGATGGTCCTTCGTCGGTTTGCATGGTGACTGATGCGCTAATGAGAAAGATCTGCTACAAAAGATTAACACATTAGCATGGAAATTAATTCTGATCCCATTAAAGTGAGACCGCAATCCCTTTCCATAACTGATGCGTAACCCGTGTAGCCAAGTGCTGTGATGTGATGGATGCAATGCTTCTTGCAGCACTAGTGCAGGTCTCTAGACACCTACACGTTTCAGATCATGCATACATTTCTTGATGAGATGAGATTATGAGTGATGTGTGATGATGGTGGGTGAATTTATACAAGGTTTAAAGGTTAGTGATTTATTACAAGGTTGTATGTTAGTCGGGGGGTAGTTAGACAGTGGGTTAGGGGAAGACGATTGGACACGCTTCGGTATCCATTTCCTAAGAGTCCTTGAGTGGGTGGTGGGTTTCTGCTGAGGGGTCAAAGGTAGTATCGGGTGTGGTGGTGTTGAGGGATGGAAAGATTTGTGAGGGGTATGTATTACATGGCTTAAGGGTTGAGCTATGATACATGGTTTGGGTACCCAAATCTGCGTGGGTGTGGGTCTATGGGTAAGGTATTTCTTGGCGATCCAAATTTGTCGAATGCTCGGACCTGTAGAAGAAGGTCGAGGGGATGGTGGATACTGATTCTGTTTCTGCCTTGCCTTTTTCTTGTCGATCTCTGCTTGGTTGGAGTTCTTCGGTGCTTTTTGTCCTTTTGGCACCCATATGTGTCTGGTGCCGCTTCCTTTGGGTGGCCCAAACTGCTTTCCTTGTTGTGTCTTCTGATACTGCAGTCGGTCTGGGTTCCTTCGTCGTGGGTGGCTATGTTGTTGTTGAGGTTGAGAGGTCGGATGGACGCTCTGCTTTGGAAAAGAAGGGAGATCCAACACTTGCGTGACCTGCCCCTTAGGAAGTGATTCGTTCTTTAACTTTAATCTAGGCCAGTCCGCAACAAGTTTGGAAGGATGAGCACCGCAGGGTGTCGTGCTCATTTGGCCGCTGATGCAACCCACCTGACCGCTGATCGTGTCCATCTGCCCTAGCGGATGGGTAGCTGCCTCTTCTAGTTTGCAGGAAGTCCCAGGGAAGATCTCCTGTCGTCCTTCTGATTGACAACTGTCCATAGCCAAGCCCGAGTGGGTTGGTGTAGACGTAACGTGACTGGTCTGATTAAAGATCTTCCGGTCTTCCGTCGCATGTATTTCATAGGGTCTAGGGTTACAAACCTTAGTCGGAATGCCGTTAGGGAAGTCAAGCGGTATCACTCGCTTCTGTTCTAAGGTTCCAATCTGTAAGGAGCCTTGTCTAAGATTTAGGTCCACAGAGTGATCGTATAGCCAATCTTGGCCAAGGATTAGGGGTTCTATTAGGTCGTCATCATGGCACACTAGTAGCTTCGCTGTCATGGTCACATCCTTAATGAGGATAGGAAGGTCCACCTCACCCATGCAAGGGGTTTCCATGCCTCCTAGGCCTATGAGGTATGCCTCAATTGGCCGCATTTCTATTCCTGAATCCTTATAGTGGGACCATCTAATCGCACTAGTCGCAGCACCTGAGTAAATTAAAGCCCTGAGTTCTTGGCAAGGGTTGCCGTGCTCTAGCCTAACTCTAATGAATGGTCTCCTGTCCACTATGCTAGGATGAGTGGTTGACTTTACTTGACACATGGCCATGGGATATCTGGGTGATGTTTCCAGATGGTTATAATGTTCTCTCCCTAGTCCTTGTCTTCTTAGCTTCATGCGCTTAATGCGTTCTATGGCTTCTGCCTGAGCTTCCGCTCGTATTCTATTTTCTTCCTCCTTACGCTTCTTTGCCAATGTGAGTCGTCTAAGCATATCCTCGGTAAGAGGTTCTTGATATAGCTTGACTCTACAGCCACTAATGTAATTAGGCATTATATCTCCTTCTAAGGTGGCTAACTGTACTGCTCCACTAGTCGAAAGTCTGTTAATGATCATAGGTCCATAACCTCGCTTTTCTAACTTCCGTGCGTGCTGTTTCAGCGTATACACTAGAACTAAATCTCCTTCTTTTAGGCCTTTATCTTTCACATGTGCATCAAAATATGCTTTCTGTCGCTTCTTCGCTGCGTATATTCCTGTTGCTGCCTTGAGCCTGGTTTCTCCTAATCGTTCCAAGTCCATTATTCTCGCTGATAATTCATGGCCGGTCCACTGATGTTCTTGTGCAACCTTCAGGGTCGGTATCAAGAAGTCCAAAGGAAGCACAGCATTCTGACCAAAAACCATCTGAAAGGGAGTTGCATTGAGTACGGTCTTGTAGGCCACTCGATATGCCCAAACAGCGTGGTGTAACTGTTTGTCCCAATCTGAACGTTTATTGTTCACGAGTTTCGTCAGTACGGTACAAAGTATCTTGTTAGTGCTTTCAGCCTGACCATTGGCCTGAGGATGATATGGTGCAGATTTCTTGTGAATCACCATAAAATCTTGTAACAAATATTCAATGACTTGGTTTAGAAAGTGAGTGCCTCGATCGCTCACTAACTCTATAGGCAATCCATATCTTGTAAAGACATTTTCAAATAAGAATTTTGCAGTCGTGTGAGCATCATTCTTTTTTGTGGCTTTTGCCTCTACCCATTTGGTTAGATAATCTGTGGCAACAATAATGTATTCCGCATGTGTACCTTTTGCAGGGGGGTTAATGGGTCCTACAAAGTCTATACCCCACTTAGAAAATGCACGTCCGCCCATCATGGGTTTCAATGGCATTTCATCTCTGCGAGTAGGAAACTGAGTTCTTTGGCACACATCACATCTCCTTACATAGGTATGAGCATCCATGTGAAGAGTGGGCCACCATAATCCTGCAAAGAGAATGGCTTTGACTATCCTATCGGGTCCAAAATGACCTCCTGCAACACCTTGGTGTGCAGTCTCTAGTATGCTCAGATAATCGCTTTCATGAACACATTGTCTTAAATATCCATCTCGTCCTCTTTTGTATAAATTATCGCCAATGAGTGAATAGTCTTGAGCTTCCTGCTCTAGACTGTGTTGTCAAGCTAAGGTCATGCCTTGAGGGAATGTGTTCGTCCTCAAGTATGTCACTAAAGGTTCACTCCAGTCTGGCGTGAGAGACACGTGATAGAGTGTCGCATGCTCTACTGGTGGTCTTTCACAACACACGTTGCATTCCTTACACAACTTGCAGACATCTGCTTCCATCGTAGGCCAATATACTCCTAATCTATGCAGAGTCTGTAATGTTCGATGTTTTGAATGGTGTTGCTTTAGTGCACCTATGTGTGCTAATTGCAACCAATTCGCATGTTCTGATTCATCTACACAACAAGCAAGAATCTTTTGATTATCCTGTTTATATATGCTTCCTGCCATTATTTGATATTTCTGAGACTTGGTAATCTCTCCTTCTTTGATCTTTATCCTAGGATTCTTGGGTCCGTATGTCAGAATAGGGACTATAGGTTTAGCCCATTCTGGTGCTATCTCAAGGTTAAACAAGTATGCATCTGGTAATTCATCCGCTACTCCTTGAGGAGCTTCTCCTGAGGTTAATCTTGAAAGGTGGTCGGCTCTAAGATGTGTCTTTCCTTTCCTGACTACTACTTCAAAATCATACTCCATGAGTAATAGAAACCAGCGTATTAATCGTCCTGTGTTACATGGTTTGTTGACTAAGTACAATAGGGCTTGATGATCTGTAAAGAACTTGAATTTGTTGGCCAACAAGTAGTGCCTAAACTTCTTTACTGCGTAGATCATCCCTAATCCTTCTCGTTCCGTCGTGGTGTAATTTCTTTCTGCTGCGTTCAGTTGTCTGCTAGCGTAAGCTATGGGGAGATCTATGTTACCTTCATTCGTGGGTTGTGCTAACACACATCCTATGGCGTAATTGGATGCATCCACATGTACATGAAATGGCTTACTCCAATCTGGGGTTGTCAATATAGGTGCTGAGCACAAGCGTCGTTTAAGTTCATTGAATGAATTTTCACATTCATCTGTCCACTCAAAATTGGTCAAAAGAGAATACAGAGGCTTGGCTATGATTGCATACATGTGTATGAATCTCCTATAATAACCGCAATGGCCCATAAATGCCTGTACCTCTTTGATGTTCGTCGGCCTAGGTAGATCCGCAATTACCTTCACTTTTTCCTTGTCCGTAGAGATTCCATTTTTTGACACAATGTGTCCTAGAATTTTGCCTTGTCTGACCATGAAAACGCATTTTTCTGGGTTCAAACAAACCTGATATTCTCGACATTTGTCAAATATTTGTCTTAACTCTGGGATATGTGTCTGCCTTACATTTGAATGAGCACATAAGTCATCGACATAAACTTCCAAGCTCTTGCGTAAGAATTCCTTAAAAACATGACACATGAGTCGCTGGAAAGTAGCGGGTGCATTTGTTAAGCCAAATGGCATCACACGAAATGCAAATATGCCCCATTCAGTGGCAAAAGCCGTCTTGTGTTGATCTTCTGGAGCAATGGCTACTTGATTATAGCCTGAGAATCCATCAAGAAAGTTGTACACTTCCTTGCCCGCAACTCTTTCCAATAGGTGTTCCGTGATAGGAAGAGGATAACTATCTCTAATCGTGGCGGCATTAACTTTTTTAAGGTTAATACACACTCGCAATTTTCCATTCTTCTTGGGCACTACCACAATGGGGGATACCCATTCGGTATGTTCAATTTCGTAAATAAATCCTGCTTCTATCAATCGATCTATCTCCTCTTTAATCTTCGCAGCGTAGTTATCATTGTACGTGTACGGTTTCTGTTTTGTCGGTTTTGCATCTGGAGTCATAGGGATTCTATGAGAACATATATCTGGGTCTACTCCTTTCAAATCTTTGTAACTCCAAGCAAAAACATCTCTATATTCACGCAATAGGGCAACTAACTCTTCTTCTTCTTCAGTCGTCAAATCATGCCCTATGTATGTGCATTTTTCTTCTTCTCCTTCTATGGCAACTATTACTTTCTTGGTTTTCTCTCGGTTATCATATACTTGTCCATCATTCGCCTTTCTATTGGGCATTCGTACCATGATTCTTCTATCTTCGATTTCGTATTTCTTGAAATTCTCGGGTACTTCAAACAAAGATTCTTCTTTTTCTGACATGGTTTCTTTCTTCTTTCTCTTCTTGCCTTCACTCTTATCAGTCACTTCTGTGGCTAACCTTACCTCGTTCGTAATTTCCTCGTGTCTCTGAGTGTGAGTCTCCACTTCGTAGAAATATTCTTCCTCTGATGCAAAGGGTGGGTCCATGATAATTGATTCTAAATCAAAATCGCTTGCATCCTCGAATGCATCAGTGTTCGGTTCACACTCTTCTAAAATTGCATCGCCCATGATTGGCTCTATCGTAAAAACTGAAATGTCATAGCCATCCTCGTCACAGTGGGGTGTCCATTGTTCTTCATTGATGGCTACATCCATGGTTGCTAGTATTTCTGCCCAACCATGGGGTTCAAACTCTTCGTCTGGGAATACTACAGGTGCATATGCTGGATCTTGAAGGGTTCGTGGATGTTGTTCTGCACCTAAGGTCCTTGTTTCTAATCGTTCTTCCTCTTGTTTGGCTACTTTACACATCCATAAATGGGTATCCTCATGCAACCAAGAAGGATCTGATTCTAAGGAGTGCACGGATTCCGTCTCTGCTGGTGTCTTATGGATGGTATTCCATTGTATTGGGGGTACATCTCTGTGTGAATAGTCTTTAAGGTTGACTTTAGTAGTCACTCCTAAATGTTGCAAGTACAAAGAATTAGTTCCCCAATCTTGTACAATTTGCAACTGACGCATGAATGGTCGTCCCAATATCATCTCATAAGCATGATTTTTCGCGAAGTCACAAATGGCGAAAGTATGCTCAAATTCTACACCACAAGTGGTGAGAGATATGCCTTCTAGTAAGCCTAATGGTTTTTCTATGTGTCCATCAGCCATTTGTAGTTTCATCTTGGTGGGTCTGAGTGCTGGCTTACCCCAACGTTTCCACAGAGCGGTGGTAGCTATGGCTACTCCGGCTCCTGAATCTAAGATGGCTTTCGTGGTGTAGCCCTGATGGGTTATTGGAAGATATGTGTTACCTTCCTCTCCTTCGCTTACGTCTCCAATCTTTTCCACGGGTATCTCTGGTACCTTCTTATGTGATCCTATTTGAGAGGGTGTGGTAGCTAGCTCAGGGAATTGATTTGCTACGTGCTTCCACAATTCTGGTTTTACCTTTAACAATTCCTCCAAAGTGAGATTACACTGTACTTTCGTGTTCTTGATCACTTCCGTGTTCCTAGGGATCACTGATTCTTCATTCCTCACTATTATCGTGGGTGCTCTCATACTAATAGACTTTGCTTCCCAAGGTCCTGTGAACTGAGGTAATTCTTGTAGAGAATTTGATTCAAATCCTGTGGGTTCACTCAGTTGCTCCACCTCTACATCATCATATATAGAGGGGATGTCTTGGGGAAATTGTTCCTGCAAGTCGTCTATTTCTTGAATAGGAGGATGAGTTCCTTGTTCTTTTCTCCATTTCTCTTCTTGTATTTCTCTCAAAAATTCATGTGAGTACCTATGTATGGAAAACAAGTTGTCTTGACTTTCTGTATTGGGTACTTGAGACAGGGATGGTGCATTCCTTTCCTGTGTCTCTGTGACAATAGGGTTCCTAGGCTGATCCTTTTTCTCTTTGCTTTCTATCAAATATTCTAGCCTCTCCATTAGTCCTTGAAAGTGTAGTTCCGGTTTTGCCATGTTATTCCAATTAAGATATTTAGAGGCTTCGAACAATGCTTGTGCTAGTTCTACCGTTTTCATGCAAAGTTTAGTTCTCTCAATTTCTAGATCAGCTCGAGGGTAGTTTTTACTCATTTCCGTTACTTGAGGTCCCTGTTTTATTCTAGCCTGATATGCACGAAACGTCATGTCTAGGTCTTCTGGTATGGGTTCCGCTAAAACTGATCCTGATTTTTGAGCTGGATTTTCTTGGTTTAATTCTTGTGAAGTCAGTTCTTGGATTTTGGCTCTAGATTCCTTTAAACTTCCTTCCAACTCACTTATCTTTTTACTCCATTTTCTCTTGATTCTTTCTCTAGAATCTTTCCAAGATTTCGTCTTTTTACTACTCGATTCTGCAACTTCACTAGTTCCGGCTACTTTCTCTTGATTAAGTTGTTGGTTTTGTAAGAGCGCCTGGGCTCTGGTTATAGCTTGGATATGCACGTATGTAGGGTTGGATCCATCTGCGTTGTTTACAATACCTATCACGTTGATTGATGTCACATTTGAAGTGTTAACTGGGTTCTTAGGACAATCTTTGATTATGTGCTCTTTACCACAATCGGCACAAAAGCCTTGTATGTTATAGTACTGTGATTGCCTTGCTATTGGGGGATGTGGACAATCCTTAATGAAGTGATCTCCTTGGCACCTAAAGCATGGTCCTCTAGGGCCCTGTGGTCTCTGTTGTCTCAATTGGGGCCGTGGGTTTGGGTTTGCGTACATCACATTAGCATAGTCTGGCTCCCAACTAGGTTCCATTGGTGGACTATCATAATGATATGTCTCCACATGTTCTGGTGACTCCATGTAATAAGCGAGTGGACTAGTTACATGAGTAGAGTCAAAACTGTTTGAGTTCGGGTCACTTTCTGTGATCAAAGGTGAAGAAGGCACTAAGGCCCTACTTAGGTTCTCTTCTGCAGCAGCGTATTTGACTGAGATGACATTCGCTGGTGGGGGTGGCTGCTGAGCTAAGACGGGTTGAGGTCTCTGTTGAGCCTGGTATGGGTAGTTCTGAGGAGGCCTATAGTAATAAGGCTGAGCATTGTATTGGCCTTGATACCTACCTGGCTGCTGGTATGTTTGTGGGTAGTTCTGTCTCACGGTTTGTTTGTTGTATGGGCAGTCCTGAGCCGTATGATTCGTGTATCTTCTCTCAATTGTACAATATTGGCCACTAGGGTTGGCTTGAGGTTGAGGTGCATTGGGACACATGTTTGCCAAATGATTTCCACCACAAGTGTAACAACGTACATTGGTTGGCAGCTTGGGCACCTGTTTACTAGAAACTCCTAGTTTTTGGGCCACTTTTTCTGCTAGGTCCTCTATCGAATTAGACAATTTTGTGGATGCTAGAGAAGAACAATCTGAGTCCTTATAGACCTTTGAGAGTTCTAATTCCTCTCCTAGGTTATCCTCGATGTCTATACATATTCTTACACACTCCTCTAGCGTTCTGGGTTCTTTTAGGTACACATAGGAGCGTAGTTTAGCGCTCAACAAGCCATCTAGGAACAATGATACTTGTTTGGCTTGTGAGGGAAGCTCTTGTATTGGGCATCATTCAACATATTGTCTGAACCTACGACCTGCCAGTCTTACTGTTTCCTGAGGGGTTTGTTTAAAGCTATGAATCAACGAAGACGTGTCGTGTCTAATCCCACTTTTAGAGAATTCAGTGATGAATGACTCTAAAAAGTGATGGATGTCTCTAAATTGCCTTTGTTGCAATGGTTGGAACCAAGTTAAAGCGGTATTCTTTAACGTTAGTCCAAATGCGTTGTACTGCGTGAACATGTCCTCGACTTGTTCTGCTCTTAGTACTTGCTTGAATTCTGCGACATGGTCATAGGGATCTCCCGTCCCATCAAAGTAATTCTTCATGGATTTCACTAATTGAGTGGGTCTCAATACTCTTGCGTGTTCACGTGGTCTAGGTAGAGGAAAATCATCTCTACCACCTAGTATTCCATGATCTCTTTGTCTCGCCGCTCTATTAGTGTTCGTGGTTGTTCTATCTCTCCCTATGGGGTGAGTGAAGCTTACTTCCGGTCTCTCGTTATTTCCTTCTCTTTGATTTCCATGGGCTGAGGATGTTCCTACCCCTTGTTGACTTGTATTCATGTTCGTTCTAGATGGAGGGAATATCAATTCACCTCTCCATGTGTATGTGTTTTTAGCGCGCTCAGGCACCACGAAGACTCTTTCTGAAGTCTCATCCAGGTATACAACCTTTCCAGGTGTATCTGGGTCCTTGAATTCATAGATTGTAATGATGCCTATCTCACCAGGGTGTTCCTTTCTGTACCTCCAAAAGGCTTCATCTGTCTCTTTATTTACAAACAATTCGGTGCTCCTGTTATCTTGAGGGATCCATTCTGGGATGAGTACTCTTGTTAATACGGATTTCCCTCTCGGTGTTCTAGGTTCTTCTAACGGTTCTTTTCCTTGAAATTTCGTTTCCGTCTCTAATTGGATTGTGCCAAACTCATTAGTATCGTTTGGCTGCGTACTTAGAACATACATGGTTCCTTCTTTGTCTAGGTAAGCGTCTCTCTCAAATTTTACCACTGGTCTTTCCAATCCAATGGGTTGATCAGGGTTGTGCAGTTGCACCACTTGCCTTCGCAAACCATCCTCATAGATGCGAGCACCTAGTCGGTTGGTTCGGAGAAACTCTAATTGCGTTCTATAGGGTCCTTTAGGTTTTTCTAAATATGCTACATTAGACCCTCCTTCTGGTCTGTCTGTGCTAAATGCCATTTCTGATTCGCTAGTATCTGAGCTCTCGTAGGGGTAATTGCTATTCAATTGCTGAGCCCAAGATCGAGCGGTAGTTCTTACACTAGCCTCTGATGATCTAAGGCTTCTTCGGTCCGACTTACCTATATGTTTGCCCGATCTAAGGTTCATTAATTTTCTTCCTTGCACACTCAATTACACACTTAGATCGTCAATGGTTCTTTGTTGTTACTTTCTTGATTCTTTTTAATTTTTCTTTGGATTCTTGTCTTAATTCATGCGTCAGGAATTCGACTTTCTGTTATAATTTTGAGTTCTCGTTCCGTCAGACTTATGTTCTTTCCTTTAGGTTTTCGTCACACACACCTTTACTTTAAGTCTTAAACTTGAAAGAATTAGGTATCTTGAACTTGAGGCGTTCCTATCGTCTTAAATTCACAATGCTAACGTTTAGCCTAAGCTAAGAATTGACTGAGGGGGTTGAGTAATCTTCCAACCTCGAGTCGGCTTTTCTGATTGCTTTGATGCCCTGTTGCCCAAGAAGCCGCGCTTCCCAAGCTCTGCTGTCTTCACTGCCTTGCTTGCTTGCCTTTGATTGCCTTTGCTAGACCTGGAAAAATCCAATATTAGACCAATTCACAATTGAATGATCAAGCACTTGAGCATACACACCTTTTTAGTCCCTTCCCTTTGCCCAAATTTTCAATGTGTGCCCCCTGGCTTCCTAGTCCCAAACTAGGTGAACCTCAAAATAGCTTATCCAAAAATAGATGTATTCTTTATGAAAAAAACAGTTGAGGTCACGGAGTACTCGTCACGAGCTTTCTAACGAGCTATTAAGCTCAAAAAACGGACTTCGGATGAAAAAATTATGAGCGTTCAGGCCCTGGGGGGTAAAATTGTCAATCAAGTTTTCCTTCAAATATGAGCTAAGGGGTCTCCTATGAGTCTAATGGTCCAAAAATTTTTCAAAAATACCCTCAAATTTGGTCAAAAATTGGAGCCCAAAATTTGCGATGGGGGTGCACAATCGCGATGGTCTGGGACCGTCGCGATGGTCCAAGCGAACCGTCGCGATGGCGTGGAATTTGGACAATCGCGATGGTTCGAAAAGGCGAACAATCGCGATGGCGCGGGTCAACGGTCAAAGGTGGACAATCGCGATGGCGCGAAAAAGTGAACCGTCGCGATGGCTCGAAGTGAACGATCGCGATGGCGTGGAAATGGACCGTCGCGATGGTCCGAAAAATGAACCGTCGCGATGGCGTGATCAGGCGGACAATCGCGATGGCGCGGTCAATGGTCAAAGGTGGACAATTGCGATGGTCCGAAGTGAACCGTCGCGATGGTCACAAGTGCGATGGCGTGAGCCTATCGCGATGGTCCGATTTTGGGCTGTCGCGATGGTCCAAAAAATGAACCGTCGCGATGGTCTAACTTGACACGTGGCACTGTCGTGGCGATGGCATGGGCCAATCGCGATGGTCCGGAGTCAGCTGAACAATCGTGATGGTCCAAGTGGACCGTCGCGATGGCTCAAGTGAACCGTCGCGATGGTCCGGCCGAGCCGTCGTGATGGCTTGAGCCTATCGCGATGGTGCGACACAATCGCGATGGTCCGAGCCAATCGCGATGGTCCACCAAAATGCAAATTTTCGAGATGCGCCTCTGGAGTCGTGGATGCACAAGGATCGCCTACCTCGTGGTGTGGTCGCCTACCAAAAATTCCGAAAGTTGCAGACCATCGCGATGGTCCGCCACACTCGGCAGATCTTTGACAGAGAGTAAATTTTTACCTTTTCCAAGCTTCTCTGATGCACTGGAGCTCTGTACCTGCAAGAAAACTCAAGAAAACACAAGCAAACACAAGCACAAAAGTTCTCTCTCGCTCTCTCGCATGCACAAATGAGGGGAAATGAGGTGAATGGGTGGATATGGTGAATTTTCTGATTTTTTTGGAGATGAAGATGATGATGCGATGATGAAGATGGAGTATGGGGAAGGTAAAAAACACTAAAAGCTAAGTAAAAACAACAACAAAAACTGAAATTTTTACCTTCCAACGCCACTTCTTGCTATACTCTTACCATCACACATTCGTCCTAGACTCGATCCCCGGCAACGGCGCCAAATTTGGTGTTGCTCTAGCACAATGGTGAGAACCACGTTAAGAAGCTTCACCTCCTTAATGTCAATCCGCGGAAGAGATAGGAGTGATATGAAGATCGTGAATGTGAGATGATGTGAGAGTGAAGGTGAGAAGCACAAAGATGCACACACACATACACACACACAATGAAGAGATAAGCAAGACACAATGGAAGGTGAGAAATTAGCTCTATTACTCCAGAATACTCTTACAAGCTCAAATTATCTCTAAGCTCACACTAACCAAAATGAACCAACCTCAAAAATGAGCTCTCTAGCTCTTTTTATAGTTTCTAGACTAGTTTTGACCGGTTTCACATCTAGTGACCGGCCTAGTTAAAAAATAGGTCCTAGAAGCTATTTGGTAGGGTAAACGATGTCTAAAAATAACGAAAATTGGTACGCATATTCTACCTAAGCTCCTCAAGCTCGAGGACTCCTCGGCTTGCACAAAATGGAGCTATGAATTACAAAATGGGGTTTTGTCTATATTACATATGTTACAAGAGTGATGAAAATCACTGTTGGATGTTTGAAGAGGTAATAAAAGCATAATTGTTTGAAAAAATAATCCGACTGGCTCCCTGCTCCATTTTTACATGCTTCCATGTCGTCTGTGCCTCTGACTGTGCCTCTGACTGCTTCCAACAGTCCCCATACATCTGTATGAACCAACTCCAAGAGATCTCCATGCATATAACCTTTCTTCATGAATGGTAACCTGTGAGACTTTCCAAATTGACATGCACTACACTTATAAATCATATGTTGTTTTGACAAATTAGGAAGTCCAAGTACACTTTGGTCCCTGCAGATTTGCTTTAATGACCTTTCACCAATATGTGCTAACCTTTTGTGCCATACTTCCAATTCTGTGAGTGTCTGACTACCATAATTAAAGAGAGCAATGTTTCTAGTTTCCTATAATTCAAATGTGAACAATCTACCTGTCTTTTCACCTTTTGCAATTCTTCTGAATCCTTGACTTGGATCTTCAACAAATGCTCCTGCTTTTGTGAACCTGACTTGCAACCCTTTCTCTACTATCTGCCCAACACTTATCAAATTCTTTGTAATGGTAGGGACATAGAGTACCTTACTGAGTAGGTTGATGTTTCCATCAGGTGCTTTGACATTGCCTATTTTCTCCACAGGATGTTTTGTATCATCTCCTGTTTGTACCTCATGCTTATTCCTTGGATCTTCTAAATCTGATAGGAGTGCCACATTTCTTGCCACATGATTTGAACAACCTGAATCTATGTAGAAAACATGCTCATCAGATTTACCTTGTGGCATAGCCATGTTCATGATCAATAATGAATCCTCTTTGTTTGAGTCTTCTGTGTAGTTATTGTAGTCTCTCCTTCCTTTGTAGCCTCCTTTATAGTTTGAATGATTGTAGTTGTTGTAGTTGCCATGGTAGTTGTTGAACCTTCCTCTTGAGTAGCCATAACTTCCTCTATTGTATCCTCTGCCTCTTTGATTCCTGGAATTCCTAAAGCAATTTTCAGTTGTATGATTAGTTAATCCACAAATAGAACATGAGTTGGAGTCTTGGGATCTCCCCCTGCCTTGTCTACCTCCTCTTCCTCTACTTCTGCCATGTCTTCCTCTACCTACATAGTTAGCTTGATATGTACCTGCTTCATCATCCACTTTCTTTGCCTTTCCTTTGTTATCTTTAGACTTGCTTTTATCCGTGTATAAAGCTGAAGATTGATTACCTTTAGAGCTTTCTCCATTTTTTATAAGATTTGCCTCTTGAGTAAGTAGTTGTCCAATGAGTGTGTTGAAATTAGGTACATGCATGTCCATGTACAAATCCATAGCTGTGGTGAATGCTTCCCACTTATCATCTGCCTTCAAGCCATTGATGACCTGCCTTACAATTTGCTCTTCATCTATTACCTCTCCAATGCTTCCCAACTGATCCGCTATGTCCTTGAGCTTTGTGACAAAATCAGTCACATTTTGTTTGGGAGCCTTCTTGAGAGTTGTGAACTCCAGCCATAGTTGATGCTTCCTAGCTTTGGTACTTGAAGAAAAGAAAGCTTCAAGTGCATCCCACACTTCCTAAGATGTCTTACAACTTCTAATGTGAGGCAACAAAAAATCTGAGATAGAGTTGAGGAGATAAGACCTTGCAAGTGCATCCTTGGAGCACCATGTGCTCAATCTTTCTTGCTCTTCTTGTGTTGGTTGACTTTTGTTCCTGAAACTTGGCATAACTTCATCTCCAGCCACATAACCATATAAACTTCTACCTTGGAGATAGGCTTCCATTCTTAATGACCAAGCTGAGTAGTTACCTCTGTCTAATTTGTCAATTGATGAAGGAAATCCATCTGCCATGTTGTCCAACCTTGCTCTGATACCACTGTGAAGAGATAAGTTGGAGTTAGCTCAGAGGTGAAAACTTGCTATTCTTGGTTCATACACCTGTCCAGTGTTTTATCAAAACAGATAAGTTGGAGTTAGCTCAGAGGTGAAAACTTGCTATTCTTGGTTCATACACCTGTCCAGTGTTTTACATAATTCTCTGAGCACAGCATCAATTAGCTCAATTCCTCTTGGGGAAGTCTAGGCAACTTAAAGAGCTAACTTTCAAGAGTAATCTCATCAAAAATAACAAAGCACACACTGAGAATGAGTTTTAACAAGTGATGATATCATCCCGATCTTCACGGGCTGCTACAGAAATAGACCAATGAGCAGAAAAATCACCATACCTCAAAATCTAGAAATTCAATGATTATGAAAATTTTTATGGTTATACTAGACAGTAAGCTGAATCCAACAAGCTTTAAATCACTGAATTTGGATAAGTAACCACTGAGAAACACCTCTCACAAGATGAGTAAAAAAGTCGGGTACCTGACAGAGAGGTGAAGATGAACAGACCCTGTTGACTTCAAATGAACATAACTGAAGTTTGCAACATCCAAATGACATGAAAATTTATGAGAATATAGTAGACTTATAGAGATAACTTTACCAAGTTAAATCACTGAAAATGATGCACCAAGCTCAGAGAAAACATCTCTGCAAGCTGACTGAGAAAACTGAGAGCAATGGTAGTGAGTAGTACACTTCACAAGAACATGGAAAGATGAAACCAAATAATCATGAAAATGAAAGTATATTTCTTGTACAATACAATGACTTACTGATACATATGTGTGCCTTGTAATCACACCTTGATATGGCATAAAGCTCAGCTCTTGGAGGTCTTCACATAGGTCTCTCTAACCACGACTAAAACTGCCATCTATTTATAGTTGAGTTTGGGAGGCTAACTTCCCTCAATCACTCTCCAATCAATCAATGATTGATTTGATTCTCTACCTACCACAAATCATGAATTCGTGGCTCCTCTTTCCATTCTTGATCAAGTGGACTCAACCACTTAAGATTCTCTTACTTTTACATTAAGTAAACTCTTCAAAAGTTACAAGAGGTAGTTCACAAGTGAACTTTACATAGTCTTCTTTTTAAAGTTTTTTCTGGACTTTGTGAGACTCAAGCCAATACTTAGGCTTGTCATAGACTTGCTCCAACAATAATCTATACAAGCGTGGTAAAGATGGTTACCTTAGACTATGTGTCCATGAAAGTGAATATCTCAAGATCTTGGAAACTGCTCACCAAGGTGTAGCAGGAGGACACTTTGGACCAGATCACGTGATCAAGGCAATACTATTTGGGGGTTTCTGGTGGCCTACCCTTCACATGGATGCACATACCTATGTGAAACGGTGTGATGTTTGTCAGAGAACTCAGTATCCTATACCCAAAGATGAGATGCCACTGAAACCTATGATGGGTGGACGTGCATTCTCTAAGTGGGGAATAGACTTTGTAGGTCCTATTAATCCCCCAGCGAAGGGTTCTCATGCTGAATATATCATTGTGGCCACGGATTATCTAACCAAGTGGGTAGAGGTAAAAGCTACGACAAAGAACGATGCTCAGACGGCTGCTAAATTCTTGTTTGAGAATGTGTTCACCAGATACGGGTTACCTGTAGAGCTAGTCAGTGACAGAGGTACTCACTTCTTGAATGAAGTTATTGAAAATCTGCTCCAAGAATTCTTGGTAGTACATAAGAAGTCTGCCCCCTATCACCCCCAAGCTAATGGCCAGGCTGAGAGCACAAATAAGATCTTATGCAATGTACTGACGAAATTAGTGAACAATAAACGCTCTGATTGGGACAAACAGCTACACCATGCTGTTTGGGCATACCGAGTCGCCTACAGAACGGTACTCCAAGCCACCCCCTTTCAGATGGTATTTGGCCAGAATGCAGTGCTACCGTTGGACTTCTTAATACCTACATTGAAAGTAGCACAGGAGCATGAGTGGACGGGCCATGAACTCTCTTCGAGAATTTTTGACCTTGAATGATTAGGTGAAACCAGACTAAGAGCGGCTGCAGGGATATATGCAGCTAAGAAACGACAGAAGGCATACTTTGATGCCCACGTTAAGGATAAAGGTTTGAAGGCAGGCGACCTAGTACTAGTATACACATTGAAACAACATGCGAGGAAACTAGAGAAGAGAGGCTACGGACCCATGATCATTAATAGAATCTCAACAAGTGGAGCAGTGCAACTAGCCACATTAGAAGGCGATATTCTCCCACGCTACATAAGCGGAGGCCATGTGTGAAGTTTCAGGTATTAGCTCTCATAGGATAATTGATCGATGTCCTTTTATAACCTTAGAGATAGGACAAGGAAAGGGTGCAAGGACTGTAAGAGCCTTGATTGACTCAGGTGCAGCCACTAGTGCTGTTAAATTTTCTTACTGTCAAAAGTTGAAATTAACCGTCAATACTATAGAAGCATATCTCATAGGATTGGGAGGTGTGGAAACCCCTTGCATGGGCAAGGTGGAACTTCCCCTCTATATTCAAGACGAAGCAATGACAGTCAAAGTACTAGTGTGTCAAGATGAGGACCTCACTGAGCCTCTTGTCTTGGGTCAGGACTGGATCTATGATCATGCAGTCAACCTAAACCTAAGAAGTGGACTTCTTCAGGTATGGGTAAATCATAGTCCAATTACAGTTGAATTGGAAAATGAGGCACTCAAGGAACTAGGTAAGGCACGAACTCCTAGTCCTTCCAGGGGCGCACATGAAGTTGAGAATGCTATTCTTGTCCAAAACTGTATGATGCAGAAAGAGGATTGTCTCAACAACGGAATCAAGGATAAGACGGCACTCCCTTCTTTTCCAAAGGCCAGAGGGATGCAGCAACCAAAGGCAGATCAAATGCAGGAGCAGAGTACTACCTATACTAGAGGCCAAAAACACATGCGAAGCAGAATGTCTCAGCCGTTGAAACAAGTGTGGGTGCGGAAAGGCGAACACCCTGTGGCGACCATGCCAACCCCACGGCCAAAACCTCTTATTAGTAATCAACAACACGACACTAATAAGAAGTCTTTCATAAATTCTTTTGTGAAAGTAAAGTCTATTTGGATACCCAAGAAGTCGATGAAGGCCAGCCCACAATCACGACAAATCTGGGTGCCTAAGGCTTGCGTGCGGGCTCAAATAGCTACACCAAGGTGTAGCTCAGTGATGAGTACAACTCCATTAATGTCAATCCGGGAAGACGTGAGGATGGTATGAAGACCTCGAGCAAGTGACGGCACAAGTGCGTGAGTGAGAAGCACACTAACATGCACACACACACGCGCACACACGGTGAGACAAAGAGTGAGAAGCAATGGAGTTCTTAGATTACTTTCAAAAAGCTCTTACAAGTTCATATCAATTACAAGCTAACCCCAAAAATGAGCTCTCTAGCTCCTTTTATAGTTTTTGACTAGCTTTGGCCCTGTCCAGACCTAGTGTCCGGCCTAGTTAAAAATTAGGTTCCAGGGCATATTTGAGGGCTCAAACGAGATCTAAAAAATACGAAAATTGGCAGGTAGATACTTCTAAAGCTCCTCAAGCTCAAGGACTCCTTGGCTTGCACAAAATGGAGCTACAAAAATACGAAATGGTATTTACAATGGTGTTTAGTGATTAAAATCACTATTTGTGTAGGGATTTTCTCTGTTGATTTGTCATACACATCTTTGAGCTCCCTACTTGCTCTTTCTTCTTGTGTGCTCAACTCCTTGATGTCTGAAAAATTTAGATGGCCTACTTGCCAGATCTTCTTTGGCTACTGTGTCTGCTTGTGCTATCTCTTCGTTCCGACCCTCTTTGTCTTGTGGCTCCTTCGATTCCCTGACTGCTGCCAACACCCCCCCACTCTCGCGTCTGTCGCCCCTGACAGACCCTTGTCTAGATGTTCGTTGAACGTAATATTGGACAACGTCGGAAGCAAGGTGATGTTCTTCTAATCTGAGCCCCCGTGCTAGATCTGTTAGTAATGCATCCCAATTCACTGGTCCTGGTACATCCGTATGTGGCACCCGCAGTTGTTCTGAATGGATGGTTCTCTCCACAGCGAATAGGTGGAGGAGATGTGAGGGCCTGGGTACGAATATTTTTGAGTGATATTCCCAGAATCCCGTTATGAACATCTCCTCGAATGTCTGTTTAAAACAAGCTGGGAGGTACTTTATTCTGGCGTGCCAAGCATATATTACCTCTATGGATGGGGTTGTGCTCATGTCGTATACCAAATCTTGGTTTCCTATAAGAAATCCGACACCTGAGAAGTGGGGGTCTTTAATATTCTTGAACGTGCTGAAGGTGATTAGCATTAGTTCAAAGATTTTCATACACATTTGTGCCATCACATCGGGGGTATTCCGTAGTCGAGTGCTCCAGTGTCTGATGGTAGAAATCATGTAATTTACAGTGGGAGGGCCTTGTGGTGGTGCTAGATAAACATAATTTAACCACTTTGCACAACCCTTGACGTTCTTGATAGCAATTGTAAACTTTGGCCAAGTGCGCCGGCGGAGTACTGGAACATAACAAGGATTGTATTTAATAAAAAGGGGCATGTTAGTCCAAGTATGAACCATTTTTGGGTAGGTTTCAAGAAGACGGATTCTCCAGGTTGGTTGATGAATGGAGCCTTTCTTCGCACTTTCTGGGATATCCTCTGGCCCAAATTGTGTGGCAAAAGTTGGAGGTTTGCCACAACTGCGTTGAATCTCTGCATTGTAATCCGCAAGGAGCACACAATATGGCACATATTGATCATCGTTGGTGCCGATCCATCTATGATGAGACATGCTTCGGAAGTATTCAGACTTGATGATGGTATCTTCTAACTTTGCCATAGATTGGATTTGAATGGCCACTCTATCTTCATGGGTTGTTGCTGTCTTCTCGAGTGTTTGGAGCCATTCCGGTACTTCAACTTCTAATGTGTCCATTCCTTCTGAGGTCTGTGCACCACCTGGCATCGGCATAGGAACGTATGGTTCCTCATATGTTTCATCCACCTCAATGGGTACTAAATCCTCCGGTTCGGGTTCTACAACTAGGGAGGGCTGCCTTTCATATTCTAGTAACTTTTTCTGGAGCTTAGCCACCTGCTCTCTCAATGCCTTTACTTCCTCTGAAGTCGAGGCCGTTTCTATTACCTTGGTTGGAGCCTCCTGTTCCCTGAGCTGGCTACGTAGCTCATCTCGTTCCCTTTCCAAATCATCATGTGTGTCTAATAAATCTGCATAACTTTCCAAGATGGTTTTCATTGTTTCTGTGGGAACCGCTTTGAACTGTTCTGGATCAATCTCATGGGGGGAACCTTCCATGGCTGCTTCCAGGTTTTCTTCATTTTGTTTCTGCAACCGTTTATTTTCTTCAAGTGCTGTAGCCATATGCTTTCGAAGTAGAGTTAAATTACGCCGGACTCTCAGGTTATCTGTTTGGTATACCTCTAGCAAGGCTTCGAGTTGTTTGACACCGGGTTCTGCTGATGGTTGGGGTTTCTCTAGGAGTGTTTGATGGGCTTGCTCGAGAGTGGTGTGGCGTTGGTTGAGTTCCGCATTTTCTTCTTCTAGCCTTAAGAGTCGTGTTTGTAGTTGCTGATGGTTTGTTGTCAGCTGATGATGGCGGCTTTCTAGATCCCTATACTCGCGCTGAAGTTGATATACACAATGATGTAATGACAGGAATATACTATTTACATTAAAAGATGCAGGTAAAGAAGAAGATGCAGGGGGAATGGGGAAGGGGAGGGGAGTTGTGAATGTTGTGGAGTCAAGTGGTGAAGTAGGTGGAGGGGGTATGGGAGATTGAGGTTGTGTGGGGGGTGGGGGTGGTACTGTGGCGGGTGATGTCTCCATTGTGTCAAATGTGGGTGTGACAGTAAAGAGGGGGACCATGGGTGGGGTGGAAGTGATATTGGTGAAGAGTGTCGTGAAGGTGGGCATGGAAACTCCTCCGAATTGGATGCCGGGAGAGAGAGGAATCCCCATGACGACTGTGGTAGCGGTAGAAAAGGGCGTGGTCGTGCTGGGTGGTGAGGTGAAGTGTGTAGTGAGAGGTGAGGTGGGTGGGGAGAGTTGTTCCTCTTGATGTTCTTCAGTTGGTGTGCGGCCTCCCGGTTCTGATACATTGATGTGTATTTGTTTTCCAGATCGCCTAGGGCGGGCAGCACACGTTTCTCAAATCGATTAATGTATGTCATGGCCTCATGTATGGCCTCATCCAAGCCGACTGCCTCTGCGTGTAGGTTCATGGATTCGATAAACATATCGTCCACGCCTTCCTCTGCCAATAGTTGGCTCATGAGCACCTTGCCTGATTCAAGTGACATTTTGTGTTGTTCCTGAACTCGCTTCATGGTTTGGTACAATCTTTTTATTTGTGCCGAATATGCTGGGGCACTTGCTAGCTCTGAGAGTTCATCATATTCTTGATGTTGTTCTTCGTCGGCTTCTTCTTCTTCTCCTCCTGCCTCTTGTTCATCTCCTTCGACGTCTACGACGACTAGTTGTGTCGGGGCTGGTGTTGTTGTGGTGGGATGTGGTTCCTGGGTCTGGTCTGCTTTTGTTTCAAGATTAGATTCGTATATCAGCCTGGCAACCTCTTCATCCGTGAGGTCATTGAGAGTAAATCCTTGTGGAAATTCCAAATCTGATGGAATGGGGGGAAACACCAAGTTGGGTCCTTCTGTACTTGGTCTGGGAAGACGAATGGTGAATGGCCGAACACGCCTAGTTTGAGGAGGAGTCACCTCAGGTGTGGTAGTAGCACCCCTTGGTTGAGCACATGGTAATTGGACGCCCCCTCTCATCTTCTTCGATGGAGGACCCGCTGTTGATAGTCGCCTTTGGAATTCTTGGGCCCTGGACCACACTAGTGCTCTTTGAATGGGCACGTCATATGCTAGGCACCTGTAAATTATTCTTGTTAGGGCACAACAGCCATGAAGTACATTTTTCTGCTTCTTATTCCAACGCTGATGGGCTAGGTGTATCTGATCGATGACCCAGTGCGGTATGTTGAGGGTGAGGTTCTCTGTTTCTGCCAAGTATAAGCTGAACCATATTTTCTTAGGGGGCATAGTGAATCGTTCCTGTGCGAGAAAAGCAAAATGTTGCATAACAGTTCGTAAGTGGAGAGCAATGGTAGGCGTCATTGCCACCATGTCCTTCAAATTATTGAGATCCTTATGCTTCATCCTACCTGGGACCATTGTTTCTTTCTCGGTGGGAATGTGCATAGCTTGCATGTTCAATGCTTCCCGTACCAGATTGAGGGTCAGTTTGAATCTCTTGAGTTCGTGTCCTGGCAACAATGATGGTAGTACAAATTTGTCTTGATTGTGGGTCAGCCTTCATCGACTTCCTGGGCACCCAGATAGATTTCACTTTCTCAACAGAGGTTTTAGGAGTCCTCTTATTAGTATCATGTCGTTGATTACTAATAGGTGGTTGAGACAGTTGTCGCGACTTGGCTACAGTCAGCAGCTCATCTTTTCGCACCCACATTTGTTTCACTGGCTGAGTTGTTCGGCTTTGCGTGTTCTTTTGGTCTCCCGCATAGATAGTCTTCAGTAATTGATCTGCCCTTAGTTGGTGCCTCCTTCTGGCCTTTGGAAAAGAAGGGAGTTCCGCCAATGCCTTGACTTTTCTATTGAGATCTCCATTCCTCTGCGTCACATAGCTTTGGATAAGAACAACATGGTCAACTTCATGTGTACCCCTGGAGGGACCAGGAGTCTGTGCCTTTCCTAGTTCCAGAAGTGCTCCATTATCTAACTCAACTGTAATTCTACTCTGATTCACCCATACCTGAAGAAGTCCACTTCTTAGGTTTAAGTTGACTGCTTGGTCATAAATCTAGTCTTGACCCAAGACGAGAGGCTCAGTGAGGTCCTCATCTTGACACACTAGTACTCTGACTGTCACTACTTCGTCTTGAATGGAGATGGGAAGATCCACCTCGCCCAAGCAAGGGGTTTCCACACCTCCCAATCCTATGAGATATGCTTCTATAGGATTGACAGTTAATTTCAACTCTTGACAGTAAGACAATTGAACAGCACTAGTGGCTGCACTTGAGTCAATCAAGGCTCTTACAGTCCTTGCACCTTTTCCTTGTCCTATATCTAAGGTTATAAAAGGACGTCGATCAATTATCCTATGAGAGCTGATACCTGAAACTTCACACATAGCCATGTGATATCCTTGGTCTGCGTCGGCATCTTGCCTAGGTTGCTCTCTACCTTGTCTTCTTAATTTCATTCTTCGTATGCGCTCTACGGCTTCTGCTTGAGCTTCTTCTCGAATTCGCTTTTCTTCTTCTTTGCGTTTCTTAGCAGTGTTGAGTTGACTTATCATTTCCTCAGTGAGAGGTTCCTGATACAACGTGACTCTGCATCCGCTAATGTAGCTCGGGAGAACATCGCCTTCTAATGTGGCTAGTTGTACCGCTCCACTTGTTGAGATTCTATTAATGATCATGGGTCGGTAGCCTCTTTTCTCTAGCTTCCTAGCATGTTGTTTCAAAGTGTAGACTAGTACTGGGTCTCCTGCTTTCAAGCCTTTACCCTTAACATGGGCATCAAAATATGCCTTCTGACATTTCTTAGCTGCATATATCCCTGCAGCCGCCCTCAGTCTTGTTTCTCCTAATTGTTCAAGGTCAAAAAGTCTAGAGGAGAGTTCATGACCCGTCCATTCGTGCTCTTGTGCTACTTTCAATGTACGTATTAAGAAGTCCAACGGTAGCACAGCGTTTTGGCCAAATACCATCTGAAAGGGGGTGGCTTGGAGTACCGTTTTGTAGGCGACTCGGTATGCCCAAACAGCGTGGTGTAGCTGTTTGTCCCAATCAGAGCGTCTATTGTTCACTAGTTTGGTCAACACATTGCACAGAATCTTGTTTGTGCTTTCGGCTTGCCCATTAGCTTGTGGGTGGTAGGGGGCAGACTTCTTATGAACTACCAAGAATTCCCGAAGCAGATTTTCAATCACTTCATTCAAGAAGTGAGTGCCTCTGTCACTGACTAGCTCTATAGGTAACCCGTATCTGGTGAACACATTCTCAAATAAGAACTTAGCTGTTGTTTGAGCATCGTTCTTTGTTGTGGCTTTTACCTCCACCCACTTGGTTAGATAATCCGTGGCAACAATGATATACTCAGCATGGGAACCCTTAGCTGGGGGATTAATAGGACCTACGAAGTCTATGCCCCACTTAGAGAATGCACGTCCACCCATCATAGGTTTCAGTGGCATCTCATCTTTACGTATAGGATACTGAGTTCTCTGACAGACATCACATCGTTTCACATAGGTATGTGCATCCATGTGAAGGGTCGGCCACCAGAAGCCCGCAAATAGTATTGCCTTGATCACCCGATCTGGTCCAAAGTGTCCTCTTGCTACACCTTGGTGAGCAGTTTCCAAGATCTTAAGATATTCACTCTCATGGACACATAGTCTCAGGTAACCATCTTTACCACGCTTGTATAGATTATCACCAATGAGTGAGTAATCTTGGGCTTCTTGTTCTAAACTCCTTTTCCTAGCCAGATTCATGTCTCGAGGGAATGTTTTCGTCCTCAGAAATGATACTAGTGGTTCACTCCAATCTGGCACTATGGACACTTGATAAAGAGTGGCATGTTCCGCAGGTGGTTTAGTGCAGCAGATTGGACATTCCTTGCACAATCTTTGGACATCAGCTTCCATAGTCGGCCAATGCACTCCGAGTCTTCTTAGTGTCTGCAGGGTTCGTTGCTTTGAGTAGTGTTGCTCTAATGCACCTACATGTGCTAATTGCAACCATTTAGCATACTCATCCTCTTCCACACAACAAGCCAAGATCCCTTGATCTGTGTGCTTGTACATACTACCTGCCATGATGTGATACTTTTGGGCTTTCACTACCTCTCTATTCTGTGTGTTTACTACTGGATGGTTAGGCCCGTATGTCAATACTGGCACTAGTGGCTTGGCCCACTCTGGTACCACTTCCAAATTAAACAAGTAAGCATCAGGAAGGTCATCTGACACTCCTTGTGGGGCTTCCCCAGATGTGAGCCTAGAGAGATGGTCTGCTCTCAAATGAGTCTTCCCTTTCCTTACCACTACCTCAAAGTCATATTCCATTAGTAAGAGAAACCATCTTACCAATCGGCCTGTGTTGCATGGTTTGTTTACCAGATACAACAATGCCTGATGGTCAGTAAAAAATTTAAACTTATTTGCAAGCAAGTAATGTCTAAACTTTTTAACCGCATATACCATGCCTAAGCCTTCTCTCTGAGTAGTGGTGTAATTTCGTTCAGCACCATTCAATTGCCTACTAGCATAGGCAATTGGAAGATCCATATTACCTTCACCCGTAGGTTGTGCAAGTACACACCCAATAGCATAATTGGATGCATCCACGTGAACATGGAATGGCTTATTCCAATGTGGTGTGGTTAAGATTGGTGTTGAACACAATCGCCGTTTGAGCTCATTGAAGGATTTCTCACATTCATCAGTCCACTCAAAGTTAGTCAAGAGTCCATACATGGGCTTTGCAATGACAGCGTACATATGAATGAACCGGCGGTAATAACCACAATGCCCCATGAAGGCTTGCACTTCCTTGACGTTCTTTGGCCTAGGTAACTCGGCTATGGCTCTCACTTTCTCTTCATCGGTGGATATGCCATTCCTTGACACTATGTGTCCTAGAATCTTGCCTTGCCTGACCATGAAAACACACTTTTCTGGGTTCAAGCAGACCTGATATTCTCTACATTTGTCAAAGATTTGTCTGAGTTCAGGTATATGGGTTTGTCTAATGTTGGAATGGGCACAAAGATCATCAACATAGACTTCTAAGTTCTTCCTCAAGAACTCTTTAAACACGTGACACATCAATCTTTGAAAGGTAGCAGGTGCATTAGTAAGCCCGAATGGCATTACCCGAAAGGCAAAAATGCCCCATTCAGTGGCAAAAGCCGCCTTATGCTGATCTTTTGGAGCTATGGCTACTTGATTGTAGCCCGAAAATCCATCAAGGAAGCTGTACACTTCCTTGCCTGCTACTCTTTCTAAGAGATGTTCTCTGATAGGAAGCGGATAGTTATCTCGAATTGTGGCTGCATTAACCTTCTTCAGGTTAATGCATACACGCAGCTTTCCATTTTTCTTGGGCACCACAACAATGGGGGATACCCATTCAGTGTGCTCAATTTCATAGATAAACCCAGCTTCAACCAGTCTATCTATCTCCTCTTTGATCTTGGCAGCGTAATTATCATTGTATGTATATGGCTTCTGCTTAGAGGGTTTGGCATCTGAGGTCATGGGGATGGTGTGTGAGCATATGTCAGGGTCCACACCTTTCAAGTCCTTGTAACTCCAAGTGAATACATCTCTGTATTCTCTTAGCAAGGCTATCAATTCTTGCTCTTCTCCTTTCATTAGGTCATGTCCTATGTAAGTGCATCTCTCTTCTCCTTCCTCTATGGCTACCACTATTTTCTTGGTGGTTTCTTTGTTATCATAGGCCTCCCCTGATTGTGCCTCTCGTTTAGGCATTCTGATCATGACTCTCCTGTCATCTATCTCATACTTCTTCAAATTTTCCAGGACCTCAAACAAAGATTCTTCCTCTTCTGGTGTGACTTCTCTCTTCTTTCTTTTCTTTCCTTCTTCCTTCGGGGTCACATGTGTGGCTAGTCTTACATCACTTGTAAGCTCTCCATACCTTTGGGGTTGAAATTCTACTTCATAGAAGTATTCTTCATCTGATGCAAAAGGTGGGTCCATAATGATTGACTCTAGATCGGAGTCACTTGCATCCTCGAATGCATCAAGGATAGGTTCACACTCTTCTAACACTGCCTCTACCATGATTGGCTCTATGGAGAAGACTGAAATGTCATAGCCATCCTCATCACAGTGGGGTGTCCATTGTTCCTCATTGATGGCTACATCCGTTGTTGCTAAGATTTCTGCCCAACCATGGGGTTCAAATTCCTCATCAGGAAATACTACAGGTGCATAGGCTGGGTCTTGAATGGGTCTATGTGTTTCGTTTGCACCTATTTCTCTAGCTTCTTCTCTCTTCTCCTCCTCTACTGCTACTTTGCACATCCATAAGTGGGTGTCTTCATGCATCCATGAGGATCCTGACCCTATGGAATGCACCGATTCCGTATCATCTTTGGCTCTATGGATGGGATTCCATTGGATAGGAGGGACGTCCCTATGAGAGTAATCTTTGAGATTCACTTTGGTCGTGACACCTAAGTGTTGCAAATACAAGGAGTTGGCTCCCCAATCCTGTACCACTTGCAACTGTCGCATAAATGGTCATCCCAAAATCATTTCATAGGCATGGTTCTTGCTAAAATCACATATAGCAAATGTATGCTCGAACTCAACACCACAGGTGGTGAGAGTTATTCCTTCTAACAACCCTAGGGGCCTCTCAATATGACCATCGGCCATCTGCAATTTCATTCTCGTTGGCCTGAGTGCTGGCTTGCCCCAACGCTTCCATAGGGAAGTAGTAGCAATTGCAACTCCTGCGCCTGAGTCTAGAATGGCCTTGGTGGTGTATCCTTGATGGGTGATAGGAAGATATGTGTTTCCCTCTTCGCCCTCACTCATGTCTCCTATCTTGTCCAATGGTATTTCTGGCACTGTTCTCTGGGATCCTACCTGGGAACGAGGTTTTGCTATCTTTGGTACTTGTTTGGCTACATGATTCCATAGCTCTGGCCTTACTTTGCGTAGCTCTTCTAAGGTGAGGTTGCATTGTGCTTTAGTGTTTTTCACTACCTCTGTGTTCCTAAGTATGACTGAGTCCTCATTTCATACCATGACCGTGGGTGCCCTCATGCGAGTAGACTTAGCTTCCCATGGGCCTGTGAAGTGGGGTAATTCTTGTAGAGAGTTAGACTCAAAGTCTAGTCTTTCCTGAGAGTGGGTGCTCTCCTGCTCCTCATAAATGGATGGGATGTCTTGTGGGAATTGGTCGTGTGCATCATCCACCAGTTCAATGGGAGGAGGTTCTTCACTTTCTTTAGCCCATTTGTCTTCTTGAATCTCTCGTAGGAATTCTGGTGTGAATCGATTCATAGAAGATGATGTGTCTGGCTCCGTAGAGTTAGGCACATAGGCTTCCTGGGCAGGAAGACCTGCTCTTTCACTTGCCTTGTCCTTATGTTGAGAGGCGGGTTCCTTTTCTGATTGTGCAATTAGTCTCTCTATTCTTTCTAGTAATCCATCAAAGTGTAACTGTGTCTTGGTTGAACTAGAGATGTTAAATAGGCGACTGGCTTCAAACATGGTCTGAGCCAATTCCACCATTTTGGCAAAAATTTTGGTTCGTTCTAACTCTAGCTCTTCTCTAGGATAAGACTTTTCATGATCAGTTACATTTGGCCCTTCTTGGATTCTGGCCTGATAGGCTTTAAGCATCATATTAAGGTCCTCGGGAGTGGGATCTGCTAGGACTGATCCTACTCTTGGGGGTGGTGGAATTGTGTGAGGTGGGTTGGAAGGTGGCGGGTCAGATGGAGATGGGAATGGTGGTGGTGGGGTAGTGTGAGAGGGAGTTTGAGATGTGAGTTCAGTTATCCTAGCCTTTGTTTCTCTGAGGCTTTCCTCAAGTTCGCTCATCTTTTTTGCCCATTTTCTTTTCATTCTTTCACGACTATCTCTCCAAGCTCTAGTCCTTTTCTTGGTTATACTCTCAGTTTCACTAACATCTGGGCCCTTTTCTTGGCTTGCCCCTTGGTTTTGTTGCACTGCTTGAGCTCTAGTGACTACATGTACGGGTGGAGTGGACGTCACACTCCCTATAGAGTCTACTACTAACCCAATAACGTTAATAGGAGTGATTTTTGGCATATTATTAGGATTCTTAGGGCAGTCTCGTAAGAGATGCTCCTTTCCACACTCTTGGCAAAAGCCCTGAATTGTCACTGACTGGGGTTGTGTAGGTGGAGGTAAGGGGCAATCACGAATGAGGTGATCTCCCTGACATCTGTAGCACGGTCCTCTTGGGAATGGAGGTCTTACCTGCCTAGGTTGGGGTCTTGAGTTAGGGTTTGTATACATTACATTTGTGTACTCCGGTTCCCAACTAGGTTCATTTGGCTCTTCACTATAGTAGGACTCACCATGTTCAGGAAACTGCATGTAGTAGGCCTGGGGGCTATCAATGTGAGTAGAATCAAAGCTATGGTCACTAGGGTCACTTTCTGATAGCAATGGGGTTACTGGCACTATGGCCCTATTCAGGTTTTCTTCTGCAGCTGCATACTTTACAGGGATTACATTAGTAGGAGCAGGTGGTTGTTGTACTAGCACTGGCTGGGGTCTCAGTTGGTATTGGGGTTGGTAGGTTTGTTGAGGCCTAGCATACTGCTGCGGTGGGTACTGATTCTGGTATCTTCCCTGCTGAGGGTATGGCTGAGGGTAGGGTTGCCTAACTGCTTGCTTATTGTATGGACAGTCTTGTGCTGTGTGATTTGTGTATCTCCGTTCTATGGTACAGTATTGGCTACTCGGATTTACTTGGGGTTGAGCCGTAATGGGACAGACATTCGCCATATGGTCGCCTCCACATGTATAGCACCTTTTGATTGGGGCGAATCTAGGAATTTGCTTACTAGAGACACCTAGTTTTTTAGCTACTTTCTCCGCAAGTTCCTCAATTGATGTGGATTGCGTGGAAGAGAGGCTAGAGGCACTATCTGAGTCCTTGTAGATTTTGGAAAGCTCTAGTTCTTCCCCTAGGTTATCCTCGATGTCAATGCACATGCGTACACACTCTTCTATGGTCCTAGGGTCCTTCAAGTACACATATGATCTTAATTTGGTACTTAGCAATCCGTCCAAGAATAAAGCCACTTGCTTAGCTGGTGTGGGGAGCTCCGTAACAGGGCATCTTTCAAGATATTGCCTAAATCTTCTTCCTGCAAGTCTCACGGTCTCTTGCGGGGTCTGCTTGAAACTGTGGATCAACAGGTATTATGTCTTATGCCACTCTTAGAGAATTCAATAATGAAAGCCTCTAGGAGATGGTCTATGCTCCTGAACTGTCTCTCATTCAATGGTTGAAACCACGTAAGGGCTGTGTTCCTAAGGGTTGGACCAAAGGCATTATATTGCGTGAATAAATCCTCCACTTGTTCAGCTCTCAAGACTTGCCTGAACTCGGCCACATGATCGTATGGATCTCTAGTGCCATCGAAGTAATTCTTCATGGACTTGACTAACTGAGTTGGTCTCAAAGTCCTTGTGCGCTCTCTAGGTCGTGGTAGAGGGAACTCATCCGCATTTCTTTGATTCCTGTGAGCTCTAAGTACCTCAGGCTCTACTCTATTTGTTTCCGTCCTCGTTCTTTCTCTGCCTCCTGGGTTGGCAAAGCTTACCTCCGGTCTTTCTCTATGTCTGTCTCTTTGAGTTCCATGAGCGTGGGAGGTTCCAGCTCCTAGGTGACCAAAGGACACGTTTGATCTTGGCTGGGGGAAAATGAATTCACCTTTCCAAGTGTAGCATGCCTATCATTTTCTGTAACCACAAAGATCCTCTCTGAAGCGTGATCTAAGTAGGTCACTCTGCCTGGGCTATCAGGATCCTTAAACTCATAGACCATGATTGTTCCTATATCAATTGGCCGATCAGATTTATACCTCCAAAAGGCTTCGTCCGTTTCTCGGTTCAGAAGCAGATCTATGCTCTTATTGTCCTGGGGAACCCATTCAGGTGTGATAATCCTAGTGAGAACAGATTTGCCTCGGGGGGTCCTAGGTTCTGCACCCATGTTTCCCTGCTCAAGGTCACCTAAGTCCGTTTCTCGGACTACATTCCCAAATTCATCAGTCCTTTTTGGATGACGGGTGACTACGTATATGGTTCCTTCTTTGTCCAAGTATGCTCCGTTTTCAACCTTGACAGCTGGGTGCTCTAGTCCAATGGACTGGTCAGGGTTTTTAATCTGGACCACGGATCTTCCTAGGCCGTCCTCATAGATGCTAGCACCTAATCGGTTGGTCCTAAGGTATTCCAACTGCGTTTTGTAAGGGCCTTCTACCCTGTACAAGTATGGCACTCCTGAACTTCTCGTAGGTCTGTCCATGCCTTGAGACATCTCTGATTCACTGGTCTCAGAGCTAGGGTAGTATGAGTGGTGGCTCAACTGCTGGGCCCAAGACCTAGCAGTGTGGTTGACACTAGCCTCTGAAGACCTAAGGCTTTGTCTATCTCTCCCTAGATGTCGCCCTGATCTAAGGTTCATAAGCCTAATTGAATAACCCAAATTTGCCCAAGTACAACCTCGTTGCGGAGTCCTTTTGTATCAGTTACTTGATTCTTTTTAGTTGATTACCGTGTTAACATTCTTGTCTGATATCACGTCGTAAGGTATATTTGAGTGTAGTTCCGCACTTGAAGTTGATCGTTCCACGTTAAGTTCTTTTCCTTTAAAGTTCTCGACAGTACAAAGATTATGTCCTTAGCTTGAACTTGAAAGTTTAGGTATTCTTCAACTTGATAATTGCCTATCGTCGCCCTGACTTACTCCTACCTCTAGTCGTTCTTAGCCTAAGCTAGGAATTGACGAAGGGGAGTTGAGAATATTCCGACCTTTCTTGCTGATCCTTGTTCTTTAGTGCTCGAGAAGTTGATTCTCAAGCTTGCACAAAGCCCTTGCTTGGATGCTCTCAATTGATTCTCAATAGACCTGCATCAGTCCCAAGATTAGCTCCAGACTCAAATTCAAATGACAAACTAGACCACCTTCATGCATGTAACTCACAGACCAAATTATCCCTTGCCTTTATGAAAAACAATCCCAAGGATCCCCCAGTTTTCCTACCTCGGGTATGGTTAACTTCAAAAAACCCTATCTAATGATCTTGATCCTAATTTTCACATAACCTGTGGAAGTTTTGGTTGTACTCCCCACGAGCTTTCCAACAAGACAAGAATCACAGCAATTGGATTTCGTATGAGAAAGTTATGTTAGTTCGTGCTTCAGGGATTAAAACAGGGTTCAAAACAGTTTACTCAAGCATACAGGAATTCTTGAATTACTTGGGTTGCGGTCTCACAATGCAATGCTAAACCCTTAAAAATTCCCCAAAAATTAGACCACTATTTTTTTGCCCTTAAAAATTGGCCAAATTTTCCCTTCTATCGCGTTCGCAAGTTCTGTCAGTCGCGATTGACAGGTCAATCGCGATTGATGTGTCGATCGCGATTGACAGGTCCGTCGTGGCTGTCAGTCGCGATTGATGGGTCAATCGCGATTGACACGTGGCTCGAAAAGTCAATCAGTCGTGGTCAAAGGGTCGTTGACTCTGTCAGTCGCGATTGATGGGTCGATCGCGATTGACAGGTCGGTCGCGAGGGTCTGTCCGTCGTGGTCAAACAATAGTTGACGGTGTCGGTCGCGATTGAAAGAGCCGTTGTGGGCTGTCAGTCACGATTGATTGGTCGATCGCGATTGATGACTCGATCGCGATTGACACGTGTCACGCGTATGATCTGTGCGTCGTGGTCAATCGGTCGTTGACTCTGTCGGTCGCGATTGACAGAGCCGTCGTGGGCTGTCAGTCGCGATTGACTGGTCGATCGCGGATGACAGGTCTGTCCGTCGTGGTTTGTCGATCGCGATTGACAGAGCGATCACAATTGACAGAAATCTGATGAATTTCAAAAATCTAAACACAGTTTTGGGAAGCTTTAGGCCTGCAGATCATGGTTTTGCACTTTGTTTGGCAAATGGAGCATTTTTTCTGTCGGTCGCGATTGACAGAGGTCGGCGACACAGAGACAGTTGCCAAGATTTCCGTACCTATGCGGAGTGTTGGAGATGATGATGCAGCATGTACCTGCAAGACAGCTCAAGAAACATGCAAAAACAGCACACACAATATCGCTCTCTCGCTCTCTCTCACAAGTGAAATGAGGGAAGTGGAAGGAGGAAGGAGATATAGTAAAAAAAAACTGAAATTTTTGCGATGATGGAGATGGAGGTGGGAGGTGGTGATGATGATGATGGTGATGAAGAAAACAAAAGGAAATGGATAAAAGTGAAGAAAATACCTATAACTCCAACGCTTCAACTCTACGTCTTACCATCACACGCTCGTCCTCAAAGCTCGATCCCCGGCAACGGCGCCAAAATTTGGTGTAGCTCAGTGATGAGTAGCACCTCCATTAATGTCAATCCGGGAAGACGTGAGGATGGTATGAAGACCTCGAGCAAGTGACGGCACAAGTGCGTGAGTGAGAAGCACACTAACATGCACACACATACACACACACGTGCACACACGGTGAGAAAAAGAGTGAGAAGCAATGGATTTCTTAGATTACTTTCAAAAAGCTCTTACAAGTTCATATCAATTACAAGCTAACCCCAAAAATGAGCTCTCTAGATCCTTTTATAGTTTTTGACTAGCTTTGGCCCTGTCCAGACCTAGTGTCCGGCCTAGTTAAAAATTAGCTTCCAGGGCTTATTTGAGGGCTCAAACGAGATCTAAAAAATACGAAAATTGGCAGGTAGATACTTCTAAAGCTCCTCAAGCTCAAGGACTCCTTGGCTTGCACAAAATGGAGCTACAAAAATACGAAATGGTATTTACAATGGTGTTTAGTGATTAAAATCACTATTTGTGTAGGGATTTTCTCTCTTGATTTGTCATACACATCTTTGAGCTCCCTACTTGCTCTTTCTTCTTGTGTGCTCAACTCCTTGATGTCTGAAAAATTTAGATGGCCTACTTGCCAGATCTTCTTTGGCTACTGTGTCTGCTTGTGCTATCTCTTCGTTCCGACCCTCTTTGTCTTGTGGCTCCTTCGGTTCCCTGACTACTGCCAACACAAGGCCACACCCTCTACAACATGTTTCACTCACTCGAACATCCGATGCCCATTCTTAAACATCACGCACGAACACACATTCTTCCATTAGCACAAGTAGAATCACTTGTAAATGGGTCCCTAAAAAGCCTCATTTTCAAGCAGATACCCCTATTAAACTCTTCAGAGTCTCCACAAAATCAAGATCAAAGCCCATCCACTACATTTGGCAACCTAAAACTTGTAATAAACCTCCTGACCCCAGTTGTAAATCCATGCCCACCTACTAACTACATCACTCTCTCACTACATCATTCCACTTAGCTTCTAGGTCTACCCAATTCCTAACTACACGCACAAGCACCAAGCACTTAATAGCCTATTAATCTCTCCCGAACCTCATGTTAATGTTGTAATGGGGATAAAAACGGTTCTATCTTGTCCTTTACAATGTTAACACATGTTTCTATATTCTCACAGAATCAAGAGGCAAGAAGTAACATGGCAGATACGGCAAGAACTAGCTCCCAGGCAGGCACCAACCCCCAAGTCGTGGACATTGAAAGTCTTCCCGTTGAGGAGGAATTGAAGGAACGACCAGTGGCATTGAGGACATTACACGCCATACTGGTTCAGAATCCTCCACAGGGGCACACAATGCCGATCAGGAAAAACTCACATTGGTTCAGTGATGTGGTAGGACCCCTGGGTGAAGGCACTTACATGTGGGAGGCCGAGATAGAATTCAATGGGCGTTGGGGCAGATATCACTTTTTCACCAGGGAATTTGAGAGACTGCAGAATAATGAAGTGCTGAAACCTATATGGAAGAAGGCTGGACTCTATGATTACTTCAAATTCCAATTGCCAAAGCCCGATTTTCTAAGGTGCTCTTATTTGATTAGTACCCTCACTCCGAGCAAAGACAAAAAGGGATACATCTCCTTTGTCCTCCCATCTCTCACAAGGGGCAATGAACTGAAGCATTTCAGGTTGACTATCAATTTGGTAAGGGAAGCTCTAGACATGAAAGGTATGCACATTCCTACGGAGAAAGAGACTATGGTCCCCGACAATATGAAGAACAGGAATCTGACGAAATTAAAGGACATGGTGGCAATGACACCTACAATTGCCATTCACTTGCGAATGATCATGCAGCATTTTGCATTTCCCGCTCAAGAGAGGTTCACAATGCCACCTAAGAAGATATGGTTTAGTCTATACTTGGCCGATGCCTTTGATTTGACAATCAACATGCCCCACTGGATTACCGACCAAATCCACTTGGCTCATCAAAGGTGGTATAAGAAACAAAAGTCTGTACTGTATGGATGATGTGCCCTCACCAGGATTGTGTAAAGATGTTTGGCTTATGATGTGCTAGTGCAGAGGGCATTAAATTGGACCAGGGTACAAGAATTCCAACGTAGACTATCAACCGCAGGACCGCCATCTAAGAAAATGAGAGGCGTAGTTCAGATGCCCTGTGCACAACCCCGCGGTGCGACCTTGACACTAGAGACAACTCCACGACTTCCAAGGCGGGTACAACCCTTCACTATCAGATTACCAAGACACAGCACTGATGGACCAAATCTGGTGTTCCCACCTGTACCAACCGACCTAGAGTTTCCTCACGGATTCACATTAGAAGACCTAACTGATGAGGAGGTAGCCAGAATCATAGAGGCTGTTAACGCGGAAGTCGAGGCAGAGCAAGCTAGTGGACAACAAACTGCTACAGACCAACCCCATCCCAGACAACCAGATATCATCGATGTGGAGGGTGAAGAAGAAGAACAGGAGGAGGAACATGATGGACAATCCGAGGAAGAAGAGCAGGAATATGATCAGGAAGCTCTGCAGCTACTTGAAGGTGCCCCAGCTTATACGAAGGCATTGAAAAAGCTCTATGATACCATGAACAGAGTTCAAGAGCAACATAGACTGTCCCTAGCAGCAGGCAAGGCCCTCATGAATCAAATCTTGGAGGAGGAAGGCGTAGACGAGCAATACCGCGCCACTCTTGACATGATATCTGAGGCTTTAGGAGTACCTGAGATGGTGCATACTGCCCTTGCACAAGCACGAAGAACGGAGCGAAGATACGGCAGACGTCCCCCTCGATCAGGAAAGCAAATGAATGTATTAGTATCAGAACCACAAGGCACATCCACAACCACGGGCACCGCACACACTGTCCATGATACTGAGGAAACCCATGTATCAAGTGCACCTCCGTCACCCCCTTTGCCACCCCTGCCTCCAACTCCACCACATTCACCTCCCACTACTAGTGTAACCACTACTGTCACCGCCTCCGAGTCCACTACCCATACCGAAGTAGAGGCAGTCAGTCAACCCACACAACCCACACACCCTATCTCCACCTCTTTTGTCTATATGGCCACTGAAACAGTAATTCTAACTACAGCCACAGAAAATCTCATTCCCCCAATTACACTTCCGGGCAGCTTGTATTCACAATTGCACACACCATTGTACACATTCACCACTATCACCGCACCCACAATTCCAATATTCACAATCACTCCCACTACTGCCTCCACTGTTGATCTTATGGACATCTCACCCACCTCCACACCTCTCCCTCCCCCCATACACCCACCATCTCCCATTCCCCCACCTCCCACTTCACCATTTTCCAGCACCACATCCACACTTCCATTCCCCTTCCCCTTTCCCTTCCCTTCTGCATTCAACACCCTTCCCGCATCCACCCCTATTAATAATGTATTTAATAATATGTATCAGTGTATGTCGCAACTACAACAGCACTACCAGCATCGTGATAACCAACACACGCGACTCTTTCGAAGCCATGAAGAACTTCAACTACAATTCATTGATCTCGAAAGGGAAAAGCGGCTACTACAACAAGAGTACGCCACTTTACAGGAACAACATGAACAGTTAGTAGCCAATCCACCCCAGTCAGATGCAGAAGAAAGGCAACATATGGATGAATTGCTACACTCCCAGATAACGGAGAACCTCAAGCTTGGACGCAACCTAGCCCTCCTACGAAAACACATGTCTACAACACTCGAAGAGAATAAACGGCTGCAAAAACATAATGAAGAAAACTTGGAAGCAGCCATCGAGGGTTCCCCGCAAGAAATCAACCCAGAGAAATTCAAGGCCATTCCCTCAGAGAATATGCAAATTGTGTTAGAAACCCATGCCGACCTCCTGGAGGCCCATGCAACATTAGAACGAGAAAGAGATGACCTACTTAAGCAACTGGCAACTCAGCAGGAGTCAGCAAGCAAAGTCACTGCCACAGACGACACATCAGAAGAAGTCACAAAACTCAGAGCAGAACTCGAAGAATTACGCAGTAAAGTCATGCAATACGAGCGTCAACCCTCTCCCCTTGTAGAGCCCGAGCCTGAGGACTTAGTGCCAATTGAAATAGAGGAAACTTTCGAAGACCCATACGTTCCCATGCCGGCACCAGGGGGCAAGCAAACAGAAGAGGGCATGGACACCATCGAGATAGAGGCTCCTGAATGGATGCAGAGGTTAGAGAAAGTGGCCACAACCCATGATGATAGAGTGGCAGTTCACATAGCGTCAATGTCACGATTGGAAGAGGTAGTTATAAAATCGGAGTACTTTCGAAACCTCTCCCACCATAGGTGGATCGGCACATCCGACGATTTGTATGTTCCTTTCTGTGTCTTAATGGCGGACTACAATGCCGAAATCAAGCACCACACCTCAAAAGAACCAACCTCGGCTACATAGTTTGCACCGGACGACATCCCAGCAAGTGCCAAGCAGGGCAATATACATCAACCGACGTGGAGGATTCGTCTACTGGAAACCTACCCAGAGATGGTAAGAACATGGAATAACATGCCTCTGTACATCAAATACAACCCATGCTACTGCCCCGTATTTCGAAGAAGGTCATGGCCGGAATACACAAAAACTGTGCTGACAACCAAAGGATGTGAGAAATGGCTCAATTATGTCTATTTAGCACCACCTAAAGGCCAACCTACGATAGGATATATGATTTCGACGATTCGGCATTGGGAGGTTAGGTTTAAAAATGTACCAGATGTCATGGCCCAAATGTGCCTTAAAATTTTTGAACTCATGTTGGTCACCTTCAAGACTTTCAAGAATGTCAAGGAACCTCATCTGTTAGCTATTGGATCTAATGAAGGTAATAAGGACCTTGTCTACGACATGAGCGCAACACCATCTATTAATGTTGTATATGCATGGCACGCGCGTATCGAGTATCTACCAGCCTGCTTCAAACAGACGTTTGAAGAAATGTTTGTCACGGGATTCTGGGAATACCATTCAGAGATATTCATTCCCAGACCATCAGATTTATTGCAATTGTTTGCAGTGGAACAAGCTCTTCATTCAGAAAAGTTACGTATACCACATCCAGAGGTTCCCGGGCCGGTAGATTGGGATGCTCTACTCATGGACTTGGCCAAAGGGTTGCGGATTGCAGAACATCACTTAGCACAAGACGTTGTTAAGTACTACATCCAACGACCCACCCAACAAGGTTCTGTCAGGGATGACAGACGCGAGAGAGGGGGGGGGTGTTGGAACTGAAGGACTCACCAGGCAAGGAAGCTTACGAAGGGAGTCAGAGAGAAGAGAAAGTACAAGCAGACAGAGCAGTCAACGACGATCTAGCAAGTAGGCCAATATTTTTTCAGGACACTAATGCATATAAAAGAGGTGGACACAAGGAGAAGGAGCAAGTAGGGAGCTCCACGAAATGTATGTCAAAATGTTAATAGAAACCCCTACAAAAATAGTGATTTTCATCACTAAAAACCATTGTAAATACCATTTCATATTTTTGTAGCTCCATTTTGTGCAAGCCAAGGAGTCCTTGAGCTTGAGGAGCTTTAGGAGTACCTACCTGTTAGTTTTCACATTTTTTAGACTTCGTTTGAACCTCCAAATATGGTAGAGAACCTAATTTTTAACTACACCGGACACTAGGTCTGGACACGGCCAAAACCTAGTCAAAAACTATAAATAGAGCTAGAGAGCTCATTTTTGAGGTTAGCTTGTAATTGATTTGAACTTGTATGAGCTTTTTGAAAGTAATCTAAGAACTCCATTGCTTCTCACTCTTTGTCTTGCCTTGTGTGCACGTGTGTGTGTATGTGTGTGCATGTTAGGGTGCTTCGCACTCACGCACTTGTGCCTTCACTTGCTCGAGGTCATCATACCATCCTCACGTCTTCCCGGATTGACATTAAAGGAGGTGCTACTCATCACTGAGCTACAAGGAGGCACTACTGGAATTCAAGGTTATGGTGAGCCTCGTTGTTTAGTCTGCTGATACGAAGTGAAAGAATGGGAAGCTAGTCAGTGAAAAGAATAAATGGACAAAAACACAATTCCTCTGATGGCTTGACCAAAGATAAAGATTATTTTGGGGATTATCGGTCCAAAGCGCACTCAAAAGATGGAGAGAGATGAGAACTGAATGATTTCGAAGATCTTCTCGATAACGTTATGGAGGAAATTATCACAAATGCCAAGATGTGGTGGTGCTCGAAGACCCAAAAAGGGGTCTAGATTGGAAGCTGCATAGGAATCTGGAACTGGCTGGTGAATTTGTCTAAAGAGAGGAGGATTGCGTGCTGAAGACCGTGAGGACTATATGGGCTTCATTAACATTATTGCTAGTGGTGACCTGTGCTCGTTTTTTGTAAGCAGTAAGCATGTCAATGCTTGTTTAAATTTTTTTAATGCAACGAATGGCATTGGAATTTTTGTGCATCACGCATAGATGATAGGATTGCACGGAATAATGAGGATGGCGTAGGTTGATGAGATGAACCGTGATAAATGCAGAGAGAGAATAAAGTAGGCAAGTTCGATGGTTAGCTTGGGAAGTCAGTAAGTATGATTATGTGGTCTTGCTAAAATTTGATCAGATCCTTAATATATGATCTGAAATCTGTTGGTTTGTCATAATTTTGTGTTGAGTCCAGTTGATATGGGTTATGCTTGTTACGGTATGCTTTGATATTTTACGAAAAAAATTATGTTGGAAGGATGTGTAGTGGGTTGTATTCTCAAATGAATACATGATTATGCAGCAACAAAACGAAAAAGATACACACAGGCCCATAACGTTGTCTAGATCAAAAGCACATTAAGCCCATATCTCTTAAGTCACTCGCTCATAGGGAACATTGACTATCTTTTTATAGGCAAGGAGTCTTAGAAAGAAGGAGCCCAAACACATATTAATTAGGGGATAGTAACAGATTCCATAAGGAAGAAGGGCACGAAAGCCAAAAGAAAAGAAGAAGAACTCCGAATGCAACCAGGAGGTTTTGAAGTGAGAGCAAATATACTTATGCTAGGCTGAAGAACAGAAAACAAATCCCTCCATGCATGAGAGTGTGTTTCTAGATGGTGCGATAAACTAGACAGCTACACGGGTTGAAATTCTGCATGGTTGAGGGGGAGCTACACCATGGGCAATATTAAGGGATGATGAGGTAGAGGAGAGGAGCAAAAGCCAACATTTCCTAGGTGTATATTTTATTGGGCCACGGGTGTGCATGTGGATGTCGTACATAAGAGTGAGTGTGTGTGAGTGGAAGAGAGAGAAAGAGTGAGGGGAAGGTTGAAGAATAGAGTGTGTGGGTGTGTATGTGCATGTAAGAGTGCGTATGTGAAAGTGTGTGTGCAAAGCGGGTGTGAGGGAGTGAGAAAGAGTGCATGAGAGGAAGGGAAAGGTAGTGTGGGTGCAGGTAAGTGTGTAAGCTTGAGTATACAAGGACAAGAGTGTGTAGAGGACAAGTGTGTGGGCAAAAGGAAAAAAAATAAAACAAAAGGAAGTGGGGAAGGGCAAGTGCAAGAGAGAACGAGGAATCAAGTGGACTCGGGAGGTGTGAGTAAGGGGAAGGAGAGAAAAGGTGCGAGAAGGTACGTGTAAGTGAGGGGGTGAATAAGAGAGAGAAAGGTCGCGAGAGGTGATCACTAAAGTTGGATATCCATTTGTGCATGTATTTGCCCATAATCGGTCATCAATACATTGGAGTGAAATTATGGACTTAGGGAGACCAAAACTGACCTAGTATCAGAAGGGTTGGGCAAAATATCACTTTGTGTATGCACTTTCCCTTGGACTAAGAGGTGATACATTGACTTTGGTTGTAACACCTAGATGTTGCAAATACAAGGAATTGGTTCCCCAATCCTGTACCACTTGCAATTGCCGCATAAATGGCCTTCCCAAAATCATCTCGTAGGCTTGGTTTTTGCTAAAGTCGCATATAGCAAAAGTATGCTCAAACTCAACACCACATGTAGTGAGAGTTATTCCTTCTAGCAATCCTAAGGGCCTTTCAATATGACCATCGGCCATCTGCAATTTCATTCTCGTCGGTCGGAGTGCTGGCTTGCCCCAACGCTTCCATAGGGAAGTGGTAGCAATTGGAACTCCTGCACCTGAGTCCAAAATTGCCTTGGTTGTGTATCCCTGATGGGTAACTGGGAGATAGGTATTTCCTTCTTCTCCTTCACTCATGTCTCCTATCTTATCCAATGGTATTTCAAGCACTGTTCTATGAGATCCTACCTGGGAACGCGATTTCGCTATGTCTGCCACTTGTTTGGCTACGTGTTTCCATACTTCTGGCTTAACTTTGAGTAGCTCTTCTAAAGTGAGATTGCACTGCACTTTAGTGTTCTTTACTACCTCTGTATTCCTAGGTATGATTGAATCTTCGTTTCTTATCATGACTGTGGGTGCTCTCAGGCAAGTAGACTTGGTTTCCCATGGGCCTGTGAAATGTGGTAACTCTTGCAAGGAATTAGAATCAAAGTCTAACCTCTCATGAGAGTGGAAACTTTCCTGTTCTTCATAAATAGAAGGGATGTCCTGTGGGAACTGATCATGTGCGTCATCCACGAGTTCAATGGGAGGAGGCCCACTTCTCTTCTTGAATCTCTTTCAGGAACTCTGGTGAATACCTATTCATAGAAGAAGAGGTGTCTGGTTCAGTGGAGTTAGGCACATAAGCTCCCTGGGGAGGAATGCTTATTCTATCACTTGCCCTCTCCTTAGCCTGGGAGGTGGCTCCTTTTCCAGACTTTGCAAGTAACCTCTCCAATCTATCCAATAGACCATCAAAGTGCAATGGTGTTCTGATGGGGTTAGAGCCATTGAACAAGCGACTGGCTTCAAACATGGCTTGCGCCAATTCGACCATTTTAGCACAAAGCTTTGTTCGCTCTATCTCTAGATCGGCTCTAGGGTAACATTTCTCATGATCTGTTACATTGGGCCCTTCTTGGATTCTGGCCTGATATGCTTTAAGCATCATATCTAGATCTTCAGGAGTGGGATCGGCTAGGACTGATCCTACTCTGGGTGGTGGGTGGGTTAAGGGTGGTGTATTGAAAGGTTGGGGAATGGAAGAAGATGGATTGGCGGGTAAAGGGGAAGGTGGTGGAGGGGTGGTGTGAGAGTGGTTTTGAGATCCGAGTTCACTTATCTTTGCTTTGGTTTCTCTCAAGCTTTCTTCAAGTTCGCTCATTTTCTATGACCATTGTCTTTTCATTCTCTCCCGGCTATCTCTCCATGCTCTTGTCCTTTTCTTGGTTATACTCTCTGTCTCACTAACCTCAGAACTCTTTTCCTGCCCTACTCCTTGAGTTTGCTGCAGGGCTTGGGCTCTAGTGACCACATGCACTGGGGCTGTGGAAGTTATACTTCCCGTAGAGTCTACCACTAACCCAATGACATTGATAAGAGTGATTTTAGGCATGTTATTAGGGTTCTTTGGGCAATCTCGTAGGAGATGCTCTTTTTCGCAGTCTTGACAGAAACCCTGAATTGTCACTGGTTGGGGTTGTGTAGGGGCAGGCAGTGGACAATCACGTATAAAGTGATCTCCCTGACATCTGAAGCATGGTCCTCTAGGAAATGGGGTTCGTACCGGCCTAGGTTGAGGTCTAGAGTTGGGGTTTGTGTACATGACATTAGCATACTCAGGCTCCCCACTATTTTCACTTGGGTCCTCATAATAGTATGACTCGTTATGCTCGGGTGACTGCATGTAGTAAGCCTGTGGGCTATCAATATGTGTGGAGTCAAAACTATGGTCACTTGGATCATTGTCTGATAGCAATGGGGTGACTGGGACTATGGCTCTGTTCGGATTTTCTTCAGCAGATGCATATTTCACTGGGATCACATTGGTTGGAGCAGGGGGTTGCTGCACTAGGACTGGTTGAGGTCTCTACTGCCCTTGATAAGGTGGCTGATAAGGTTGCTGTGGCCTGTTGTATTGTTGTGGTGGGTACTGATTCTGGTATCTACCCTGTTGTGGATATGGCTGAGGGTAATTTTGCCTAACAGTTTGTTTGTTATATGGGCAGTCTTGTGCAGTGTGGTTGGTGTACCTTCGCTCTATGGTGCAGTACTGGCTACTAGGATTCACCTGGGGTTGGGCCATAATGGGACATACATTTTCCATATGGTCACCTCCACAAGTGTAGCACCGCTTAACTAGGGCAAATCTTGGAATTTGTTTGCTAGAGACACCTAGTTTCTGAGCTACCTTCTCTGCAAGTTCCTCAATGGATGTGGATTGGCCAAATGTGAGGCTACTAGAGCTATCCGAATCCTTATAGATTTTTGATAGTTCTAACTCCTCACCTAGATTATCCTCAAGGTCTATGCACATGCGCACGCAATCTTCTATAGTTTTGGGGTCCTTCAGATAGACATATGACCTGAGCTTGGTGCTCAACAATCCATCTAAGAACAAAGCCACTTGCTTGGCTGGTGTGGGTAGCTCAGGCATCGGGCACCTCTCTAGGTATTGCCTAAACCGTCTTCCTGCTAGTCTGACCATCTCTTGAGGTGTTTGCTTGAAGCTATGAATTAGTGAGGAAGTGTTGTGCATTATGCCGCTCTTAGAAAACTTGCCTAAATTCTGCCACATGGTCATAAGGGTCTCCAGTGCCATCGAAGTAATTCTTCATGGACTTCACCAGTTGAGTTGGCCTCAGGGTCCTAGTGTGTTCTCTCGGCCTTGGCAAAGGAAAATCATCAGCATTTCTTTGGTTCCTTGGGTCTCTAAATCTCTCGGTTTCTTCTCTATCCATCCTTGTTCTCCTTCTTTCTCTTCCTTGGGGGTTGGCAAAGCTTACTTCAGCTCTATCTCTACTTCTATCTCCTTGAGTTCCATGAGCTTGGGAGGTGCCAGCTCTTTGGTGACTGTAGGACATATTGGACCGTGGTTGGGGAAAAACAAATTCACCCTTCCATGTGTAGGCATGTCTGCCATGCTCGGTGACCACGAAGATCCTCTCTGATGTATTGTCTAGGTAGGTTACTTTGCCTGGGCTATCAGGGTCTTTAAACTCGTAGATTGTGAGATCACTTACTTCCTGAGGCTGGGCAGTTTTATACCTCCAAAAAGCCTCATCCGTTTCTCGGTTTAAAAGCAAATCTATGCTTTTATTATCTTGTGGAATCCACTCTAGAGTCATGATTCTGGTCAAGACGGATTTACGACGGGGAGTTCTTGGCTCTCTCTCTAAATTCCCTTGCTCTATATCACCCATGTCAGTCTCTGCAATCACATTTCCAAACTCATCTCTTTTATGAGGAAGAGTGGTGACTACATATATAGTCCCCTCTTTATCTAGGTATGCTCCATTCTCGAACTTGACTACCGGGTGTTCTAGTCCATGGGGTTGATCGGGGTTCTTAATCTGGACCACAGATCTTCTCAGGCCGTCTTCATAGATGCGAGCACCTAGATGATTAGTCCTTATGTATTCCAATTGAGTCTTGTAAGTTCCTTCTAGATTTTCTAGATAAGCCACCCCTGAACTGCCTACAGGTCTCTCCATGTTATAGGACATCTCAGAATCACTTGTTTCTGATCGGGGAGTGTATGGGTAATCACTGAACTGTTGGGCCCAAGACCTAGCAGTGTGATTGACACTAGCTTTAGAAGATCTGAGGCTTTGTCTGTCTCGACCTAAGTGTCCGCCTGACCTAAGGTTCATATGCCTGGTTTCTCTACCCCCTTGGTCCCAAGTACACTCTCGTTGCAGGTTAATTGGCACCAATCACTTTGTTCTTTTTAGTTGATTATTATGTTTATGATCTTGTCTGATATCACGTCGTCAGGAATACTTTAGTGAATTTCGCGCTTGATAATTGATCGATTCAAGTTTACTATTTTTCCCTTAGGGTTTTCGCACTTAAGTCCTACTTAATGCTTGCACTTGGTTGATTAGTTCTCTTAGACTTATTTCGTGCCTGAAGCTGACCTAATTAATTACCACACCTAAGTCGTACTTAGCCAAGGCTAGGAATTGACAAAGGAGGGTTGAGAGAACTCCCAACCTCAATACTCTGGTTGCTCAGACTGCTACACCAGCCCAGGAAGCCTTCTCCCAAGCTTGGTACTCACCCTTGCTAGCTTGCCTTGGAATACCTTGAGTGCACGCAATGTTCCTGCAAAATTTCACAAGTTAATATAGCTCATTTACCACAATGAATTGAAAGACACACATCAACAATTATGGGCCCCCCTTGGAGTAACTCACTGTATCCCCAAAATCTTATGACCACCTAGTTCCACCTAAAGGTCAACTTAAAAATACATGTTCTAAAAGCTTTCCAACGAGACCAAAATCTCATCAATCGGAGCTCGTATGGTGAAGTTATGACCAATCAGGCACTTAGGGGTCAAAACAGGCTCTCAGGGTTCAGGAGATTTCTCCCTGGTTTCTAGGTCTTTTGCCCACTCCTAAGGCTCTAATGTTATCCCAATGTGTCCAAAATTAAGCCCACATATACCTCAATTCACTCAATTAATTCACTCTAAAATTCCCTGCGTTAAGCCCATGTATCGCGATAGGTCGGGTCGAAGTGTCACAATAGGTGGAAGCGTCGCGATAGGTCGGGATGTCGCGATAGGTCGGGGTGTCGCGATAGGTTGGGGTGTCGCGATAGGTCGGGGTGTCGCGATAAGTCGAGGTGTCGCGATAAGTCGAGGTGTTGCGATAGGTCAGGGTGTCGCAATAGGTCGGGGTGTCGTGATAGGTCGGAAGTGTCGCGATACTCTGGTGTGTCGCGATACTTCGGTGTGTCGCGATAAGTCGTGGGTATCGCGATACTTCGAGGTGTCGCGATACCTGAGGGTGTCGCAATAGGTGGGGTTGGTGTGTCGCGATACTCCGAGGTGTCACGATAAGTCGTGGGTATCGCGATAGTTCGAGGTGTCGCGATAGGTGGGGTCGGTGTGTCGCGATACTCCGAGGTGTCGCGATAAGTCGTGGGTATCGCGATACTTCGAGGTGTCGTGATAGGTCGGGTTATGGTGAATTTTGCTGTTCTGTCTAGTGATCCTAGGAGCTCTGGGCCTGCGCAGTGTCGTGGTGCACTCAGAATCGTGATCGGGTGAAGTTTCCGGAGTGTCGCGATAGCTCGAGCTCGACGCCTCGGGGCTTGCACAGACAAAAATCCGTACCTGCTGAGCTTGCTGGGGATGATGATGGAGCTGAAACCTGCAAGAAACATACAAAAAACACACACAAACAAGGGCACACACTCGCTCTCTCTCAAACTCGCACAAAGCAAATGAGGGAAATGATTTGGAAGTGGGAATATAAGGTGGTGAAGAAGATGAAGATGGAGATGAAGATGGAGATGAAGATGGAGATGGAGATGGAAAAAAATTAGAAATTTACCTACTACTTACCATTCCAACGCGTCCTCTCTACGTCTTACCATCACACGCTCGTCCTCAAAGCTCAATCCCCGACAACGGCACCAAAATTTGGTGTAGCTCAGTGATGAGTAGCACCTCCTTTAATGTCGATCCGGGAAGACATGAGGATGGTATGAAGACCTCGAGCAAGTGAAGGCACAACTGTGTGAGTGAGAAGCACACTAACATGCACACACATACACACACACACACGCACACACGGCAAGAACAATGAGAGTAAGACAATGGAATCACTTCTATTGCGACAAAGTTCTCATACAAGCTCAAAACTACAAGAAGCTAGCCCAAAAATGAGCTCTCTAGCTCTATTTATAGTTTTTGACTAGCTTTGGTCCTGTCCAGACCTAGTGTCCGGCCTAGTTAAAAATTAGGTTCCAGAGCTTATTTGAGGACTCAAACGAGATCTAAAAAATATGAAAATTGGCAGGCAGCTACTTCTAAGGCTCGCCAAGCTCGAGGACTCCTCGGCTTGCACAAAATGGAGCTACAAAAAGATGAACCGGTATTTACAATGGTTGTTAGTGATGAGAATCACTTTTAAAATGATGTAATGATTGGAAAAAATGATGGGTTGCCTCAGTGCTAGATCTGCATGTATGCTCGTACTTGCTTCATCTGCCAACACTCTCCATATGATGCAACAACTTCTATATGTTTGGTTTTTGCATGATAGATAGGATTGGCTGCAAGATGCAAATAACTTGTGTTGTCACCAAAGATCATAGGTGAGTGAGTGTGAAGTCCGAAATCTGAATATAGCAATCTAATCCATATGGCTTCTTGTGTAGCATTTGCTAATCCGCTGTATTTAGCCTCTCTTGAAGATAGAGCAACAATAGGTTGCTTCTTGGAAGACCTTTCATGGGGCTTATCACTTGCAAAAAGAAAGATATCGGAATTTGCATGTCCATGTAAAGATCCATAGTAGTTGTGAAAGCTTCCCACTTATTATCTGCCTTGATGCCATTGATTATTTGTCTCACTATTTGCTCCTCTTCAATATCCTCTCCTATGCTTGCCAATTGATCAGCCACATCTTTAACCTTGGTCACATACTCTGAAACATTTTGCTTGGGTTGCTTCCTTTGAGTAGTAAACTCAATCCATAATTGATTTTTTCTAACTCTTGTGTTGGAAGAAAAATATGAAGAAAATGTATCTAAAGTCTCTTGGGATGTTTTACAATTCCTAATGTGTGGAAGAAGGAAGTCATAGATAGAGGTAAGTAGATATGACCTTGCTAAAGCATCTTTGGCACACCATGAGTTGAGTCTTTCAAGCTCCTCTCTTGTAGGTTGTCCTTTGCTTTTGAAAATGGGCATCTCCTCATATGCATCCATAGAGACTCCTTCCTTGTAGATATGTCTTCATCCTCAACGACCATGCTAGATAGTTATTCCTGTCCAATTTATCAATAAAGGAAGGGAAACCATCTCCCATTTTACCTCAACTTGCTCTAGTACTACTATTGGAAGAGATGGATGGATGGATACCTCAAGGAAGTGAGGTGGTTGTGTACCTAAGTCACGAAGTCTTAGGGACTTGTGCCAGAGAGACTAAATCTCATTTGCCACACAAGTACGCATAATGGTGGATTGACACACACTTAATTATCAATCTGATGAACCAACCTAACCAAGTGTATGAGGACTTGTGCGCACATGATGGAAATTGAAGTGGTTAAGCTATCATGCAGGAGAAAAGACCAATCTACCTCTACAACTCACTTAACTATTGAAAGTGCTTGCCGCGATACCACTTACAGCAATTTTCACTAAATCGAGGATATCTCCCATCTCCAAATTCCAAATATGGCCAATACGGGGTTCATTTTGAAGCTCTCGACGAGATGCTTCTAGTGGACCTCGTGCCACTCGATTTTGACAATCGTGCTTCAAGTTATGACAGAAATAGTGAATAAAAGGAAACTCCTACACTCACTCCACAACTTGTGCTTGCTCACACACACACACTACAGCAGCTCAAAAGTGTTGGGGAGGGGTAGACAACAGTCTTACACACACACAAAAGATCATAGAGAAGATGAAAATCTGCAGGAAAGAAGCAAATTCGAAATTCAAGAGCTCTCCTTCTTCACAATGGCAAAAAGTCTTTACAAAGAGTCACAAAGTTGATGGAGAGTGTTAATCTCCAAAAGAACAACCTACTCTTGAAATTAGAGCACCTCTATATCAAGAGTAAGTCAAAATCTTCACCAATTTAGAGGATCAACATTCAATTATAAGGATTTTGGAAAATCTGTGAAGAGGATGATTCTACAGAAAGTCTGCCGCACTTATCTTTCTCATTGACTAAGCAAATGTGTAAAGTTTTTTATAAAACTTTGCACGGGGTGTTGTCTAAAGATTGCGCACCTCCTCCAAGTTAAATTACTCCAAAGATTAAGTAGATTTTGAGAAATCAACTTGACAAGTCACCTATGTCTAAAACTGTACTTCTGAGAAGTCGATTTAGACACCTATAACTTCTAAGACATGGTTCTCCAAGAATCCAACCCGTTTAAGCAAATGATTTTAGCCACAAGTAGCTTACCTTCCAACTTAAAGATTGAGTGCTTGCTTGCTCAAAACTTTAAACTGTGGAGTGAGAAATGATCAAATCATTGACTTCGAATTTTGCGCCTATTTCAGGAACTAGTGAACACTTCTTCACATACAAATGTTCCTACACATAATTCTCTTAGTCTGATCACAATTGGAAGCTAAAAATTTGTACAGAGGTCGATCACCTATAGACTTAGACTTGTACAAAAGCATTTCACAAAAGATCTAACACAGGAAGAGAAAACTCAGAAACATAGGGCTCAAAAATCTTTCATTTCTGAAGGAGTTTACAACTGAATGATGAGAGAGAGTTCAACTAACTTCTCATGTGTCTAATGACTCTTACGGCTTCTCATTTCTCTATTCTCGTGCTCTCTCATATTTGCCCCGACACTTTCATAGCATATATATACAAAAATTTACAACCTTATGACTTCTTAAAGACATAATTGAACTATTTGTACATATGTGTACATGTCTTCCTCTTCTGAATGTATACTTCTTCCTTGCTTCATTACTTGAATCTTTCCTTCAAATCTTGGCTTCATTTGCATGTCAAAACATCAATTGGTGATTGTCCTGCACCAAAAGCTCCCCCTCAATCATCAATTGAGGTTTTCTCTATCTTCTTTATGCCTGCCATGTCTTTGAACTTATGTAGCTTTGGTCCATCCAAGCTTTTGGTAAGCATATCAGCTATCTGATCTTTTGTTGAAGTATGTATGACTTCAATCTCTTTATCCCACCTTCTCTCTCAGAAAGTGATACTGAATCTCAATGTGTTTAGTCCTAGCATGAAAAATAGGGTTAGCAGCTAGATACAATGAACTCATGTTATCTCCATATATGATAGGTGTACTCTGTATAGTGTCAAAACTCTTCATCAGAGTCTTAAGCCATATTATTTCCTTTGCAGCTTCAACCATTCCTTTGTACTATGCTTGTGTAGATGACAAAGAAACTGTATGTTGCTTCTTTGAACACCAAGAGATTAACTTATCTCCCACATAACACATGTATCCATAGGTTGACCTTCTACCATCAGGATTACCTGCCCAATCTGCATCACTATATACTTTGATGTTTGTATCTGATGTAAAACCATAATACAAACCCTCTTTGAGTGTACCCTTAATGTACCTCAACACTCTTTGACCTGCAATCCAATGTTCTTTCCTAGGACAATGCATGAATTGGGACAAAACCCCAACTGCATATGATAAATCAGGCCTAGTTAATGTAGCATAGATAAGACTACCAACCAAACTCTAATATAACTTCATATCCTTGAATTCCTCTCCACCATATCTGCTCAATTTGTGATTCACCTCCATTGGAGTAGGTGCTACCCTGCAATCATTCATTTTAAACTTGATTAACAAGTTCTTCAAATACCTTTCTTGAGTCACATACACTCCATGTTGAGTATATGAAATCTCCATGCCCAAGAAGTATGACAAATCTCCCAAATAACTGATTTTGAACTCTTTCTCCATTTGCTTCTTTAGGCTTTGAATGCCTTTCTCATCTGTACCTGTAAGAATTATATCATCAACATATATGCACATGTAAATGAACCCATCATCACTTGATTTAACAAGCAAGCTACTATCTACCATAGATACTTGAAATCCAAGTTCCTTTAAGAACTTTAAAAGCCTATAGTTCCATGCCCTTGGAGCCTGCTTCAAGCCATATAAAGCTCTCTTGAGCTTACACACATGATCAGGATACCTTCCATCTCTGAATCTTGAGGTTGCTCCATGAAAACATCATCTGAAATATAACCATTCAAAAAAGCATTCTTCACATCTAATTAACACAATTTCCAACCTTTACATGCAGCAATTGCTATGAGTGTTCTGATGGTTGTCATCTTTGCCACAGGACTATAAGTCTCATCATAATCAATACCATATGTTTGAGCAAACCCTTTCACAACAAGTCTAGCTTTGTACCTAGACACACTTCCATCTGCAAACCTTTTTGTCTTGTAGACCCACTTACATCCAATGATCTTCTGGCTATTTGGTTTTGGAACCAAATCCCATGTTTGATTCTCCATCAATGCATCATATTCTTCCTGCATAGCTTTCTCCCAATTTTCTTTACCTTTTGCCTCTTCATATGTAGAAGGGTCTTCATCTGCTTTTATCATGTAAGCATAATCTTTGGTAGCTAAAAAAGAAGTATCATAGCTATACCTTGTAGGTTGCCACTTGTGTCTTGATGACCTTCTAAGTTCTCCACTCCTTGAGGTTTCTAGTTCTTCACACTCAGGATCAAATCTTGGCATTTCTTCAACTTCAACCTGCACTTCATTATTCTCCTCTTCATCAAATATCTGTACCTTTGATTTACCTTTCCTTTGACTCACAACTTCATCATCACCTGTATTAATATTGATAGTACCTGCATACCAAGTACCTTGCTCATCAAATGTAACATCCTTAGACACAATGAATTGTTTTGTGAATGGACTCCACAACCTATATCCCATCTGCTTATCATCATAACCAATGAACACATACTTTTTAGCTTTAGGTTCCAATTTGTGTCTTAATTGTGATGGCCCATATGCATATGCCAAACATCCAAATACTTTACAATGGTCTAATGTAGGTCTCTTACCCCACCATGCCTCATATGGTGTCATACCCTGCAAGGCTTTACATGGTAACCTATTGACCAGATAAGTGGCTGTATTTACAGCCTCAGCCCACAAATAATTTGGGCAATTTTTCTCCTTCATCATGGATCTTGCAAACTCAACAAGAGTCCTATTCCTCCTTTCTGCTACACCATTTTATTGAGGAGAGTACCTGCAAGTAACCTCCCTTTTTATACCTGCATTCCACAAGTAATCACTGAACTCATTAGAGAAATACTCTCCCCCTCCATCTGACCTTAGTCTCTTCAACTTATGACCTGTAATTCTTTCTGCATACACATGATAATGTTTGAATGTATTGAATACTTATGACTTATCTTTGATCACATAGATAGTGATCCATCTGGTAGCATCATCAACATAAATCACATAATACCTTGAACCATTTATACTGAAATCCTTTGATGGTCCCCACACATCTGTGTGTACCAACTCAAGCTTCTCTGAATACATAAAACCATGCTTGGAATAAGATTGCTTATGAGCCTTACCTAATTGACATGCCTCACATATGTATGTCATATGTTGACCTACAACATTAGGCAATCCAAGCACTACACCATTGTTAATCATGTCTTTGATACCTCTTTCATTAAAATGTCCAAGCCTCTTGTGCCAAAGATCTAACTCAGAGATCTTATGTCCTCCATAAGTGAACAAGGCATGACCAACATTACCTTGAATCTTCAATGTAAACAATCTTCCTTCTTTCTTCCCTGAAACAATTCGTTTATACCCATTGCTAGGGTCTTCCACAAACACTCCTTCATTAGTGAACCTCACTTCATAACCTTTTTCAATAATTTGTCCTACACTTATCAGATTCTTAGGAATTGTAGGAACATACAAGACCTTACTCAATAAGGTGCTACCATCCTTGGCCTTTACTGATCCAATTGACTTCACATTCTGCTTTGTATTGTCTCCTGTTTGAACAACATGATTAGTCACCTTATTTTCCAAATGAGTCATCAATGCTATGTTACCGCTCAGATGATTGCTACACCCTGAGTCAATGTAGAAGACTCTTTGGTCTTCACTTTGCATTTCACAAGTTGCATTCATTATCAATGTTGAATCCTCCTTCTGATCTGAAGCATAATTGTAGTAGGTATTATTGTATTGTTGACTTTAAAATCCTCTACCTGCATTTCTTCCAAAGTAACCCCTATTACCTCTACCTCTGAAATTACCTCTTTGATTTCTACCACCTCTTCCTCTTGAATTGAAATTCTGATTATATCCACCATTACTCTGATTATTATGCCAACAATCATTAGCTAAATGATTTGTCTTACCACAAATCCAGCAAGCTTTGACTCCATCTTTGTTGTTCCTTCCTCTTCCTCTACCTTTGCCACCTCCTCTTCCTCTTAGGAAGTTGGCTTGACTAGTTGTGCCTTCATCTTCATTTGCTTGTTGCTTTCCTTTACTATTTTTCTTCTTATCCTTTGAGTACATTGCATGACCTGTACTCTTGTCACTTTCACCTTTGACATCGTGCTCAAAGGTTAACATATGTCCTAGCAACTGATTTAAGTCAGGAGTAAAATGATCAAGTGATAATTCAGTGGACAAAATAAATGGCTTCCATTTGTCATCACCTCTCAAACCTGTGAGTATTTGCCTTACCAATTTATCCTCCTCAATGTCTTCATCAACAGCTCCTAATGCATCTGCAATGTCCTTCATTCTGGTTACATAATCTGAGATGGATTGAGAGGCCTTCTTCTTGAAAGTGGTAAATTCTGCCCACAAAGATGCCTTCCTTGACTTTGTGGTATTTTGGAAATGCTCCTCCAAAGCATTCCATATATCACTTGCACTTTCAAGACCTCTAATGTGAGGTAGCAGGTAGTCATTGACTGCCATATAGATAATGCTCCTAGCTTGAGCATCTTTCTTCATCCAATTCTTCAAATCTAACAATTCCTCCCTAGTTGGAACACTAGGATCTTTGAATTGAGGCTTTTCTTCTTCACCTGTAATGTAAGCTATCAAGTCTTTGCTCATAAGATGAGCTTCCATCCTCATTGACCATGCAGGATAGTTCTCTCTATCCAATTGCTCTATTTGAAGAGAATCTCCCATCTTTCCTTCACCTGTGTATTGAATTCTTCAATCTTTATAAAGTATAAGATTACATTTACTTCGAATGACACTCCTTTTGAGTTCCTTGATACCGTATGATCTCCTTCTCAAGCTTTATCCTCAAGCTTTCACCTTTTGAACCTTCAGATGTTGAATTCTTTGCACCTGCAGTAGTTGGGATCCTCCTTCCTTCAATTCTCATGCTTCCTGCTCTGATACCACTGATGGAGAGTGTTAATATCCAAAAGAACAACCTACTCTTGAAATTAGAGCACCTCTATATCAAGAGTAAGTCAAAATCTTCACCAATTTAGAGAATCAACATTCAATTATAAGGATTTTGGAAAATCTGTGAAGAGGATGATTCTACAGAAAGTATGCTGCACTTATCTTTCTCATTGACTAAGCAAATGTGTAAAGTTTTTGATAAAACTTTGCACGGGGTGTTGCGTAAAGATTGCGCACCTCCTCCAAGTTAAATTACTCCAAACGATTAAGTAGATTTTGAGAAATCAACTTGACAAGTCACCTATGTCTAAAACTGTACTTCTGAGAAGTCGATTTAGACACCTATAACTTCTAAGACATGGTTCTCCAAGAATAGAACCCGTTTAAGTAAATGCTTTTAGCCACAAGTAGCTTACCTACCAACTTAAAGATTGAGTGGTTGCTTGCTCTAAACTTTAAACTGTGGAGTGAGAAATGATCAAATCATTGACTTCAAATTTTGTGCCTGTTTCAGGAACCAGTGAACACTTCTTCACATACAAATGTTCCTACACATAATTCTCTTAGTTTGATCAAAATTGGAAGCTAAAAATTTGTACAGAGGTCGATCAACTATAGACTTAGACTTGTACAAAAGCATTTCACAAAAGATCTAACACAGGAAGAGAAAACTCAGAAACATCTGGCTCACAAATCTTTCATTTCTGAAGGAGTTTACAACTGAATGATGAGAGAGAGTTCAACTAACTTCTCATGTGTCTAATGACTCTTACAGCTTCTCATTTCTCTATTCTCGTGCTCTCTCATATTTGCCCCGACACTTTCATAGCATATATATACAAAAATTTACAACCTTATGACTTCTTAAAGACATAATTGAACTATTTGTACATATGTGTACATGTCTTCCTCTTCTGAATGTATACTTCTTCCTTGCTTCATTACTTGAATCTTTCCTTCAAATCTTGACTTCATTTTCATGTCAAAACATCAATTGGTGATTGTCCTGCAGCAACATGATTTACTTTCCTTTGACTCACAACTTCATCATCACCTGTATTAATATTTATAGTACCGGCATACCAAGTACCTTGCTCATCAAATGTAACATCCTTAAACACAATGAATTGTTTTGTGAATGGACTCCACAACCTATATCACATCTTCTTATCATCATAACCAATGAACACATACTTTTCAGCTTTAGGTTCCAATTTGTGTCTTAATTGTGATGGCACATATGCATATGCCAAACATCCAAATACTTTACAATGGTCTAATGTAGGTCTCTTACCCCACCATGCCTCATATGGTGTCATACCCTGCAAGGCTTTACATGGTAACCTATTGACCAGATAAGTGGCTGTATTTACAGCCTCAGCCCACAAATAATTTGGGCAATTTTTCTCCTTCATCATGGATCTTGCAAACTCAACAAGAGTCCTATTCCTCCTTTCTGCTACACCATTTTGTTGAGGAGAGCACCTGCAAGTAACCTCCCTTTTTATACCTGCATTCCACAAGTAATCACTGAACTCATTAGAGAAATACTCTCCCCCTCCATCTGACCTTAGTCTCTTCAACTTATGACCTGTAATTCTTTCTGCATACACATGATAATGTTTGAATGTATTGAATACTTCTGAATTATCTTTGATCACATAGATAGTGATCCATCTGGTAGCATCAGCAACATAAATCACATAATACCTTGAACCATTTATACTAAAATCCTTTGATGGTCCCCACACATCTGTGTGTACCAACTCAAGCTTCTCTGAATACATAAAACCATGCTTGGAATAAGATTGCTTATGAGCCTTACCTAATTGACATGCCTCACATATGTATGTCATATGTTGACCTGCAACATTAGGAAATCCAAGCACTGCACCATTGTTAATCATGTCTTTGATACCTCTTTCATTAAAATGTCCAAGCCTCTTGTGCCAAAGATCTAACTCAGAGATCTTATGTCCTCCATAAGTGAACAAGGCATGACCAACATTACCTTGAATCTTCAATGTAAACAATCTTCCTTCTTTCTTCCCTGAAACAATTTGTTTATACCCATTGCTAGGGTCTTCCACAAACACTCCTTCATTAGTGAACCTCACTTCATAAACTTTTTCAACAATTTGTCCTACACTTATCAAATTCTTAGGAATTGTAGGAACATACAAGACCTTACTCAATAAGGTGCTACCATCCTTGGCCTTTACTGATCCAATTGACTTCACATTGTGCTTTGTATTGTCTCTTGTTTGAACAACATGATTAGTCACCTTATTTTCCAAATCAGTCATCAATGCTATGTTACCACTCAGATGATTGCTACAGCCTGAGTCAATGTAGAAGACTCTTTGGTCTTCACTTTGCCTTTCACAAGTTGCATTCATTATCAATGTTGAATCCTCCTTCTGATCTGAAGCATAATTGTAGTAGGTATTATTGTATTGTTGACTTTGGAATCCTCTACCTGCATTTCTTCCAAAGTAACCCCTATTACCTCTACCTCTGAAATTACCTCTTTGATTTCTGCCACCTCTTCCTCTTGAATTAAAATTCTGATTATATCCACCATTACTCTGATTATTATGCCAACAATCATTAGCTAAATGATTTGTCTTACCACAAATCCAGCAAGCTTTGACTCCATCTTTGTTGTTCCTGCCTCTTCCTCTACCTTTGCCACCTCCTCTTCCTCTTAGGAAGTTGGCTTGACTAGTTGTGCCTTCATCTTCATTTGCTTGTTGCTTTCCTTTACTATTTTTCTTCTTATCCTTTGAGTACATTGCATGACCTGTACTCTTGTCACTTTCACCTTTGACATCTTGCTCAAAGGTTAACATATGTCCTAGCAACTGATTTAAGTCAGGAATAAAATGATCAAGTGATAATTCAGTGGACAAAATAAATGGCTTCCATTTGTCATCACCTCTCAAACCTGTGAGTATTTGCCTTACCAATTTATCCTACTCAATGTCTTCATCTACAACTCCTAATGCATCTGCAATGTCCTTCATTCTGGTTACATAATCTGAGATGGATTGAGAGGCCTTCTTCTTGAAAGTGGTAAATTCTGCCCACAAAGATGCCTTCCTTGACTTTGTGGTATTTTGGAAATGCTCCTCCAAAGCATTCCATATATCACTTGCACTTTCAAGACCTCTAATGTGAGGTAGCAAGTAGTCATTGACTACCATATAGATAATGCTCCTAGCTTGAGCATCTTTCTTCATCCAATTCTTCAAATCTGACAATTCCTCCCTAGTTGGAACACTAGGATCTTTGAATTGAGGCTTTTCTTCTTCACCTGTAATGTAAGCTATCAAGTCTTTGCTCATAAGATGAGCTTCCATCCTCATTGACCATGCAGAATAGTTCTCTCTATCCAATTTCTCTATCTGAAGAGAATCTCCCATCTTTCCTTCACCTGTGTATTGAATTCTTCAATCTTTATAAAGTATAAGATTACCTTTACTTCGAATGACACTCCTTTTGAGTTCCTTGATACCGTATGATCTCCTTCTCAAGCTTTATCCTCAAGCTTTCACCTTTTGAACCTTCAGATGTTGAATTCTTTGCACCTGCAGCAGTCGGGATCCTCCTTCCTTCAATTCTGATGCTTCTTACTCTGATACCACTGATGGAGAGTGTTAATATCCAAAAGAACAACCTACTCTTGAAATTAGAGCACCTCTATATCAAGAGTAAGTCAAAATCTTCACCAATTTAGAGGATCAACATTCAATTATAAGGATTTTGGAAAATCTGTGAAGAGGATGATTCTACAGAAAGTCTGCTGCACTTATCTTTCTCATTGACTAAGCAAATGTGTAAAGCTTTTGAAAAAACTTTGCACGGGGTGTCGTCTAAATATTGTGCACCTCCTCCAAGTTAAATTACTCCAAAAGTTTAAGTAGATTTTGAGAAATTAACTTGACAAGTCACCTATGTATAAAACTGTACTTCTGAGAAGTCGATTTAGACACCTATAACTTTTAAGACATGGTTCTCCAAGAATAGAACCCGTTTAAGCAAATGCTTTTAGCCACAAGTAGCTTACTTTCCAAATTAAAGATTGATTGCTTGCTTGCTCAAAACTTTAAACTGTGGAGTGAAAAATGATCAAATCATTGACTTCGAATTTTGCGCCTGTTTCAGGAACTAGTGAACACTTCTTCACATACAAATGTTCCTACACATAATTCTCTTAGTCTGATCACAATTGGAAGCTAAAACTTTGTACAGAGGTCGATCACCTATAGACTTAGACTTGTACAAAAGCATTTCACAAAAGATCTAACACAGGAAGAGAAAACTCAGAAACATCAGGCTCAAAAATCTTTCATTTCTGAAGGAGTTTACAACTGAATGATGAGAGAGAGTTCAACTAACTTCTCATGTGTCTAATGACTCTTACAACTTCTCATTTCTCTATTCTCTTGCTCTCTCATATTTGCCCCGACACTTTCATAGCATATATATACAAAAATTTACAACCTTATGACTTCTTAAAGACATAATTGAACTATTTGTACATATGTGTACATGTCTTCCTCTTCTGAATGTATACTTCTTCGTTGCTTCATTACTTGAATCTTTCCTTCAGATCTTGACTTCATTTGCATGTCAAAACATCAATTGGTGATTGTCCTGCACCAACAAAAGTGACTTATATACATGTGCCTTAAAAATGGTCCTTTCACACAAGTGACCGGCACTTTATTGACTAATCTCTATTCTCCTTCTATTTTACAAGAGATATATTACAATGATTTGGGATTATGCATCTAGAGGACTCCTCTAGTGCATTTACATGGCTTGAGGGAATTTCCTAAGACTTTGAAGAAGAAAAATATGCCCATAAATTTGAAAATTTTGGGGCTCCCCTTTGTGCCTCTTTGCTCCGCAACACTCTCCCCCTCTTTGTCTCTGTGGTCTCTTGACATGCTTTTGCTTCTCGTTTGTAGATTGTCTAAGGATTTTGAATACACGCACCCAGTGGTCGAAGAAGCGATAAGGACTGCAAGGCAATTTGTTACTTTATCCGAGGTATGTCCTTTACTTCTGTTTGCCCCTTGGTATTCCTTATATCACAAATCTGGGTTGTTGTATTAAGTCGGACTTCCACACATGCCATTAGTGGCTAAGAATGTGATGTTCTTAGACACCCTCTTCAACTTTTTATCCTCTACCTCTTTCTAGCTTTTGATCTTTTGGTTTGTCTTTATTTCCACACATGTAACCTCTTGTATTGCTTTGAGCCTATTTAATTTCTACCACCGTACGCCTTAATTTGCTAACCTCTACTCTCTTTTAAGACAACATTATGTTTCAAAAGCCCTATTTCTGAATCTGCTTTGTCATCCTTTAGGACCTGTTCTGTTTCTTCCCACCACATGCATCCAATGGACGAGAAGGCACCTAGGACCTTCAGAGAATTTGTTATCTTATCCGATGCAGAGTCCTCGGTGTGTTGTTTCTCTCCTCAACTTGTTTCACTTCACTGCCTGCTCCTAGTGGATGAGGAAGTTGTGTGCAACCTCCCATGAAATGTCCTGGTTATTATCTTTCTTTAATTCCACTCCTCAGGACCTGGGCCTTTGGTGTTGTCACCTGATGCGTGCCCGTGCGGGGCTTTGGGCAGAGAGTTGTTCGTTTTCTTGATAATCTTCATTCCTTATTGAGCAGCTTTATTCTTTGATTCTCTTCTTCTTCTTTTTTTGCTTGATTCCCCTTTCACACGTCCCTCCTCCTGACTCTATCATCCCTGACAAGCTTTTTGTGGCGACGTGAGTACGTTTGTATTGCTGCCTGCTCTCGTTGATTAAGCAGATTGGCGTGACATATCATGAACTCTTTCCATTGACTTGACTTCACCCCATCCTCTGGTGCCTGTCGGTGATTAGCAAAGAAGCTTGTTTCATAGGCCACCAGTCTTGCATTAAGATTGCAAGTCATTTTTACAAAAATTTCATAATCAATTTCAAAGAAGCCTGTGAAAAATGCTTCTTCAAAAGTCTTCATATATGTGCTTGGCAAAAACATAAGCCGTGAGTAGAATTCCATAAGCGTTAATTGGCTCGAGATAGTGGAGAGATAAAAAACGAGTGCTTCGGATCCCTGAGTAATCCCGATGAAGTTCGAAAAAGTATATTTGGCATGTTGGAAGACCTTGATGACTGTAAGTAACATGCTTAGGATCTTATTAGTCATTTTGACTGCTAAATCCGATACAATGGCATAGCGAGCAATCCAAAATTCCATGGCTTTAACCATGTATTCTTCAGTCGATAGATAGTTATGCGGTGGACTTGGCAATAGTGGATAGTTGAGCCACTGGTTATTAATGCTACCCTGGCGCTATCCTTCCCAAAAATGCATCGAGGAGTGTCTGCGGGGTACTGGGCAAAAAGATGGATTTACTTGAAGTACGTATGGCGATGATTCCCATTGTACCCAGAGCGTAGGGTTTTTCTCCAAAAAATTTTTCCTCCATATAGGGTCATCTTTTTTGAATTCTTTTTGTGTGTAGTTGAATGTATTCCCACTAAACTGGAGGTCATTGTCGGGCTCCTTATTTGGCATGGTCTTTATATATTGGCGTGTTTGCTCTTTAAGTAGTCCATATGGTATATTGAATGGTTTTAAGATCTCTTCCAAATTTTTGCTTTCAATTCTTGCATCCTTCATGACCTTGATGATTTGATCTTCAAATTCAGCAGTAAGCTGGGACACCAGTAGTGCCCTCTCATATCGGCTTAGTTTTGCAATATCCCGATGAGCTCATTCAGAGTGGATCTCCGTTTCCTCCCTTATCGGTGAATGATGTAAGGGGGGAGAGAGAGAGGACGTACCTCAATCTCCTCAGTAGCCGTTGTGGAGTGTGGAACTACTGGTGTCCCCTCTTTTGTCTTCTGTGCTAGTTGATCTTGTAGCTGCTTAATCAATTCATCTTTGTTTTTAATCTTCTCTGTGGCCTTCAGAATCTTCTCTTTGTTTTTTAGAAGTCCTCGCCAATGACCGCGAGTTGATTTGCATCTTCATTGCATTGCTCAAAATATTTGTTTTCTGCCACCTTCCACTTTCTTCTCAGCTCTGCTATGTCATCCATGTACCTTTTCTCCCATTCAGCAATAATGGTCTGCTTCTGCTTGAGCTGATCTTCATAAATAGCTATCTTTTCTTCCAATGCTTTTGTGTCCTTTTTTGGCACTTTAGGAGCTTCTATCGGTTGATTACCTAGAAGGGCTGTCATCAGCTCCTTGTTTTTGTTTCGTAAGTTCTCTGCTTCTTCCATGTATATTTTGATTTGTGATTCCAGTATTTCGCTTCGGCATTCATGCTTGTTTTCTCGGCCTCGCTAGCTGCATATTTTCTTTGTAAATCCTGTAGTTGGTGTTTTAATGTCTGATTTTCTATCTCTAGTGTTTTACATTGATGCTTGGCCTCTTGGACTTCTTTCTCTTTATCTGCTATGTTCTTTTGTGTTTGAATTAATTGGGCGGAAAGGTTCTGATCCATTTCTTGAAGTTGACTCTTTTCTTGCATTGCCTTGTCATAGTCAGCATCAGCCTCAAGCATTAACTATTGAGTGTCCATGGCAGTTTTGATCATATGTTGCACTATTGGCTTGAGCTTAGCGACGTCCACGTTCAACCAAGTTTTTGGGATGCTTGGAGCTTCCCCTGTTTGGACATCCTTTCCATGCTCCACATGTATAGTCTCATTGTGTGGCTATCTGATTTGGAGTTGTACTTCCGGTTCTTTGCTTTCTTCTTCTATGTTGACAATCTTCGTGGCACTCCCTTGAAATGTAACATCCATAGGGGAGGGTTTTGCCACTACCCTTATTGGTGTAAAGGGTTCTGACTCTTCCACCATATTATCTTCTAGTTCTTCCTTGGGACTTTTGAATAATACCTTGCCTGTAAGCATAGTCTCTTGGATTTGAAGGTTGGAAGCTTCATTTAACTTGATGACATGTGCTCTTTCTTGGGAGGCCTCCTTTCCTGCCTTGTCTTGGCTGGGGCTGATGGGCGGTTGATTTAGCTTTGTGCCTTCCTCTTCCACACTCTTGTTCACTTCATTTAACTCCTCCCATTGTCCATCATCTTTGGACTCACTTCGAATGTCCACATTCAACAAGGAGGTGTCCAGTTCTTCTTGTGCATCTAATGATGAGCTTGAGTTTAACAAACCCAATTCCCTGTATCTATGCACCTTGGTCAGCCTTTTTCTTTATTCTAAATCTTGACTCGCTTGCTCGTAATGGTGCCCTTGCATTGATATATTTACTTGACCTTCGGTATATTGATATGTGGCTTCCATTGCTTTGGCTAATTCTTCTTCTATGATTGATTGATGGTCTTCAATTCTTGTCCTTGGAAGTACATGTGCCCTCTTTGTGGCTAGCAGCTCGGCTTTTGTTTGCATCATTTCCCTTAACCTCTTGGTACCTCTCATTCTAGGTTGTGAGCTAGTTTTTGCTTCCTCTACAATTGTTACTCCCTTCTTTTTCCTGGGGACAGTTGCAACCTTTGCATATTTTGCCATGGCTTCCGATGATGGCACTTCTCGCAAATGCTCTCTAATGCCCAAGGCATGATATATCAATATGGTCAAAGCCACACTGCCGTTAAGAAATTTCTTGTGATTCCATTGCTTTTTTGCCTCGAACAGCCTCTCTTGAATATAAGGAGTCATGTTGACTTGATTTTCGATTTGTTTAATAGCGTGTGATAGCATTTGCACGACGATATTTTGTGGATCCATGTACCTGTGCATGTTTGGAAAACAAAAATGCTGATGGATAAGCCTCACTTCATCTTCAATATCAATACGATTGATGTCATTGAAGGTTCGCATCTTGGCTCCTTAACTTTCATCTTTCAAGACTGTAGTCCCGTCCTTCTCCCATCCAAAAGCTTCCTTAATTAACTCATGTGTAAATTGAATTATGACCCATTTACCAACTGCGTCCATGACTCTAGCCTCTGATACCAATGGATCATGTAGGGCAGGCTGCAGAGTATTCATAACTTGGACACATCGCTAAAAATCAGGCTTGTAGATCGGTAACTCAAAGTATTTATGAATGCCCACCTTCTTCATAACGTCCATGGTTGATGTGAGCTCATGTACTACCTTGAAATCTTTGGACATCACAGGGAACTAGTGATCTGTATCCATGATGTTAATGGTTACGAGGAATAGGAAATCCCCTGCTGGTTGATTATCCCTAAACCAATGACCTTTTGCTTTAGTCACACTTTGCAAAGGGAATTCCAGCACTTCCTCTTGAATGGTAGCTTCAGAGTCTTGAGAAGCCATCTGCACTCGTAATGCAAGAGCATTAGCTGTTGTAGAATACATGTCGTTTAGTGATGTGTGTTGTCGTGATATTTCATGTGTTGTGTCACTCCGTTCCCCACGTGTGCATGAGTAGAACTTCTTACTACATATTTGTTTTAAATTTTCACTTCTGAAATAAAACAAGAATTAGTGTAACCGAAGCAATTATTTATTTACATAATAGGTCCATTCCTAAGGAAGTAGAAGCTATGATGTGTCCCCCATTGGAGAATGTGCACCACTAATTCTATTATGTACATCATGTGCCGAATGCCTGGCCTCGTAATGTGGCCCTATTATGCATACTTTAGGTGCATTGGAAACTTCATGTGTGCAAAAGAAATATTCTTGGTTCTGGTGTTCCATTCCTTGCTGTTGCTTTGGCTTCCATATCCATTTCGTAGTAGAGGTTTTCAGCCTTGTCTTCTCCTCATTTTGTCGTGCTACATGTGCATCTCTTCTCTTTTTTGTTATTCGAGTTGTGGTTTTCCTTCTCTTGGGGTATCTGTGACGAATCTCGCTAGTCCTTATGGTACTGTTGTGTCGATATAATGTTTCCTCATGCTTATCTGTCTCTTCAATGGCCACTTGTCTGACCTTCTTGGGAATCCACATTTGTTGCCATGTGCTTTGAGCTTTTATCAAAGGTTTAGCAAGCCATACTCTCAAAACACGTTTTGGTTCTGAGTTTGTTGAAGAATAATCCTTGTCCGATCTTGGCTTGCTATGAGTAATGATGTGTGCTGGTGTTGCCTTTTCTGATTCCTTAACTCGATCCTTTCAAACCCACTTGAAGGTAATATTTCTTGATTGCGAGTAGTTGCTGGTGGATTTCCAGGCTGTTGATCGCTCTTTTTCATAGAAGACTTTAAGAGTATTGTCCTCCTTGGTTTCCTTCTGCTCACCAGTCAAGTAGGATGAATCTACTTTCTCCTTGGATACATTGGGGTTTGAATTCCCTACTTCTGTCAGACTTGCTTCTGATTGATTTGTGTTGGAATCATTTGTTATGTTCTCTTGCATGATTTGTTCAGCACTTCTGATGACTCCTGGTCTATGTGGGGGTTTCTCTCCTAATATACTAAAGATTTCCTTGTGCCCTATTTTGGCTGAAATGTATCCTTGAGCTAGGTGGATACTCACCTCATTCTCAATGATCCAGTCTTGTCCTAGGATTAAGTTTTCTATTAGATCCTCATCTCTACACACTAGAACTCGTTGCTCCATAGTTCAATTTCCTAGGTGGAGGGATACTGTGGCTTCTCCGATGCATTCTATAATTTGACCTCCCACACCTATCATGTGTGCTTTCGTGGGTGTCATAATCGTTTGAAGATTCATGATGACACTACTTCGTATGCAACTGAGTGCTGCTCCTGAATCTATCAAGGCGTCTATCAGATGGTACTCTGTCATTCCAATTCCTAGGTTTAAGTAAGGTTGGGACATTCTGACATTGGTCATGTCAGACTCATGAACCTGGTAATTAGCCATGGGAATAGGCTCTTTTTCTTGTAGGTACCGTTCATCTCTTTGCCTTATCCACTCTTTTCTATGCAATAAGGCTTCTTGCCGTGCTTCCTCTCTAAATCGTTCTTCCTCTCTCTTCCTATTTTGTGCACCTATGAGGCATGCTAGCATTTGATCCGTCAATGGCTCCATATATCGTTTTACTCGACATCCACTTATGTAGTTAGGAAGAATATATACATCCAGAGTAGCTAGATTAAGTGCTCCACTAGTGGAAATCCTATTGACGATTAGAGGTCCATATCTGTGTTTTTGTAATTTCTTGGAATGTTGCTTCAAGGTGTAGACTAGAACTAAGTCTCCTTCTGTTTTGTTTTGGACTCCAAGTTGTCCTCTCCAATCATGAAGTAACAAAGAATCAACAAATCATCTTTATTTTGTCAATCCTAGGAATATCCATAAGATCACAGCCCCTTCAAGATAATAGATTCAAGGAAATAAGAGATTAATGGCTGGATTGCTGAGAAAAATTGAAGATGAAGAGAAATTCTAGGGTTTACCATATCTAAGGCAAATCTCCATCATTTTCTATGATCTTTGTGTCAAAACCATGCTATTTCATCAGCAGAATACAAATATGAACTCAAAATTGAAAAATATCACCTGTATTCCAGAGACGAGACAATCGCGATTCTGTGCATTCAGACGATTTTCACAATTCTGGAACTTTCTTCAGTCCTTTTTCCACTCATTACATCAGTAAACCTCTTTCTTCATACAACTCACTCAGTAATACACAAATGTAACTCACAAATCTCCATGATTAAGCAAGAAACAAGCTCTCACATCAAAGAAAATACACTCAACAGGAGAAAACACGATTTTTGCAGAAACTCCCTCTTCTCTATTGATAGCATGAGCAAATGACTAACCAACCTCTCCAAATTAGAGAAAATTGACTTATATACATTTTCAAGTGTCCCTTTTCACACTTGAAATTAGGTCTTTTTCTCTAATTTTCTAAAAATATGCTATCTAAGAGTTTCTAAAAATTCTACAAAAATTACATGAGGTCCTTGACTACATAAGGAAGACTCTTCCTTATTTTTACAACCATTGCATAAATATTTTACAAGTTTTTTGGCTTTTTACTAATTTTCTACATCAAAAATGCTTTCCAAAAATACACCTTCCAACATTCTTCCCCTCCTAGAGCTTTTGGCTCCTGACAAAAGACTTCCTTATGTGAGCTCAGCTTTATTTCTTCTTCCTTTGGTACACTTGTGACACCAAATCATGGCTCTTTCTTTCTGTGACATTCAAGTTATTGACCATTTCAAACAAGGCTTTCCTCCATTGTACTGCAGCTTCAGGCTTATCTATGACGTCCTTCTTCAAGTATTCTGTGTAAGCAGCTTCATAGGCAGTAAGTCTTGCTTTTGTAACAACAGATAAGTTTCCAAAAATTTCTGACTCCCTTTCAAAGAATCCATAATCAAAAGCATCTTCAAATATTTGCAAAAAATGACTGCCCAAAAATATTATTCTACTGTAGTAGGCCATCAAACAAATCCTGTCTGGTGTCTCACTTAGATCAAACAATAGAGCATCTGTTGGAGAATTAAAACCTATGTAGTTCAAAATTCTGACATCTGTATCAGTGTAGGTCTCCATACAGGCTAGAATTAACCTCATTATTTTGACAAGTAGTATACAGGCAGGGTCATTAACATCTTTATAATTTGATATGACAGACTCAACAGTATTCACCATGTAACTTTTAGTAGGCCAAGTTCCTGCCTTTGGACCTGCTATTTTTGGAAAGTTCAGCCATTTTGCTGGAATCTGCCCTGTTTTTCTTCTTTCCCAAAAAACAGTCCACTCCCTTCTTCTGGCCACGGGGCAATAAGCTGGGTTAATCTTTAAGTGCAAAGGTGCCTCCTTCCAGATTCTCCTACACTCTTTATTAGCATCCAACCATTTATTCCTCCATTTTGGGTTAGCTCTTTCAAATAATTCCTTTGTAACATTAATATCCTCTTCATATTCAAAATATTGATTTGGAGATAATCCCACTCTGGCTAACTGATAATTTTTTATGCTTTCCAATACCATACAAAAAGGAATTCCTAATCCATCTGCAGCCCAATGGTGCTGATCTGGATTGATGCCTTTATTTAAAGCAAATGTGACAATCTGGTTCTCATAATCATCATGCATTTTTCTTATAAACTCCATTCTTGATTCTCTGCTAGTCAGCAACTTCTGAACAAATTCCTCAGTGTACTCTTCCTCAGATCTTTTGGCTACTGCTTCATAGTTTTCCTGTTCTCTATCAACATCTCCTGTTTCATACTCTCTTGTATTTGTATCTTCTGCATGTACCTGATTTTGAACCTCTTCCTGAGCTTTTGATTTCTCCAGTTGTTTCTGTAAGTCTTCTAAGGTCATCATTAAACTTTTATTCTGAGTTATCAAATCTTCTCTTTCTTTCATCCAGTCTATTCTTTCTCTTTCCAACTTTATCTGCCATTCCCGCCTTTCCTTTTCTACCTCCATATGTAAGTGATGATACCCTCTCATTGATGTAGCAGCATGAGAATTAGCCTGTTTCTCCATTTCTTTTGCCTCTTTTAATTCTGTTTGAAGTCTTTGAATCTCTTTTTGCAACTCTTCCTTTTCTTCTTCTTTTAACTGAGTAGGTTTGCCTTCATCCTTAAGTAGACCCTCTTCTAACAACAATTTATTAATATCCTCATGAGCCCTGGTCAAAATTTGATAAGAGGTTTGTAGGGTTTTGTATCTTCCTCCTATGGTTTTTAATTCCATTTCCATTTTAGCATTCTGCTCTGATAACTTTCCACTCTTATCTTCCAAATATTGGATTTTGTTCTGCTTCTGAACCTCAGCTTCCTCCAAAGCAATGATCCTATTAACATATTCTTCATTTTTTTCCTTCATCATCCTTAACTGCTCTGACATCTGCTCTTTTTCCTTCTTGTGCTCTTTGATAATCAAACTTCCTTTTTCAAATTCTGATTCAGCCACCATTCCTGATATGATCATATTTCTGCTAGATGGTCTGAACTGTTCAATATTACTTATGATCATCTGACAAGCTGCTCTTATATTCTTGGGTATCCTTTCCAAACCTACTTCCATTTCTGTCTGTCTGATTTCAATTTGCTTGTCTTCTTTACCCTTATCATCCTCTTCTGCTACTGTTTCATCATCTATATCCTTAGTATCTAGTTCTTCATCACTGTAATCATCATTCTCTGTCTCCTGATTAGTATCATCTTCTTCATAAACTAGTGCTTGATTTTTTGCCTCCTTCTGCCCTGATAAATCTGAAGTCCTCATTTCTTCTAGTGAACTTCTTCCTTCCATTACCTGTTGCTTTTCTGTTCCTTCCAGATCTTGTATCTCATTTCCCTTTATTAGAGTTCCCTGACTTTTGTCTAACTCTTCTCCAACATGACCCGTTTGAACCTTCATGGTTTGCTCTTCCTGCCCCAGTCTTTCCTGAACAGACATTGATTCAATTTTTTCCACACAATTAATCTGATCATTATTTTTCTGAAATGCCTGTCTTTCTGTTTCTTGGGCTATATCTGATACATTTGTATGAGAATTTTTTATCTGATCATTACTCCCCTTATTTGTGTATTCTTGATCTTGCTCATCAATGTCCATAAGGTCTGCTTCTACCTCTTGTTCTTGATCATTCTTGGATGTAAATTCCCCACTGCTTTTTATATCATGTAATACATCCTTTATACTTTGAATGATCTCTTCTTCCACCACTTTCCTTGTGACCTTTGGAGCACTCTTTCCCATTTCTGTCTTCTTGATTTCTTGATCCTTATTCACCTCCTGCTGCACTTTAACTGAACTACTCCTCTGTATCTCCTTTGTCAACTCCTCTATTTTTTCACTCAATTTGAAATGAGCCTATGCTGGTTTCGTCCATATGAGTTTTATTCCTGTAGGCATCAACCCATAATTGACTTCTTCCCTCATTTGGCCTTCCTCTTCTATCATTACTGCCTTTCCTTTTAACAGTCTTCTTTCTTCTTCAGCACTCATCTGTTGGACAGTTTCTTCATGAGTCTGCCTTTCTTGAGACTTCTTATTTGTATCCTCAGGTGTCTTCATTTTTTCTACAGCCTGTATAGCTACATTAGGAGTGTTGGGTATTGACAAGTTTAAACTTTTCAACAAAAAACTCTCAATGTCACTATCTGAATCGGATGAGAATCGTGAGGATCCTCCTACTTCTTGCTCTATAGACTTTGATACTTCCTTCATTGTGGTAGACTTCTGAGTTGCTTCAATGACTGTTGCTTCTGTGTCTTTAACTGTTGTAGCTTCAGCTACTGCTTTTTCTTTTCCCTTCTTGACTAGTTTCTTCTTTTGGACTTGCTTTTTTGGCACTTTCTTTTTTACCACAACAGTAGTTCTGGCCTCTGGAGGTCCTTGCAACTCTTTGAAGTATGCCAGCAACTCTACTTCTTTTTTCACAAATATTTCTTCGGTCTCGGCGGCCATCATTTCCTCATGTAAAACTTCATAATGCTCCACCTCCTTCTGTATCCAATCTGTAGCCTTGCAGGAATAGTCTTCCAACATTTTCTGGTATTGGGCTTCGTACATTGCTCTTTTATTGTTTCCCTGAGTTAAATAAGTAAATAATTGCTCTTTGCTGGTCTGTGGGGGGTGAGGTTCACTAGAGGATTGTACCCCTTTTTGGGCTGCCACATGTTCTTCTTTTGTTGCTTCAATCTGCTCCATTTCTATTTTTCTTGGATCCACTTTCCTCTTTTTAACAGGCACTACTTCTTCAGAGATAATTTTCCTCTTCATCCCAGCTCCCCTCATACTGGTTTGTCCCACTGTGTCTTTAGCCTGCATCCTTTTGGGAGGACTTTTTACTCCTGACATCAAATTTCTAAAGTATTGTGCCTCTGGAGATAATTTCAATTGTTCTTCCATACCCAAGATATGATAAATAATTCTTGTCAAAAACTGGGCTCCATTCATAAGTTTCTTCTGCTCCCAATGTTTGGCTGCTTCCTTTAACTGTTCATGGATGTATGGTGAGACATCCATGACTCCAAATGGTTTGGTTTTGTCTTTATTGTTGAACATCAACAGAGTTACTGATTTGTGAGGCATGGTGTATCTAGGCAGCTTGGGAAAACAAAAATATTTCAAAAACATTCTGATTGCATATTCTTCATTCTCTTTTCCTTTAAAATCCGTGAACTTTACATATCCTGTATAAGTATCCTTATTCTTTTTTACAAAGCTTTGATCCAGTTTGGTGCCCATTGGATAAAATTGTAAAGCGGCTCTAATATGTTATGCCTTAATGGTAATACGCACCTCCTGCTCATCTTTGTTCTTCACTTTGCACCTGAAATAAGCATCATTCCTTGTTCCAACTTCTTCCAAACTGCTCATTACCTGTGCTACCCTTTCAAAGTCAATGAAGAAGATTGGTTCCTCCAATAGTTTATGCAATCCCACAACTTTCCATCTTTTTACATTGACAGTAGTTCTTTGAAACCTATAAAACTCCTGGCACAACATTGTGTATTTATAACCTCCCACTGCTATTGTGAAGATGTGCTGACCTATTACTCCCAGAATTTCCTTCAGTTCTTTTACTGCTCCTTCTGCTTCTGGAATTTCTGTATCTTCATCTGATTCCAGGTCCACCTGCTCCACTGTGGTCTCACTGTCCAAGAACCAATGTCCTCTTGACAAGGTTACTGAGTCAGCTTTGAAGTCATGAATGGTCAATTCTTTTGTATTCACCATCCTGTGTTTATATATAAAAGAAAAGAAAAAACACTCCACCCACATGAGTCACAAGAATTCACAAGAAAAATACTGTCTCATTCTGGTATGTCACTGATATAAACAAATGAAAGAGACAAGTTCCAAACAATTTTTTCTTTTTCCAAAGGACTCAATTTTTAAGTGAGCAATACAGGTGTAGCAAGATATCTAATGTGTTCTCTCCAATTGTCAATTCCTTACTCAAAAAAGAAAACAATTCTTAAATAGAAAGAAGATGATGGAAAAGATGATTAATGTAAAGACTTCAAAAAATAGAAATAAAAAAGATGGTCACAAAATTTTGAAGAAAATAATACAGATTTTCCATGATAAGTTATTTTCTCCCTCCCTATATCTTGCTTTTGTGCTTTTAATTTTAGATAGAAATTAAAATACATTTTTCTTTCTCTTTTTTTTTTTTCAATTTATCCTCTTGTTTTTTTTTTTTTCAATTTGATCTCTATTTTTTTTTTTTTTTAATAATAATGACATTTTTTCTGCTTTCCTTCCCCTCCTAATTCCCTTTTAAGGAAAAAGAATTTAGAAGAACATGTTGCTTTTGTCATTCATTCTCCCTCCCTTTTTTTTTTTTCTTTCTCTCTCCTTTTTTTAATAGTATTTTGTTCCACAGATCTGAAAATAGGTTAAGTGTGGATGATCTCTCTTCCATTGACTCAATTCTGATTTTTTATCCAACAATGTTTCACTCTCACTGTCTTTGTATCATACAAGTATCCATGTTTCATAGACAAACTTCTTGTAGCCTCTTTTGGTTTCCATACCCATTTTATTCCCTCTTCTTGTTTTGGTGGATAACATCTGTGCGTGCCCTTTTTCCATGTGTTTGTAGTTCTGTTTTGTTGATGTGTCCATAACTGTCTTCTTATTTTTGTCTCACCAGTTGTTTTTACTCCCGAGATCTCTTGTGTGGTTTGATTGTATGAAGCTTGAGCACTTGGTATTGGTAATATGTTCCTGTCCTTTATTGAGAAAGTAAATCCTTCCATATCTGGGTCAAGAACATCTAGATAAACCTCCTGACCTTCCTCCTGACCTTCATTACTCAGAAAAAACATTAAAAACTTTTTGTCATTTATGGTCAAATTAAGCTTCATTTTCTCAAAGTTCAAAACAACTTTACCTTGTTTGAGCCAAGGTTGTCCCAAAATCAACTTTTCAGTCATGAATTGGTCTGGCCACTCTTCACAATCTATATCCATATATTCATCATTAAATTTAACTTTAATAGAAAGTGAAGATATGCTCTGAATCATTTTCCCTCCCAGGGTTTTGATCAGAATTCTGCTTTCAGCCCTCTTAAAGTTAAACTTATTGACCAAGGCTGAGCTAATTAGATTCACTTGAGCTCCTGAATCTACTAAAACCCTAATGTTTTTATTCTGATAATCCATCACTATCATAGGCAAATGTTCTCTTTGCTTTAGAGTGTTTTCACATAAACACACTTCTTTCAATTTCCTTATTCTCTCCTTGGCTTCTTGTTGAGCCTCTTTTCTGATGTTCTTCTCTTCTTTTTTTCTATTTTGGGCCTTTTGCAGTCTTCTCCATTCATCAGAAGTTAATGGACAATCATACCTCTTAACTCTGCATCCACTTATGAAATTTGGCATGGTTTCTCCATCAATATTAGCTAATTGAATGGCTCCACTTTTACTTATCTGATGTATAATGTATGGCCCATGACCTTTTTTCTGAAATTTTCTCTGATGTTCCTTAATTGTGTAAGCCAAGACCAGGTCCCCTTCTTGTAGATCTTTGTCTTTTATGTGAACATCATGATAAGCTTTCTGTCTTTTCTTGTCTGTGTATATACTCATCACTGCTTGGAGTCTAGAAGCTCCCAGTTTTTCCAAATCTAAGACTCTCTCAGATAATTCATGTCCTGTCCAATTATATTGATTACCCACTTTTAATGTTGGAATAAGAAATTCCATGGTTGAAACTGCATTTTGGCCATATACTAAATTAAATGGGGTAGTTCCTATTGCAGTTTTGTATGCCACTCTGTAAGCCCAGAGAACATGATTAAGTTGAGAATCCCAGTCATTTCTATTTGTGTTGACTAGTTTGGACAATACTGCACAGAGTACTTTATTAGTACTTTCTGCTAAGCCATTAGCTTGTGGGTGATATGGGGCTGATTTTCTATGACTGATCAAAAAGTGGTTGGTCATGTTTTCTATGATCTGATTTAAAAAATGAGTTCCCCTATCACTTACCAGTTCAATTGGTAGTCCAAATCTAGTGATAATGTTTTCATACAAAAATCTGGCAGTAGTGTGAGCATCATTTCTTTTAGTAGCTTTGGCCTCAGCCCATTTTGTCAAATAATCTGTAGCTACTATTATGTATTCTGCATGGGTTTTTCTGGCTGGAGGATGTATTGGTCCAATAAAATCCAATCCCCATTTGCTAAAAGCTTTGGCTGAAATTAAAGGAATTAACGGCATATTATCTCTTTTGTTTGGTGGACTCACCCTTTGACAGACATCACATCTTTTTACATAAATTCTTGCATCAGCAAATAGGGTTGGCCACCAAAAGCCAGAGTACAATATGAGCTTGGCTGTTCTATCACTTGAAAAATGTCCTCCTGCCACTCCTGAGTGTGCCATTTCCAACATTTCTAAATACTTTCCTTCAGGAACACAAACTCTCAGATATCCATCCATTCCTCTCTTATATAGTTGTTCTCCTATGAGTTGATATTCTTCCGAGATCACTTGTAAGTTTCTTGAGTCAGCACCAGCTATTACCTGTTTCCCTTTCTTCTTTCTCTTCAATTCCTCTACAATATGTTCACTCCATTCAGGGTTTTTTTTAAACCAATATAAAGTTATCAATTTTGATTCCTTCAATGTTTGACATTTTTTACAATTATCAACATATCTCTCCACATCTTGAATCTTGTTTGGCCAATGTACTCCCATCCTATTAAGGTTGCTTAAAGTGACTATCTTGGAAGCATGAGTACATGGGTTCCAGTAATGAGCTTTTCTTACATATTCATATTGCTCCTCCTCTGGAATACAAAATTCCAGTATTCCTGACTGACTGAGGTGATACAAATGTCCAGCTAACAACATGAAATTTCTGCTTTGTAACACCAGATGTGTGTTATTCCCTACTGTGCTACACGGTCCCATGGTTAGCAAAGGAATTAATGACATACCATTCAGGAACACTTTCCACCTTGAATAAGTATGTATCTGGCAAATCATCATCTATAGGTGAACTAGGTTCTTTTAACTGGATTCTTGACAAATGATCTGCTCTCAAGTGTGTTTTCCCTTGTCTAACGACCACCTCAAATTCAAATTCCATTAGTAAAAGAAACCATCTTACTATTCTTCCTGTATGACATGGTTTATTTACTAAATAGAGTAGAGCTTGATGATCCACAAAGTATTTAAACTTGTTGGCCAATAGATAATGTCTATACTTTTTGACAGCAAATATCATTCCCAATCCTTCTCTCTCAGTGGTTGTGTAATTTTTTTCTGCAATGTTTAATTGTCTACTTGCATATGCTACTGGGAAATCTAATTTGCTTCCTTCTATAGGTTGTGCTAACACACATCCCAGAGCATAATTTGAAGCATCGACATGTACATGAAAAATTTTATCCCACTGAGGTGTTTTTAAAATTGGTGCTGTCACCAAACAAGTTTTTAATGTTTCAAAGGCTTGGTCACATTCTTCAGTCCACTCAAACTTTGTGATTAAGGCATATAAGGGTTTAGCTATATCAGCAAATTTGTGTACAAATTTTCTATAGTACCCACAATGTCCCATAAAAGTTTGGAGTTCCTTCACATTTGTAGGTCTTGGAAGTTCTATTATTGCTTTTATCTTCTTCTCATCTGTAGAAATTCCATTTTTTGAAACTATGTGACCTAACATTCTACCTTGTCTCACAAAGAATACACACTTTTCAGGATTTAAGCATACTCTGTATGTCCTGCATTTCCTGAATATTTTTTCTAAATCTTGTAAATGATCTTGTCTTTTTAAAGAAAAAGTGCACAGATCATCCACATAGATTTCCATTACATTTCTCAGGAATTCTTTGAAAATATGACACATCAATCTTTGAAAGGTTGCTGGAGCATTGGTTAGTCCAAAGGGCATAACCCTAAAGGCATAAACCCCCCATTCTGTAGAAAAGGCAGTCTTGTGTTGGTCCTCTAAGGCTATTGGCACTTGATTGTAGCCTGAGAAACCATCTAGGAAACTGTAAACCTCCTTTCCTGCAACTCTCTCAAGAAGATGATCTGTTATTCGCAGTGGATAACTATCCCTTATAGTTGCTGCATTCACTTTTTTCAAGTTGATGCAAACCCTAAGTTTTCCATTCTTCTTTGGCACCACAACTATAGGTGATATCCATTCAGTGTACTCTATTTCATAAATGAAATTAGCCGCCAACAACTTATCAATTTCTTCCTTTATTTTGGCAGAGTATTTATCATTAAATGTGTAGTGTCTCTGTTTGCTTGGTTTTGCATCAGGTGTCATAGGAATCTTATGCTCACAGATTTTTGGATCAATCCCTTTTAAATCTTTATAACTGTAAGCAAATACATCCCTATAGTTCTTTGCCAGGCTCCTTAAGGCTTCTTCTTCTTGTGTGGTCATATCATCAGCTATCACTATCTGTCTCTCTTCTCCTTCTTCTTGAGTAATCACAATCTTTTTTGTTTGTTCTTCATTGTCATATGCTTCTCCTTTTTTCTTCTCTCTTTTTGGTTTCATTTTCAAGAGTAGTCTGTCTTCTACCTCATAAGTTTTAAAATTTGCTGGTACATCAAAATATTGATCCTTATTGATCTCTTTCTCTTTCTTTTCTTTTGTCTGATCTCTTTCTATTTCCTTGTGTTTATGTTCCTTGTATTCGCCTGAGATTTTGTCTTTGATTGCATTCTCGGCTTTTACTGTTTCCAAATACCGTGTTTTTCCTTTTTGTAATATCATTTCTTCATTTTGCTCCTCTTCTGTTTTTGGTACATTTATCATGTGTATGCTAATGTGGAAAACATCAAAGCCTTCTTCATTTTGGAATTTCACTCCTACATATTCTTCACTGGCCAGATCCATAGTAGCCAAGATTTGATTCCACCCATAAGGCTCAAACTCTTCATCTTTAAATTGTTGTGGCACATAGCTTTCATCCTGTACTTTTCTTTCTTTCACACATTCCTCTCTTTTCAGTCTTCTCTTTCTATTGGTGAGATTTCTTATCATGTTGCACTTCCATATTGCTGATTCACTCTCTTCCTGATCCTCCATGTCTGATTCCTCACTCTCTTCTTGATTTTGATGTATTTTATACCACTCTTGAGGAGATACATCATAGTAGTGCCCATTTCTCAAGTTCACTCTTGTTATTCTTCCTTTGCTTTGGAGATATAAACAATCATTACCCCAATCTTGTACAATTTGCATTTTTCTCATAAAAGGTCTTCCTAGGATAATTTCATATGAAGTGGATTGTGGAAATTCCACTATGGCAAAGGTATGCTCTATTTCTATACCACATATGTCCACAATCACTTTCTCCCAAATTCCTAGGGGTTTTTCTATATGCCCATCTGCAAGTTGTAACCTCATCTTAGTGGGTAGTAATTCATTTCTTCCCCATTTCTCCCAAGTTTGTTTAGTCATTATGGCCACTCCTGATCCACTATCCAAAATGGCTTTAGCTGAATTTTTTCCATATTGTAATTTTAGGGTTGAATTCCCTTCTTCTCCTTCACAATATCCTCCTATTTTATCAATAGGAATATACCATAATTCCTCTAATTCTTGTGTTGGTGAATGAAGGTTTCCAGGTATTGTTTCCCCTTTATTCATTTTGTTTTGTAGGTGAGGATTTTGTTTCAACAAGTTTTCCCATGTTGTATGACATGTAATGCTACATTGTTCATTTATGATCATTTGGAATGTTAATTGTGAATTTTCCTCTTTGTTAACACTTTTCCATGTTCTTGTTTTCTCAATTTGTTCAATTGTTCTCTGAGAACTGTCTTCTTCCCCTAATCTGAGTTGTGCTTCCTGGATGATTTGTTTGCACTTTAGCATTCTTTCTTGCTCTAACTCTGGTATAGGATAAGCCACTGCATGATCTGCAGGACTTGGTCCTTCTTGGATTCTTCCCTTATATGCTTTGATTAGGGTTTCTAGACTCTGAGAGTGTCCTATTTTAGACTGATTTTGAGTGTTTTGGGGAGGAGTACTTTTTTATTGTTCCTTATTGTCTTCTTCCAAGTTTTTGCCCATTCTTTTTTTCTTTTCCCACTTCCCTTTTTGTTTATTCCTTTTCACCTTTGAGGCTGAACCTTCACTTTGTTCCTTATTTGTTTCCTGTTGCTTAGCTTGTGCCCTTGTTATAACATTGATTCCAACTTGATCATTGTCACACAATTCCTCCTGTTCCATAATATTGACTGTTTTTAGTGGTATGTTATTGGGTGTGTTCTGTTGTTTTTGGGGATTTTTTGGACAGTCTTTGATCAGGTGTTCTCTGCCACAATCCTTGCAGTATGCTCCCTCTATCCTGAATGTTGGAGGTTGTGGACAGTCTCTGATGAAATGCTCTCCTCCACACCTATAACATGTTATCTTTGGTCCCCCTTTGAATTGAGGTTTTTGATTGGACATGTAGTTGTTGGTAATGTACATGAATGTTGCTGTGTCCATTTCAATTTTTCCATTTCCCAAATCTAGGGCTTTAAGCTCAGGCTCTCTTATTTCATAATCTTCCCATTCTTCCTGATGTCCCTCACTCCATTGATACTCTTCCTTATAAGGTGATCTGAATCTTGAATTTCCTTCCTCTATGGGTGTATATTTGACTGGTACCACATTAGTTGGAATAGGAGGCTGTTGTCCCAACACTGGTCTTGGTTGCTCAGTATAACCTGATTCCCTCTGAGCCATGTAGTCTCTTTCCTTGACGGGTTGTTTGTTATAGAAGCATTCCTCCCTGGTATGGTTTGTCCATTTTCTCTCTAGTGTGCAGTATTTGAGTGTCTTCCTATCTTGTAAGTGTGGAGGCTTCTGATATGGGCATTGTTGTGCCAGATGGTTTTCTCCACAAATGTAACATTTTTTGTTTGTGTTTATCCTAGAGTTAATCATATTAGTTTTAGTGTTTACCTCTAGGGCTTTAACAATGGCCTGAGCCAATTCTTCTGCTGGAGGAATTTTGTCTTCATATGATCTAGGTTGATCAAATGCCAACAGATCTTGACCTATGTTGTCCTCCAAGTCTATTGCCTCCTTCACACAGGCTGCTAAGTCAGGACATCTCCTATAGTACACTAGGGTTCTTAGTTGAGCACTTCTCAAACCTTCAATGAATAGGGATACTTGTTTTGCCATGGAAGGTACTTCCTCTCTTGGGCATCTATCAATGTATTGTTTAAATCTTCTGGCTGCTTCTCTAACATTTTCCTCCTTTTGTTGTTTGAAACTATGTATTAATGTGGCTGTACTATGTTTTATCCCAGTCTTAGAAAATTCCCCAATGAAAGCTTCTAAAAAAGATTCAATGTCCAGATACATTTCCTTTCTCAAGGGAATGAACCAGGATAAGGCTGGTCCTGTTAGGGTTAGTCCAAATGCTTCAAATTGCACCTTGTAATCCTCTACTTCCTCAGCTCTAATTAGTTGTCTAAATTCTGCTGCATGAGCATGAGGATCTGAATACCCTTCATATTGGTTCTTCATGCATTTGGCTACTTGGTATGGTCTAAGCATTCTACCCTGAGGCTGCCAATGAGGTCTTCTTCTAAGTAGGAAGTCATTGTATCCATCTGGTTCCTTGTCAAAGGGATTTGGGGAAATATGTGTCCTCCTCCCATGTTGTTGTTCATTGCTAGTGTGGTTTTCATTTGGCCTGGGTAAATTTGTTTGTTCTATGTTATGCTCCCAAGGTCCCTTATCAGCACATTGCCCTACGTCATTTGAATTTTCTGGGTCTTGAGAGAGGATGTATACACATCCTTGCCTATCTTCATATCTTCCATCCTTAAATTGTGCTACTGGGGTTATATTCAGGGGAACTTCTAAATTTCTCAATCTAATGAGGAATTTATGCATTCCATCCTGATATACATAGGCTCCAAACCTATTTGTATACATGTATTTGAGGATGTTTCTAAAATCCCCAGTTTCTATTGACTCATTTGTTTCATTTAGGTTTTCCATGTTATTTTCTTGCCCTAAACTTCCTTCTGATCTTTTACTACTTCCTGGCTCTTTTCCCTTCCTTGCTAGGTCTTGTTTAGAAAGTGTATTTATTTTATTTCCAGACCTAAGTATCATTCACCTATTTCCACAATTTTCTGCTTAGGTTATGGATTTTTCACGATTTTCTGAATAAAATCGTGTTTTTCCACGATTTTTTGTGGAATTATTATTTTCACGATTTTCTGAATAAAATCGTGTTTTTCCACGATCTTCTGTGGAATTTATGATTTTCACGATTTTCTGCTGAAAATCGTGTTTTTCACGATTTTGAGTGAAAATCGTGATTTTCACGATTCTCTGTTGAAAATCGTGTTTTTCACGATTTTGAGTGAAAATCGTGATTTTCACGATTCTCTGTTGAAAATCGTGTTTTTCACGATTTGAGTGAAAATCGTGATTTTCACGATTCTCTGTTGAAAATCGTGTTTTTCACGATTTTGAGTGAAAATCGTGATTTTCACGATTCTCTGTTGAAAATCGTGTTTTTCACGATTTTGTGTGAAAATCGTGATTTTCACGATTCTCTGTTGAAAATCGTGTTTTTCACGATTTTGAGTGAAAATCGTGATTTTCCCGATTCTCTGTTGAAAATCGTATTTTTCACAATTTTGAGTGAAAATCGTGATTTTCACGATTCTCTGTTGAAAATCGTGTTTTTCACGATTTTGAGTGAAAATCGTGACTTTCACGATTTTGACCACAAAATCGTGTTTTCCACGATTTTGTTCCCAGACAATCGTGATTGCTCACAGATTGTTAAACACGATTTTCTAATGAAAATCGCGTTCTGGGAATCGCGATGTTGATGGCAATTTTCACAGAATCACGATTTTGAGTTAAAACTCAGAATCGCGATTTTGTCCAGTCTTTGACAAAATTTCAAAATATTGATTTTTCAATATTTTTTCACCTATAGAATCGCCTTATCAAAATTTTAACATGCAATAAAGCAACTAAACCAAAAATTAATGATTTCTTAGTAAAAACTCAAGAAATCAGAAAATCGCGATTCTGTTCTCCTCTTATTTTTTTCTATTTTTTGGTGTTATTTTTCACTCAAAACCAAAAATATGTACTCAAGAATGATGTTAGGATTCTTACCTTTCTTGCTTGGGTGAAAATTGTTCCAAAGGCCACTGTTTGCTGAAAATCGCGATTCCGGCAGCTCTGCTCACTCTCTCAAATGAATTTTTTCTTCAATTTTCTGTTTATATAATGCTCAAAAAATCGCGATTTTGTGTGATTTTCAATTTTCCACACTCTTTCCCTTGTTCCAATTCACTTACTCAATCTTACTGGTCTCCTTTACACTTTCTTATCTCAATGTACTCAAATTTGCTAGATATTCCAAAAAAAATTTTTCTTTACAGAAAATCGCGATTTTGTGTAGAGAATCGTGTTTTTTCTGTAGATCTTTTCTTGTGCAATTTGAGTATTCTATGTCCTTGCCTTCTTTCAATACCTTCTCTCCTTGATGATCTTATCCAAATCCTGAATTATTGCACCCACCACCAACTTCTCAGAAAGTCGTGATTTTGTACAGAAAGTCGTGTTTTTTCATACTTTTGATTTTATGCCAATTTGAGTAGTTTTCTCTTCCTGATTACCTTCAAGACCCTTCAACAACTTCAATTCAACTTTCACTTAAAATATTATTTCAAAATCAATCATTTTTTTTCAGAAAATCGCGATTCTGTGCAGAGAAGCGTGTTTTCTAATTTTCTGGTTTTTTGACCATTTTTTGTTTCTTTTTTCACTTCTCCACAATCACTCTTATCCACAACACCTTACTCCAACTTTCTAACAAGAAAAGAAATTTGTTTAATAATTTTTGATAGGTTTTGTGAATTTGTTTGGTATTTTTGCCCTAAAAATAAAGGTGAACACTTTACTTAGGGTTTCTGGTTTTGGAGATCAGCTGATCCCATGGTTCTTGATTGGTTATGAGTTTCTATGTCCTTAGCTATCACTCAAGTACAAAAGAAAGTTTCTCAAATGAAAAAGTGTTATGAAAGGCAATCAATTTTTGTAAAGATAAACTCAATCATATATTTTTTTTTCAAAATGCAGAACAACTCAAGATTAACGCTCAGATTTGGTCAACAACTGAATCCCTCATTCTTACATCTAGCTACTTTAACTGTCCTTTCCTTAGTATCACCATGTTATCTTCCCAAGATCACCCATGGTGTCTAGTACTTGGCCAAAAAGAAATCTAGAAATGCAAGAATAGATTCAAGTTACCTCCATCTTCAGCTTCTTGGCTCAAATCCTCCACACACCTGCACTTTTACTTCACCAATATGATGAGTAACTATCAATTTACAAAGATTTCAGCACTTCCACTTCTACAAGACATCCATTGCTTTCTTCTTCCCCAAAGACAAACAATGATATCTACCTATTCATGTGCACTTTTCCTAATTGATGAGCTTTACCTTGTTCTTGTGTTGGTTACCATCATCAACTGAAGATCCAGCAAAGGTCCAACTTCAAAGAAGTTCTTGGAATGTTCCCCGGCAACGGCGCCAAAAAATGTTTTGTTTTGGACTCCAAGTTGTCCTCTCCAATCATGAAGTAACAAAGAATCAACAAATCATCTTTATTTTGTCAATCCTAGGAATATCCATAAGACCACAGCCCCTTCAAGATAATAGATTCAAGGAAATAAGAGATTAATGGCTGGATTGCTGAGAAAAATTGAAGATGAAGAGAAATTCTAGGGTTTACCATATCTAAGGCAAATCTCCATCATTTTCTATGATCTTTGTGCCAAAACCATGCTATTTCATCAGCAGAATACAAATATGAACTCAAAATTGAAAAATATCACCTGTATTCCAGAGACAAGACAATCGCGATTCTGTGCATTCAGACGATTTTCACAATTCTGGAACTTTCTTCAGTCCTTTTTCCACTCATTACATCAGTAAACCTCTTTCTTCATACAACTCACTCAGTAATACACAAATGTAACTCACAAATCTCCATGATTAAGCAAGAAACAAGCTCTCACATCAAAGAAAATACACTCAACAGGAGAAAACACGATTTTTGCAGAAACTCCCTCTTCTCTATTGATAGCATGAGCAAATGACTAACCAACCTCTCCAAATTAGAGAAAATTGACTTATATACATTTTCAAGTGTCCCTTTTCACACTTGAAATTAGGTCTTTTTCTCTAATTTTCTAAAAATATGCTATCTAAGAGTTTCTAAAAATTCTACAAAAATTACATGAGGTCCTTGACTACATAAGGAAGACTCTTCCTTATTTTTACAACCATTGCATAAATATTTTACAAGTTTTTTGGCTTTTTACTAATTTTCTACATCAAAAATGCTTTCCAAAAATACACCTTCCAACACCTTCTTTTACTCCTTTTTCTTTTATGTGTGCATCATAATATGCCTTTTGTCTTCTCTTGGCCGTGTAAATCCCTCCAACCGCTTGTATTCTAGTCTCATGTAGCTTCTCAATTTGGTCTAGTTGCTTGGATAATTCATGTCATGTCCATTCATACTATTGGGCTACTCAAGGTTGGCACTAAAAAATCGATCGGCAGGATTGCGTTTTGTCCATACACAAGGTTGAATGGGGTAGTCCCAATGGCAGTCTTGTAAGCAACTCAGAAGGGCCAGATTGCATGATGCAATTGTTTGTCTGAATCTGACCTTCCACTATTGACTATCTTTGTCAATACTGTGCATAACACCTTATTGGACCTTTCCGCTTGACCATTGGCTTGAGGGTGGTATGGGGCTGATTTTTTATGGATTACTAAGAATTCATTCATTAGGGACTCTATGACTTCATTGATAAAATGCGCTCCTCGGTCGCTCACAATCGCAACTGGTAATCCGAAACGAGTGAAAATGTGCTAAAAAAGAAACTTAGCAGTGCTATGAGCATCATTCTTTCTAGTAGCCTTTGCCTCCACCCATTTAGTCAAATAATATGTGGCTACTATGATGTATTCGGCATGTGACCCTTTGGCTAGTGGGTTACTGGATCTTATGAAATCAATGCCCCATTTGGAAAATGCTCGAGCACAAACCATAGGTCTCAATTGCATGTCATCTCTCTGAATCGGGTATTTAGCCCTTTGGCATGTCTCACAACTTCGGACATAAGTGTCTGCATCCATATGTAGAGTTGGCCACCACAAGCCCGCGAATAGGATCATTTTTACAGTTCTCTCAGTGAAAAAATGACCTCCTGCAGCGCCTGCATGTGCCATCTCTAATATGGGTAAGTACTCTCCTTCATGCACACATAAACATAAGTGATTGTCTTTTCCCTCTTGAATAATTATCTGCCCATAATTACATAATCCTTACTCATTTCCTCTAGGGACCGTTTCCTTGCTAAGCTGACTCCTTCCTCGTGTTCTCGTGTCTTTAGAAAGTTTACTAATGTCTCAATCCATTTGGGTGCTATTGTAGAGAAGGGCAAGGATGTGTGATCATCTCGTATAGTTTCTTGACATTCTGCAAAATTACTGACATAATCATGGACATCTTTAGGCGTATTAGGCTAGTATACCCCCAGTCGTTTCAATTCTCTTAGGGTTCCGTGAATTCCTTTGTGTATCCTCCATTTGTTTACATGGGCTTGTTCAATTAACTTCATTTGTTCGTCTTCCTCAACACATCTCGATAGTACACCGTTGGGCTCCTTATAGTATACACTTCCTGCAATAATGTGCAAGTTACGTGATTGCAGAATTTCCTTTTTACTCTCTTTATTAATTGAGTGTTGTGGGCCATGAGTGAGGATTGGGATTAGCTTCTCTTCCCACTTTGGCCACACTTCCAAATTAAATAGATAAGTGTCTGGCAAATCGTCTGGCACTCCACTTGGTGGTTCTCCATGTGTTAATCTAGAGAGGTGATCTGCCCTTACATGGGTATTTCCCTTTTTCACGATTACTTCAAAGTCGAACTCCATCAATAGCAGAAACCATCTTAAAAGTCTACCCGTGCTACAAGGATTATTGAGTAAGTACAATAAGGCTTGATGATCTATGAAGAACTTGAATTTGTTGGCTAAGAGATAGTCTCTGAATTTCCTCACAGCATGCACCATTCCTAATCCCTCTCGCTCCGTAATTGTATAGTTTCTCTTGGCTTGATTTAGTTGTCTACTTGCATAGGCAATTGGATGGTCTAACTTTCCTTCATCTGCCGACTGAGCTAAGATGCATCCTATTGCATAATTTGAAGCATCCACATGAATATGGAAAGGCTTGTTCCAATTCGGTGTTTTCAGAATTGGGGTTGTGCTAAGTCGCCTTTTTAACTCGCTAAATGCCTTTTTGCATTCATCTATCCAAGTGAATTGGGTCAATAATCCATACAAAGGTTTGGCAATTATGGCGTACATGTGGATAAATCAACGGTAGTATCCACAATGTCCCATAAATGCTTGGACTTCTTTTGCATTTTTCGGTCTAAGAAGTTCTAAAATGATTTTGATCTTGTTTTCATCTGTAGATATTCCGTTCCTAAACACAATGTGTCCTAAGATCTTCCCTTGTCTCACCATGAAGACACACTTCTCAGGGTTCATGCATACTCTATATTGTCAGCATTTAGCAAATATTTTCCGCAATTCCGGAATGTGGTCTTGCCTTTGCTTTGAATAGGTACATAGGTCATCTACATACACTTCCATACTCTTCTTTAGGAATTCTTTGAAAATATGACACATCAACCGTTGGAATGTAGCAGGTGTGTTAGTGAGTCCAAAGGGCATCACTCTGAAAGCATAGATTCCCCATTCAGTTGCAAATGCGGTCTTGTGTTCATCCTTAGTAGCAATAGCTACTTGGTTGTATCCAAAGAATTCATCTAAGAAGCTATAGACTTCTTTTCCTGCAGCTCTTTCCAATAGGTGATCTGTGATAGGTAATGGATAGCTATCACGGATCATGGTTGCATTGAATTTTTTCAGGTTAATGCATACTCTGAGTTTTCCATTCTTTTTAGGTGCAACCACTAGTGGTGATACCCATTCAGTATGTTCTATTTCATAAATGAATCCAGCCGCTAATAACTTGTCTATTTCTTCTTTTATTTTAGCAGCATAGACCTCATTGTATGTGTAAGGGCGTTGTTTGGATGGTTTTGCCTCCGATGTCATTGGTATTCTATGGGAACAAATGGAGGGTTCCACACCCTTGAGATCCTTGTATGTCCAAGCAAATACATCTCGATATTCTCAGATCAACTGTATCAATTCTTCTTCCACTTCTGTTGACACATCTTTTCCTATGTATTTACATCTTTCTTGTCCATCTTCTACAGTTACTATGATCTTTTTTATTTGTTCCTTATTGTCGTACGCTTCTCCTTCTCTTGCCTCTCTCTTAGGCATTTGAATAGCTATTTTTCTCTCTTCTACTGCATATCTTTTGAAATGCTCCGGAACCTCAAAAAGGTGAGGGTTTGGTTTGATCTTACTCACAGTGTCCTCCTGTTTTGATACTATAAGGGGCTGCTTCTATTGCTAACATTTTGGTCATTCCATACTTGTCTTTGGTTCAAATGGCTTCAACATAACGCTCTTCAAAATCAAATTCCGGTTCCATCTCTATGCTCTTGTATTCTTCTTTCCACTCCTTTTCCAATATTTCCCCTCCTTCTACTTCTTGAAGGACAACCATGTACAAATTTACGTCATAGCCTTGTTCATCCACACATTCATTCATCATCAGAACTTCTTCATTCACACATACATCTAAGGTAGCTAGGATTTCCATCCATCCGTGTGGTTCAAATGTTTCATCAGGAAAGATTTGAGGCATGTACATTGGATCTTCAATGGGCCGGTAATTAGGATGTCCAATTGGCCATAACTGCCTTTTGTTATCCTCTTTCTTGGCTTCCTTACACATCCATAATTGGGCGTCCTCATGCATCCATGATTGATCGCTTGATCCAGCACTATGGATAGACAAATCATCCTCTTCTTTACGTATGGGGTTCCATTGTAGTGGTGGTACATCTCTGTACACAAAGGTATGCAAGTTTATTTTGGTGGTGTTTCCTTGATGTTGAAGGTATAAAGATTCTCGTCCCCAATCTTGCACTACCCTAAGCTGTCTCATGAAGGGTCGCCCTAATATCGTCTCATAGTACTTTGCTTTTCCAAATCAACAGATGGCTAAAGTATGCTCAAATTCAACGCCACAGGTGTTTAATTTGATCTTTTCTAATATTCCCAATGGTTTTTCAACATGACCATCTGCTAACTAAAGCTTCATGCGAGTGGGTCGTAAGGCAGGCTTTCCCCATTTCTCCCGAATCTCTTTGGTAGCGATACCTACTCCTGCTCCTGTGTCTAGTATGGCTTTGGTCATATAGCCATTGTAAGTGATAGGTAGACACGTGTTACCTTCATCTGCTTCACTTAATTCTCCAATCGTATCCACTGGAATTTGTACCTTAGGTGGGTTTTCATTTCCCTTGCTTTCCTTTTCGTTCTTCTCCTGCCCTAACTCCAGTTGACCTACTAATTGTTTCCATAATTGCGCTTTAACACGAAGTAGTTCTTCCACAGTCAATTGGCATTGTACTTTTGTCTTTTTAAGTTCTGTTAGATTGTGTGAATTCTTATGTGAGTTTCCCTTTCCTTTTCCTCGTACTGTGGGCGCTCGGAAGATCATGGATTCTTTTTCGTACTCTCCCATGTAATTTGGTAGGGTTGAAATGCTCTCAGCTTCTTCCCTATTTCGGTCTAGTCTCGATACTTCCTCATATACTTCTTCCATGTTGGGACTTGGCTGATAAACTTCCACATCTAATTCCTCAAAAGGAGGTTTAGCCACTCCATTCCTCTTCCATTGTTCTTCTTGGATTCTATTCCATAATTATTTTGGCTAGTCAGCCTCTAAATCCGACATTGTTGACATAGGTTCGTCTTGGGTTTTCACTAGCTCACCTTTATCATTCTTCTCTTTCGGTTCCTTGTCCTTGTCTTTAATACAATCCTTGTATTGATCCTCCACTATCCTTGTCTTGGGGAGGACAGGGATAGTCCTTTCTAGTGTTGCTTGTGCTACCTCTATGAGTTTTCTACATATCGCAAGCCTCTCCTTTTCTAACTCTCCTTGTGGGTAAAGCTTTTCATGTTGCTCCACATTCGGTCCAGTCTTAATTTTAGCTTGGTATGCTTTCAACCACATGTCCAAATCATTTGGTTTTGGGTTGGCTAGAATTGATCCTAGTTTTTCTGACTCTCGGATAGGCGGTGGAATGGAAACTTCTTCCCGAATCTCTGGTTCTTTAGGATTCTTATTGCTTTGTGTATGTTTCTTATTTTCCTGATTTTTGTTTTTCATCCATTTTTCCTTGAAATTTTCTCTTCTTTCCGTCCACTTTTGGCTTTTTGTTGTTTGAGTACTCTCGCGTGGGTCTTTTGAATCTTCCACTATTTGAATTTTGGGGTCTAAGGTTTTATTGTTTTCTTGTTCAAGGTCCGATTGTTTTCCTTCTCGTTCCTTCGTTCCTGCTTGTGTAATGGCCTTCAATGGTACGATGTATTCCTTGTCACTTTCCGTTGTTTCTATCACTTCGATTACATTAATAGGTGTAGTGTCTTGAGCCTTGTTGGGATTTTTTGGGCAAATCTCGAAAGAGATGTTCCTTTCCACAATCACTGCAATACCCTTCCCAAGTCCTAAGAGGTGGTGGGTTGTATGGCGGAGTGCATTCTCTGATAAAGTGGTCTCTTCCGCATCTATAACATGGTCCTCTTGGCACAGGTGGTCTGATGGGTGGTCTTACGGGTGCTTGTGCTTTAGGTGCAGTGTACATTAATGTCGCCACTTCTGGTCCATAGGTATTGTCATATCCTTCGTATCTAGAGTATTGCGGATCATAAACTTGCTCGTACTCCATTATACTAGCATCATAGGAATAGTACTCCCCTTGGGATTGCTCGTATCCTGGGTTCGTTGACTCTACACTGGCCATTGGTGACGCTCGCACTATGGCTCTTTCTAAGTTTTCCTCTCGTTGGGTATACTTGACAGGTACCACATGTTGGGGATGTGACACTTATGGTCCTAACACTGGCTGGGGTTGTGTATATTGTGCTTGCTCCTATGGCCTAGGTGCTCCTGGTGGCATTGGGTAGGGATTGTACCTGGGCATCTCTCTGCCTGGCTCTCGAGGTGGATATCCATATGGCCGATACTGAGGTGGTTGTAGAGGCCGTGTCTGCCTATTGACTGGGCAATTTTCCGTGGTGTGATTGGTGTATTTTTGTTCTATGTGACAATACAAGATCATTCTCTGATGGAGCTTCCTATTATAAGGGTACACTTGAGGTACACCTGTTCGTCCTCGAACACACATGTGAGTGGGGTGATCACCTCCACATGAACTACATCTTCATAACATAGGTATTCTCAGAGACGGATGCTGGTAGTTCCTTTGCCCGAGAAGTCCTAACTTGTTCACTACCAGATCCGCTAGCTCTTCCACATTTCTTGAGTTCGAGGTTACTGTGCTTCGAGTGTCTTTTGATTTAGTAGGACTGGTCATACTCTTGAGATCATCTGCTAGGTTGTCCTCAAGATCAATACACTCTTGGAGACATTCACTCAATGTCTATAGTCTCTTCACATAGACTAATGTTCTTAGAGTTTTGTTTGTTAATTTGTCCAAAAATAATGATATCATTTTTTGCTTCGTAGGTCTTTCAGCTACCAGACATCTATCAACATACTGATTGAACCTTCGAGCAACTGTTTTCACAGTTTCATTGGGGCTCTATTTAAAGTTATGGATTAAAGATGAAGAGTTGTGTTTAATCCCTCTTTTAGTGAATTCCCCTATGAATTCTTGAAAGAATTGTTCAATCTCTCCAAATTGATTGGGATCTAATGGCTGGAACCACGTCAGAGCTGTTCCTGTGAGACTGAGCCCAAAGCACTCATACTGCACAAAGAAGTCATCCAATTGTTCAGCTCTTAGCACTTGTTTAAATTCAGCAATGTGGTCATAAGGGTCTCCCAATCCATCTTAATGATTTCTCATGCATTTGGCCACCTGAATGGGTCCTAATCTTCTCATGGGCTCTAGCTATCTAGGTATTACAGGGATTGCTGGTCTAATTGGAGGTATTCCAGGTTGCACTCCTAGTGGTGGTCTTGGTCTTACTGGTGGTCGGTGTTGGTTGCCTAATCCAGGGTGTGTCTGATTGTGTGCTTGCATTCCACGCATAGTAAATTGTACATGGGTTCTGTTTGGAACAATCCAATGACTTGTTTGTCCCGACATAGTATGTTCCGTCTCTTGCTACGTCCCAAAAGGATTCTGAGAGGTAGTTGCCTGCTCTCTTTGGGGAAATACAGGAAAGCTCATATACTTCAGTCGAGCTCTATCTAAGGCATTGACAGGCCAATACCTTCTTTGGTTCTTGTCTAGGTAGGTTACTCTAGACTCGTCTTCGGGAACTTTTAACTCGTAAAATGTCATCGTGCTTTCTTCTCGTCCTTGTGTAGGTGCGTCAATTTGTAGCAGTAAATCTACTCCATGGATCAAATAGACCTCCAATAAGTAGTCATCCTGAGGTATCAAATCCCCTCTCAGGATTCGTATCACTACTGACTTGCCTCTAGGAGTAGTTACTAACTCTCCAAGGTCTGGTCTTCCTGAATGTTCTTGTCCTTCCAATTCTCCTCTCTCATGATCAATTCTCGGTGTTCTGTCACCACATAGATGTGACCCAACTTATCCATATATACTCCTCCTTCATACTTGATAGCTGGTCTGGGCACAATGGTGGCATTGGGGGAGGTCACCATCCTAGCAATTGATCTATTTAATCTGTCCAGGAAGGTGGGAATCTCTTGGGCATTAGTAGACACATATTGCAAGGAGGTTCGATACTCCCCTTCTACCGTAGACATGAAGCTTCTCTCGGGAACATGACCTTGCATGTCTTCTGAAGCCATGGGTATCTCCTCCTCCGAATCACTAGAGGTGTCGGAATAGGTAGAGTGGTGACTGACCTGAGCGGTGCTTCCTACTGATGATATGACACTTCTCCGGCTACTTAGAACTCTTCCTAACCTCAAGTTCATTCACCCTCCTGAGGCTATCTGGGGCTCTAACTCTCTCCCTAATTGGCTTCTCTCAAGTCTCAACTTGACCCTTCAAAATTGCTAAAAATGTTCTAGACGATGCTAGATGGGCGATACTACACAAGACGATACCAAGTTTCTGGACGATATGATATTGCTACGGTGGACGATATGATATTGCTTCTGCCCTAATATGATACTATGTGTTCAGGGGATACGATACCGTCTCAAGACACGATACAATACTAATGTAAACCATGATATGATACTAGATACACTCACCATATGATACGAGAATAGTCCACGATACGATACCTCTGCACTACGCCATACGATACCACAAGAATCGGCGATATGATCTTGGGTGCACGATACGATACCAGCCTCACGATACGATACCACGTTTTGGCATGATACGATACCTTAGGTTTATGCGATACGATACTGGAACTCTCACGATACGATACTGGTTCTATGGACGATACGATACCACATTTTGGCACGATACGATACCAGCCTCACGATACAATACCACTTTTTGGCACGATATGATACCTAAGGTTTACACGATATGATATTGGAACTCTCATGATACGATACTAGTTCTATGGACGATACGATACCACATTTTGGCACGATACGATACCAACCTCACGATATGATACCACTTTTTGGCACAATACGATACCTAAGGTTTACGTGATACGATATTAGAACTCTCACGATACAATACTGGTTCTATGGACAGTACAATACCACATTTTGGCACGATACGATACCAAAGAGGGCCCCGATATGATACTAGAATTGTACACAATATGATACCGCTCAGTCGACGATATGATACTATGACCGAAACGATACGATACCAAGTGGACCGTGATACGATACCACTGGCAAATTGCGATGGCGATACCAACTTGGTGATACGATACCAGAAATGGTATCGCAATACCTCAAGTGGTATGCAGTGATACGATACTTCGACGAGTATTGTGATACAAGGGAACTTTGGTATTGCGATACCAAAACTCAACCTATTGCGATACTACAGCCAAATCAACTCCAAATACAAAAATTTTTCACCCGCTAGTTTCTTTCTCTCTCCTCTTCACCCGTCACCCTCTGTCTTACTCAAAAAAACTCTAAAAACTCTTCATCCCCCCCCTCCCCTGTGATACCAAACATGCTTTTAATCACATATAAATGCACTTCTATAGTGTTTTTTATTTTGAAATCTTGAGGTAGTTTACCTTGGTGATACCCCACTTGAGTCTTGAGTGCACAATGTAGCTTTGAGTGCTTGGTTTGCACGATACCATGCTGGCGATACTGATCGATGTCTGTAGACGATACCACTCTAAGAGCAAGTGTCAAATGAACTACAATTTTTTGGTTTTTATAGTTTTTGGTGACTAAAGCATATACTACACTAATTTGGCAATTTTTTTGGGATTTTTCTTGATGATTTTGACTTACTCCGACTCCACTTCTCTTCCTAGCCTAACCCTAACTCTTTCTTCTCTCCCTCTCTCCTAACCCTAAACCTAAAAACTCATTACACACACCTCCAGGATGTGAAGTAGCAAGTGCTGAAGTGTCGGACTATTTGCCACTGAACGAATTCACTTCTACAAGTACGATTACTTCACTCTGGAACTATAACCATCACAAAGGCACCTCAGTTGGGCATGTCCTCGGCAACGGTGCCAAAAACGTGTGTACCTAAGTCACGAAGTCTTAAGGACTTGTGCCAAAGAGACTAAATCTCGTTTGCCACACAAGTACGCATAGTGGTGGATTGACACATGCTTAATTATCAATCCGATGGACCGACCTAACCAAGTGTATGAGGACTTGTGCGCACATGATGGAAATTGAAGTGGTTCAGCTGTCATGCAAGAGAAAAGACTAATCTACCTCTACAACTCACTTAACTGTTGAAAGTGCTTGCCATGATACCACTTACAGTAGTTTTCACTAAATTGAGGATATCTCCCAGCTCCAAACTCCAAATATGGCCAATAGTAGGTTCATTTCAAAGTCTCAATGAGATGCTTCTATTGGAGGTAGTTTCACTTGATTCTGACAACTGTGCTTCAAGTTATGATAGAAATAGTGAATGGTGGGAAACTCCCACACTCACTCCACAACTCGTGCTTGCTCACACACACACTACAACAGCTCAAAAGTGTTGGGGAGGGGTAGACAACAGTCATACACACACATTCCTAGCTTCACACACACACAAAAGATCATAGAGAAGATGAAAATATTCAGGAAAGAAGCAAATTCGAAATTCAGGATCTCTCCTTCTTCACAATGGCAAAAAGTCTTTACAAAGAGTCACAAAGTGACTTATATACATGTGCCCTAAAAATGGTCCTTTCACACAAGTGATCGGCACTTTATTGACTACTCTATTCTCCTACTATTTTACAAGAGATATATTACAATGATTTGGGATTATGCATTTAGAGGACTCCTCTAGTGCATTTACATGGCTTGAGGGAATTTCCCAAGACTTTGAAGAAGAAAATTATGCCCATAAATTTGAAAATTTTGGGGCTCCCCTTTGTGCCTCTTTGCTCTGCAATAGTGGAACTACTAAACCCTGCTTAGTACCTGCCCTATTTCACTTCAGGGTTATGTAGTAGGGCCTCTTAGCTTGCAAATGTTAATATATTTAGGTAGTGATGTGTGTGAACACTCTAGGACCGACGGAGCTCTTTTTTCCCTCTTTAGGAGGTTTTTTCCCCCCGCTTTTATATACGCCTATTGCCCTAATGGGCTACTTATCTTTGTACATTCTCTAGTAATACATTCAGTATTGTGTGTTGTGCTCCAAGCTTCTTATTCTTCCTTGTGCTGTTCATGTGCTTCGGTAGACATCTAACTCCAAAAATTGGTATCAAAGCAGGTTGCAGCTTCATCTAGAGCATCGTCAACACCTCTCCGGTTGTAGTCTCAAAATCGCATGAATTTTGGTGAGCATATTCAGCATGTTTTCGACACCAAAACAGCTTCTCTTTGTGGTGCAAAAATCATGATTCAACCTCCAATTGCACTATTGTAGCGCTTGTGCAAGCTATTTCGTCTTTTTGTGCCAAAGGTATATACCTATTTCGGTTTGCCAATATAAGCGTCTCGAAGACTGCTACAGGTTTAGCAAAACTCATCTGGGCAGTTCTGTTCAACTTTTTGAGATATAATCAATTTTTTGCATCAAGGTATTTTAGTCATCGGCCATGGCAGAAAGCGGTGATGTATTCCATATGTTGGTTGTTGAGGATAAGTTGGGTGGTACCAACTACCCGTTATGGGCTTATATGATGCAACATGTATTGGTTGCAAAAGGACTATGGAACTTTGTGCACGATGTTGAAAAACGTCCTATCACACCTGCAACTGTTACAACTGCAAGTATAGAAGCTCATGCAAAGGTGTCGAAGATGATGATATTCTACATATTCCTGTTCGTGTTGCGGTTTCTGCTCCACCTATTGTAGAGCAAATTTTTTGTGCTGCAGGGATGCCCAGGCACATGCATTGATAGCTTTGTCTGTCAAACATGCCATTATTCCTCACATTTGCTCTAGCAGAATAGCTAAGGATGCTTGGGATACACTTGCCACATTGTACCAAGCTAGGAATGAGGCTCGTGTTGCTTACCTCCGAAAACAGTTGGAGAGTGAGCACATGAATGAAGGTGGTTCTATGGACAATTTTCTAACAAAGATTAAGTACTTGAAGGAACAGATGATTTGTGCTGATGAGGTTATACCAGATAGCTCACTTGTGCAGACCGTTCTGAATTGTCTTCCTGATTCATATCAGAGTTTTGCTTCTACTCTTTGGTTGATGATGAAAGGCAATCCAAATGCCTTGTCATTTGAGGAGTTAGTCTCTCTTCTGTTGCAAGAGGATTAGTCCAGGCAGAATAGGTACATTATGCATGTTGTAGATCAAGCTTTCTTGGCTAGTCAAAAGGGCAAAGGAAAATGGAGCTCTTCAACTAGTAAGCATAAATCTGCGAATTCTGCACAATTGAAGAGGGAAGACAAAGATGATAAGAAATCACAAAAGCAGAAATTGTTTTGCAAGTATTGTAAAGGAAATGATCATATCATAAAGAACTGTCTAAAACTAGCTGCTAAAGAGGCAAAGAAGAAAGAGGCTGGAATGGTTGTTGTAGAGGCCTCTACACCAAAAACAAAGTCTGCTAATCTTATGCAGGAAGAAGAATGGGCATTTACTATTGTTTGTAGTTTTAACCCATCTTCTCATGAGCAGTGCATGTCTGCAATAGACTCAAATGTTTGGTACTTTGACAGTGGGGCGGGCAAACATATTATGTTGTAGCGTAGTTTCTTCTCTTCACTCGAGCCTGCCCATACAGGGAATACTGTTCCATGCACCAACAACTCCTCTTATCCTGTTATGGGAGTTGGTAAGATCATTTTGATTACTCCTGATGGTAGTTCTTTCACTTTGTCAGATGCTTTGTTTGTGCCAAGGATCAAGAAAAATCTGTTATCAGTTTCTGCATTAGCTAAGATTGGCTTGGTTGTGAAATTTGTTGATGACAAGTGTACATTTCATGATCTATCAAATGGCAATGTGATCATTGCTTCTGGCATTTTATGTCATGGGCTGTATAAGCTCATAGACTATGAAAGATCTATGAATGATTCGGCATGTGCAGTACATGATTCTCAGGCTATGTCAGATGCAAAGCTTTGGCATGCACGCTTTGGACTTTGAGAAATTAATTTAGCAGCTGGAAGATTACCCTCGATTTTTTAGGGACTGAGCAAAGAATGACCAAAGAGAACTTTGATGCAGATTTTGTTGGAGATAGACGTCTGCGGAAGCACGCGAACAGCACAAGGAAGAAGAAGAAGCTTGGAGCACAAACACACAATACTGAATGTATTACTAGAGAATGTACAAAGATAAGTAGCCCATTAGGGCAATAGGCGTATATACAAGCCGGGGGAAAAAGACCTCCTAAAGAGGGAAAAAAGTGCCCCGGGGGTCCTAGAGTGTTCACACACATCACTACCTAAATATATCAACAAATCCCCCCCGGGAGTGATGCGGTGAACAAGGAGCTGGCACTCATGTATAAGGAAGTGCCAAGCTATGTGGAAATCACTCCACAAAAGGAAGTAAGCCCAAAGCTTTGCAGAAAGCTTCAAACTTCTCCCTAGGCAGAGCCTTCGTGAAAAGGTCTGCAATGTTCTCCTGCGTGGGCACATATGCCAAGCTGATCTCCCCAGCAGAGAACCTCTCCCTGACATAGTGATAATGCACCTCAATGTGCTTAGTGCGAGCATGGACCACAGGGTTCCTTGCAACTGCCAATGCGCTCTGACTGTCAGTGAAGATGGTGGTGGCAAAAGACTGGCCAACACCCGAATCAGCCATAAGGCGTCTGAGCCACACACACTCAACAGTCGCTGTGAAAGCTGCCCTATACTCAGCCTCACAACTAGAAGTGGCCACAGTAGGCTGCTTCTTGCTCAACCAAGATATACATGAGCTACCAAGCATGAAGCAAAAACCACTGGTGGACACACGAGTGTCATAGCAACCAGCCCAATCTGAGTCAGAAAAAGCATGCAAATCTGGCGGTAGTGATCCCCCCTTGGGATAAAACAACCCAAGTAGCCGAGTACCACTCAAGTAGCGAAAGATGCGCTTAACCGCTTTCCAATGCGTGACTCCTGGGCAATGCATAAACCTGCTCACGTGTGAGACAGCAAACTGAATATCTGGCCGAGTAATGCATAAGTAAATCAAGCATCCAACAGCCTGTTGATAGAGAACAGCATCAAATGCATCTCCAGCATCATGAAGACTCAATCGTAAACCTGTCTCCATAGGAGTGGCAATAGGCTTACAGTCTTCAAGGCCAAAATGCTGCAATAATGTGTCAATATATTTCGTTTGACACAAAGCCATTCCACCATCAACGTGCATAAACTGAATGCCCAAATAGTGATGCAAATGCCCCAAATCAGACATCTCAAATGAGGCATGCAAATCAGCCTTAAAATCAGCAATATGTGTCTCAATAGGACCAGTGAGCAGCATGTCATCAACATAGACGACAATGATCAGAAGCACATCATTAGCACGTTTAACATATAAGGTGCTTTCAGTTGGACTGTTCTCAAAACCATGTGCAATCAGATAGGCATGTATCTTCTCATACCAAGCACGTGGTGCTTGCTTTAAACCATATAATGCCTTCTTTAACCTACAAACCTGGTTTTCATGCCCTTTCTGCACAAACCCACGGGGCTGAAAAACATACTTCTTCATGCAAGTCACCATTCAGAAATGCTATTTTAATGTCCAACTGATGTACATTCCAACCATGATGGGCTGCAAGTGCACAAATGCTCCGAACAGTAGTCATACGGAATGTAGGTGCAAAGGTCTCATCAAAATCAATGCCTCTTTCCTGTGCATAACCCTTTGCAACAAGCCTAGCCTTATACCTGTCAACTGTACCATCAGGTTTACGCTTCAGCTTGTATACCCCTTAGTGCCAATGGCCTTCTTGCCAGGAGGCAAGTCACATAAAGACCATGTACCATTCTTCATTATAGCATCATATTCAGATTGCATAGCAGCCATCCAATTTTCTGAATTTTGTGCTTCATCAAAAGAAACAGGCTCATTCTCATCACAGAGACTAGATGCAGCCATAACATAGCAATATGATGCAAAGGAGGCACTATGAGAGCCTGAACGAGTACGATATGACAAAGGTGCATCTAATTTGCTGTCATGCAAAGTCTGCACCAACCATTTTGGCATACTTTTTGCCTGCTCAATATCAGCTCTCTCATCAACAAGTGCATCATGTAAATCTGCATCAGAAATGGAATGATCTACATCATCATATGAAACCTGCAAAGGCTGAGAAGTTGCCTCATTAGGACCAACACTAGCCTGCCCACCTGTAAAAAGAGGCATCAAAGTATCATACATGTCTTTGGAGCTAACAGATGTCTCCTTAGTACATGAAAGCAATGGCTGAATAGCATCTTCCACAAAGACAACATCACGACTAACCAGAATGCGTTCAGTCTGTGGATGATACAGACGATAGCCTTTACTTTCAGAACTGTACCCAACAAAAATACATTTTACTGCCTTATCATCCAATTTTCTGCGATGTTGTTCAGGCACTAATGCATATGCCAAACAACAAAAAACACGCAGATGAGCAACAGATGGCTTGCGGTCATGCCAAGCCTCATATGGAGTGATAGACTGCAACGCTTTAGTGGGACACTTGTTCAGTACATATGCTGCACACATGACAGCCTCAAACCAGAAACTATGTGGTAAAGCTTGACTTTTGACCATGCACCTCACCATCTCCATGAGTGACCTGTTCTTTCGTTCAGCAACTCCATTCTATTGAGGTGTATATGGCACTGTACACTAGTGTTTTATCCCACGTTCAGCCAAAAATGCATTAAAATCTGAAGACATATATTCCCCCCCTCAATCAGAAGGGAGGGTGCCCATTTTACATGCTGACAGATTTTCAGCCAAAACCAAAAACTGTTTGAAGCACATGAACACTTCGGACTTTGCTTTGAGTGGATATACCCATGCATGCCTGGAAAAATCATCAATGAAAGTCACGAAGTAAAGGTAATTTCCAAAAGAGGGTGTCTGCATAGGACCACAGACATCACTATGTACAAGCTGCAATTTCTGCGTAGCCCGAACTGAACCATCTTTTGGAAAGGAAGAACACTGCATTTTGCCCAAAATACAGTCTTCACAAACATGTTTTCCAGGTGCCTCAAGTTTGGGCAAAGAGGACACCATTTCAGATTTCTGCAGGCGTAACAAACTAGCAAAATTCAGATGACCAAAGCGTGCATGCCAAAGCTTTGCATCTGACATAGCCTGAGAATCATGAACTGCACATGCCGAATCATTCACAGATCTTTCATAGTCTATGAGCTTATACAACCCACGACATAAAATTCCAGAAGCAATAATCACATCGCCATTTGAGAGATCATGGACTGTACACTTGTCATCAACGAATTTCACAACCAAGCCAATCTTGGCTAATGCAAAAACTGATAACAGGTTCTTTTTGATCCCTGGCACAAATAAAGCATCTGACAAAGTGAAAGAACTACCATCAGCTGTAGTCAGAATGATCTTACCAACTCCCATAACAGGATAAGAGGAGTTATTGGCGCATGTGACAGTATTCCCTGTAGGGGCAGGCTCGAGTGAAGAGAAGAAACTGCGCTGCGAGGTAATATGTTTGGTCGCCCCACTGTCAAAGTACCAAACATCTGAGTCTACTGCAGACATGCATTGATCATGAGAAGATGGGTCAAAACTGTAGACAGTAGTAAACGCCCATTCTTCTTCCTGCACAAGATTTACAGACTCTGTTTTTGGTGTAGAGGCCTCTACAACAACCATTCCAGCCTCTTTCTTCTTTGCCTCTTTAGCAGCCAGTTTTGGACAGTTCTTTATAATATGATCATTTCCTTTACAGTACTTGCAGAACAGTTTCTGCTTTTCTGATTTCTTCTCATCTTTATCCTGGTTCTTCGATTGTGCAACATTTGCAGATTTCTGCTTACTAGTAGAAGAGCTCCATTTTCCTTTGCCCTTCTGACTAGCCAGGAAAGCTTGATCTGCAACACGCATAATGGACCTGTTCTGCCTGGACTGATCTTCCTACAACAGAACAAAGACTAATTCCTCAAATGACAAGGCATTCGGATTGCCTTTCATCATCAACCGAAGAGTAGAGGCAAAACTCTTATATGAATCAGGAAGACCATTCAGAACGGTCTGCACAAGTGAGCTATCTGGTATAACCTCATCAGCAGAAATCAATTGTTCCTTCAGGTCTTTTATCTTTGTAAGAAAACTATCCATAGAATCACCTTCATTCATGTGCTCACTCTCCAACTGTTTTCAGAGGTAAGCAACACGAGCCTCATTCCTAGCCTGGTACAAAGTGGTTAGTGTATCCCAAGCATCCTTTGCTGTTCTGCAAGAGCGAATGTGAGGAATAATGGCACGTTTGACAAACAAAGCTATCAATGCATGTGCTTGGGCATCTCTGCCATCCCAACGAATCTGCTCTGCAGTAGGTGCAACAAAAACAGCAGCACAAACAGGAATCTGCGGAATATCATCTTCGACACCATCTTCATCAGCTCCAACACCTGTATTTGCAGTACCTGTCGTTATAGGTGTAACAGGACGTCTTTCAACACCCTGCACAATGTTCCACAATCCTTTTGCAACCAGTACATGTCGCATCATATAAGCCCATAATGGGTAGTTGGTACCATCCAACTTATCCTCAACAGCCAACATACGGAATACATCACTGCTTTCAGCCATGGCCGGTGACTAAAATACCTTGATGTAGAAAATTGACTGTATCTCAAAAAGTTGAACGGAACTTCCCAGACGAGTTCTGCTAGACCTGTAGCAGACTTTGAGACTCTTAAACTGGCGAACAGAAACTGGTATATACCTTTGGCACAAAAGGACAAAATAGCCTGCACAAGCACTGTGATAGTGCGTTCGGAGGCCGAAACGAGCTCAGATCGCGATTTCGGCACCACACAACGAAGCTGTTTTGATCTCGAAAACACCCTGAGTATGCTCACCAAATTTCGTGCGAATCTAAGACTGCAAACGGAGGAGTGTCGACGGCGCCCTAGAAGAAGCGACGACCTGCTCTGATACCAATTGTTGGAGATAGACATCTACGGAAGCACGCGAACAGCACAAGGAAGAAGAAGAAGCTTGGAGCATAAACACACAATACTGAATGTATTACTAGAGAATGTACAAAGATAAGTAGCCCATTAGGGCAATAGGTGTATATACAAGCCGGGGGAAAAAAACCTCCTAAAGAGGGAAAAAAGTGCCCCAGCGGTCCTAGAGTGTTCACACACATCACTACCTAAATATATCAACATATTTCTCCAAATTGGCTAAACCAAATGCTTGTAGATTTTGACAACTTAAAATAGACCTTGAGCTAATTCCAACAAGCTATAGACCATGCAAAATCGATAAGTAAACAGTGAGATATGGTCATGCAAAGTTCACTATTTTGAGTGGTCATAGCAGAGAATTGAACAGAAGTGATCAATGAAAGATATCTATTATGGCACATGATTTTACAAGATCATTGGGATTATGATGATGCCCAAAGAAAGTGAGATGAGTAGGCTATGGTGTAGGCTACTCAAATCCAACAAGTGATCAGTGGATGAGTAGGCTATGGTGTAGGCTACTCAAATCCAACAAGTGATCAGTGGAAGAGCTTCAATAAGAGGCCTCAAGGGCTGCGAGTTTTACAAGTTTTTTTATAAGGATTTCTTTATTCAAATTTGAATTTGAATTCAAATTTGGCTCTACCTAAAAGTGTTCGTCCAAGTTAGGAGTTATTCTACCAAATGGAATTTGTAACTTTTATCTCTCCTAACTCCACGAGATGTAGGTCCTTAAAAGATTCTTCAAGAGTTTAATCCTTTTACAAACCGTAAATTGGTGAGCATACGCAACATATTTTTGAGATCAAAATGGCTTCACTTTGCGGTGCCGAAATTGCGAGCTCGTTTTGGCCTTTGAATGCACTATCGCAACACTTGTGGAGGCTATTTTGTCTTTTTGTGCCAAAGGTATATACCAATTTCTATTCGCCAGTATAAGCGTCTCGAAGTCTGCTAGAGGTCTAGTGGAATTTGTCTGGGCAGTTCTGTTGGAGAAACACTCACTAATTAGACATATACTTGAAGGTCAAATCTTAGAAAGAAAACCCCATGCCTATGTGAAGGGACAAATTCACAAGTGTATCATACTTGTAAAGTTAGTTCACTTTAGTTCTAGAAGTTTTTTAAAAATCACGGGAATGAGAAAATCTATATAAGTTAGTTAGTATTAACTGACGCGATGAGAAGAAGAAGGAGGAAGACAATGAGAAAGTGAGAAGAACTCATTTTTGTATGACTGAGTATAGTCGTGCTTCTCTGAGTGAGAAAGCAACTGTAAAAACTTCTGAGTTTTTTATAGTTATGAGAAAGAACTGAGTAAAGTTCTGTGTATGAGTCTCTCTCCATCATCTCCATGCTTGCCTACTGTGTGATGAATTCAAAAGTTCAAGTTTTCTGAGCAATTCGATGCCTGGCATCGAATCTTGGCTGATAAGTCATTTTTTCATTCTCTGTGTGTTAACTATTGTTGAATCTTTTAAAAATATGAAGTTTGTGGAGCAACTCGATGCCTGGCATCGAGTTTGAGCATAAAGTCGATGCCTGGCATCGACTTCTAGCATACAAGTGGTCTTCTTCATGTGTGTGTAAAATAGAGTGTTTCTGGTGCAGAAAAATAGCCAAAAAAAGCCCAAAGTCGATGCCCGGCATCGACTTGGACTGAAATTCGATGCCAGGCATCGAATTTTTTATTTTTGGACATCAGGAATACTAAAACAGGCAAGATTTCCAGTTTTGGAAGGTCATACAGGGTCATCTTGTGAGGGCCATAACTTGAGTTCTAGAGCTCCGTTTGATGCATATGATAGCTTTTTGGAAAGCTCTACTCTTCTAGTTTCAGCCTATAAAGTTTCATGAAGAAAGCATACTTGAGCTAGGAGAAATTAGCAAAATACTGAAGGTATGTCATTTCGGTGACTAGAAATTTCTATAGAAGCAAAGTTCTCACTTTAGGCTATCGTTTCTCAAAGTTTGGAGTGGCAATGAGTTAATAGTGACCATAGAGGTGTTCTAGTGTCACATTAATTCATTTCTTGTGGTGTTTTATACATCAACAAGTGGTATCAGAGCAGAAAGATTCTCGAGAGCAGAAGACGACAAAGGTACGAGAAGTTTTGTAAAGTTTTCCATTAAAGTTTGAAAGGTGAAGCATTTGAAGACACAAGGCATCAAAAGGTTACTTCAAAAGTATCCTCATACACAAAGAACTTCAAAATGTATTATCCTTTATCCTTTAAGCTCCCAGGTTGCAGCAGAAGGAAATAACTATGGCAGATCATATCTCCATTGACAAACTGGACAGAGATAATTACCCCGCATGGGTAATGAGAATGGAAGCCTTACTTATGAGTAAGGATCTCATGATATATGTTACAGGTGAAGAAGAGAAGCCAGTATTTGAAGATGAAAGCCGACCAAAGAAAGAGGAACTTGATGCTTTAAAGCATTGGCAGAAGAAGGATGCAAGTGCAAAAGCATACATCTACAATACAATCTCTGATCATTTGCTACCACACATCAGAGGATTGGAATCATCTGAAGATATATGGAATGCATTGGAGTATCATTTCCAAAGCACTACTAAAGCACGGAAAGCAAGTCTATGGTCAGAGTTTACAACATTCAAGAAGAAGCCAAGTCAAACCATTAATGATTATGTCACTAAGATGAAGGATCTAGTAGATAGTCTTGGATCCATAGATGAAGATGTTGAAGATCACAGATTGATTGCTCAACTACTTGCAGGCTTGAGAGGGGATGAAAGGTGGAAACCTTTTGTCTTATCAACAGAACTTTCATTAAATCATTATGTTCCAGATTTGAACCAGTTGCTTGGTTTGATGCTCACATATGAGCAAGACTTGAAGGGAGATGGAGATAAAGGTCAAAGTTCTGCAATGTACATGAAGAATAAGAAGAAAGGAGATAAAGGTAAAGCAAAGGATGAAGAGGAGTCTAATTCTCAAGCTTATTATGCAAGAGGTAAAGGCACTGGCAGAGGAAGAGCAAGAGGTTTTGGAAGAGGAAGAGGTAATCAAAATAACAACAAAAAGGCTTGTTGGATCTGTGGATTGAGTAATCATTTGGCTCATGACTGTTGGCACAACCAACAAGGATCAAACCAGAATCAAAACAACAATAGCAGAGGTCGAGGTGGAAGATATCAAAGTAATTTTCAAAGAGGTAGACAAAGTCAAAGAGGAGGCTATGGTAGAGGTGGAGGAAGAAGTTGGGACAGAATCAATCCTACAACACCACCTACTACAACTATGCAAATGACACACAGAATGAAAGTCATACATCATTGATGATGAATTCAATCAGCACATCAGACAAAGAAGATCTAAAGGTATTTGACATTGACTCTGGATGTTCTAATCATTTGTCAGGAAACATAGAATTGATGTCAGAATTGGAAAAAGGCATTTCTAGTCACACAGTTCAAACTGGTGATAATACAAGACATAGTGTACATTCAATTGGAAAAGTGAAATGCAAGAGTGGAGCAGATTTGCTAACCAATGTTTTCTATGTTCCTACAATACCTAAAAACTTGATTAGTGTGGGACAGATAGTTGAAAAAGGTTTTCAAGTCAGGTTTACAAATGAAGGAGTATTTGTGGAAGATCCAGAGAATGGATATAATCAGATTGTCTCTGGTAAGAAAGAAGGTAGACTCTTTACTTTAAGAGTGCAAGGGAACATTGGTCAAGCTTTGCTCACACATGGTGAAGCAGTGATTATAGAACTTGATCTCTGGCATAAGAGATTAGGTCACTTTAATGAAAGAGGAATTAAAGCTATGGTTGCTAATCAGTCTGTACTAGGATTACCAAATGTGCAAAGTCAACATATGGTTTATAAATGTGAAGCATGTCAAATGGGTAAAGCACACAGGTTACCATTTCAGAAGAAAGGATTCAAACATGATGGAGTACTTGAGCTCATTCATACAGATGTATGGGGACCAACAAAAGAAGGATCTATCAGTGGCTCAAGGTATTATGTTCTTTTCATTGATGATGCTACAAGATGGATAACATTATATGTTTTGAAGGAAAGATCAGAAGTGTTTGGAGCTTTCAAGCATTTTCATGCATATGCAGAGAGAGTCACAGGTCAAAAGCTTAAGAGACTGAGGTGTGATGGAGGGGGAGAATACTTCTCCCAAGAGTTCAATGATTATCTTTGGAATGCAGGTATTAAGAGAGAAATAACTTGCAGGTATACACCACAACAAAATGGTGTAGCAGAAAGAAGGAACAGGACTTTGGTTGAGTTTGCTAGAGCTATGCTAAAGGAGAAGAACTGTCCAAATTATCTTTGGGCTGAGGCTGTAAATACAGCCACATATCTTGTGAATAGATTACCATGTGCAGCTCTGAATGGAATGACTCCATATGAAGCTTGGTGGGGTAAGAAACCAACACTAGATCATTGTAAGGTGTTTGGATCAATTGCATATGCTTATGTGCCATCACAACTTAGGCATAAACTTGAACCAAAGGCAGAAAAATATGTGTTTATTGGTTATGATGAAAAGCAGATGGGTTACAGATTGTGGAATCCTCTAACCAAACAATTTATTGTTTCTAGAGATGTTACATTTGATGAACAGAAAAGTTGGTATGTAGATCAAAGTCATACAGCTGAAGAATTTGAAGAAGAGGTAAGAAGATGTGAGAAAGGAAAATCAATTGTGCAGGTGAATAGAGATGAAGATTATATGCAAGCAAGTACATCCACAAGTGGATTAACAAGAAGGAATGAAGAAGCTCCTATATTTGATGAAGAAGTGTATCCAGACACATATGAAGAATGTGAACCAAGAAGGTCAAGCAGGACTAGAAGACAACCAGAAAGGTATTCTTATGATACTTCTTACATAACTCAGAAGAACTATGCATATATGGTCAAAGATGATGAAGAACCTCAGAACTATGATGAAGCCAAAGGTAAGAAGCAATGGGAAGAAGCAATGAAGGAAGAGTTCAATGCACTGGACGAGAACAAGACATGGGAACTTGTTCCTAAACCAAATGGTAAGAAAGTAATTGGAAATAAATGGGTTTATAAAGTGAAGAAGCTTGCAGATGGAAGTATAGCCAGATACAAAGCTAGATTGGTGGTGAAAGGCTATGCCCAGACCTATGGCATAGATTATGATGAGACATTCAGTCCTGTAGCTAAGATGTCAACTATAAGGACAATCATTGCTATTGCAGCTTCAAAAGGATGGACCCTAAGTCAATTGGATATAAAAAATGCATTCTTGAATGGATACATATCAGATGAGGTATACATGGAACAACCTCAAGGGTTTATAGATTCCAGGTATCCAAATTTTGTTTGCAGGTTGAGAAGAGCATTGTATGGATTGAAGCAAGCTCCAAGAGCTTGGAACTATAGACTGGTGAAGTATCTCAATGATCTTGGATATCAAAGTTCAAAAGCAGATTCAAGTCTACTTATCAAAAGAACAGAGGAAGGTACAATCTACATTTGTATTTATGTAGATGACATTATAATCACAGGTACTTCAGATGAAGGAATCAAGGAGGTAAAGAGATTACTTGAGAAAGAGTTTAAGATCAGTGACCTAGGAAAGTTATCATACTTTCTTGGAATGGAAGTTACTTATACAGATCATGGCATATATGTGTCACAAGAAAGGTATCTTCTGAACTTGTTGAAGAAGTTTGATATGGAAAATTGCAGAGAAGCTTCAACTCCACTTGAAGTTAATCACAAGCTCAGTAAATATGATGGTGCAGACTACAAAGATATGAGGAAGTATCAATCTCTTGTGGGTAGTTTGATTTATGCTACACTAACAAGACCTGATCTTAGTTATGCAGTGGGAGTTTTGTCACAATTCATGCATTGTCCAAAGGACCCACATTGGATTGCAGGTCAAAGAGTTCTCAGATATATCAAAGGAACTATAAAGGAAGGATTATATTATCCTTTTACATCAGATTTGAAGTTGAGAGCCTACAGTGACTCAGACTGGGCAGGTAATCAAGATGACAGGAGATCAACTCATGGTTACATGATATACATTGGTGATAAGCTTGTAAGTTGGTGTTCAAAGAAACAACATACAGTAGCATTATCATCAACTGAAGCAGAGTACAAAGGACTTGTGGAAGCAGCTAAGGAAGTCATATGGATGCAGACATTGTTCAAGAGCTTAGGCATTGATCAAGGTACACCTACAATACATGGAGATAATATGAGTTCACTTTATCTTGCAGCAAATCCAGTATTTCATGCAAGGACAAAGCACATAGAGATACAGTATCATTTTCTCAGAGAAAAGGTAATGGAGAAGGAGATTGAAGTGGAGTACATTTCTACTAAAGATCAGTTAGCAGACATAATGACAAAGAGCTTGGATGGTGTGAAGACCAGTAGATTCAAAAGCATGGCAGGAGTAAAAGGAAAGAAGATGATATGAAGAAACAGGGAATGTCAATTAGTGATTGAGGGGGAGCTGTTGGAGAAACACTCACTAATTAGACATATACTTGAAGGTCAAATCTTAGAAAGAAAACCCCATGCCTATGTGAAGGGACAAATTCACAAGTGTATCATACTTGTAAAGTTAGTTCACTTTAGTTCTAGAAGTTTTTTAAAAATCACGGGAATGAGAAAATCTATATAAGTTAGTTAGTATTAACTGACGCGATGAGAAGAAGAAGGAGGAGGACAATGAGAAAGTGAGAAGAACTCATTTTTGTATGACTGAGTATAGTCGTGCTTCTCTGAGTGAGAAAGCAACTGTAAAAACTTCTGAGTTTTTTATAGTTATGAGAAAGAACTGAGTAAAGTTCTGTGTATGAGTCTCTCTCCATCATCTCCATGCTTGCCTACTGTGTGATGAATTCAAAAGTTCAAGTTTTCTGAGCAATTCGATGCCTGGCATCGAATCTTGTGTGTTAACTATTGTTGAATCTTTTAAAAATATGAAGTTTGTGGAGCAACTCGATGCCTGGCATCGAGTTTGAGCATAAAGTCGATGCCTGGCATCGACTTCTAGCATACAAGTGGTCTTCTTCATGTGTGTGTAAAATAGAGTGTTTCTGGTGCAGAAAAATAGCCAAAAAAAGCCCAAAGTCGATGCCCGGCATCGACTTGGACTGAAATTCGATGCCAGGCATCGAATTTTTTATTTTTGGACATCAGGAATACTAAAACAGGCAAGATTTCTAGTTTTGGAAGGTCATACAGGGTCATCTTGTGAGGGCCATAACTTGAGTTCTAGAGCTCCGTTTGATGCATATGATAGCTTGTTGGAAAGCTCTACTCTTCTAGTTTCAGCCTATAAAGTTTCATGAAGAAAGCATACTTGAGCTAGGAGAAATTAGCAAAATACTGAAGGTATGTCATTTCAGTGACTAGAAATTTCTGTAGAAGCAAAGTTCTCACTTTAGGCTATCGTTTCTCAAAGTTTGGAGTGGCAATGAGTTAATAGTGACCATAGAGGTGTTCTAGTGTCACATTAATTCATTTCTTGTGGTGTTTTATACATCAACAAGTTCTACTCAACTTTTTGAGATACAATCAATTTTCTACATCAAGGTATTTTAGTCATCGGCCATGGCTGAAAGCAGTGATGTATTCCGTATGTTAGCTGTTGAGGATAAGTTGGATGATACCAACTACCCGTTATGGGCTTATATGATGTGACATGTATTGGTTGCAAAAGCACTGTGGAACATTGTGTACGGTGTTGAAAAATGTTCTATCACACTTGCAACTGTTACAATTGTAGGTACTGAAGCTGATGCAAAAGGTATCGAGGATGATGATATTCTGCATATTCCTATTCATGCTACAGTTTCTACTGCATCTATTGTAGAGCTAATTCGTTGGGATGGTAGAGATGCTCAGGCACATGCATTGATAGCTTTGTCTGTCAAACGTGCCTTTATTCCTCAAATTCACTCTTGAAGAATACCTAAGGATGCTTGGGATACACTTACCACATTGTACCAAGCTAGGAATGAGGCTCGTGTTGCTTACCTCTGAAAACAGTTGGAGAGTGAGCACATGAATGAAGGTGATTCTATGGACCGTTTCCTAACAAAGATCAAACACTTGAAGGAACAATTGATTTCTGCTAATGAGGTTATACCAGATAGCTCATTTGTGCAGACCGTTCTGAATGGTCGTCCTGATTCATATCAGAGTTTTGCTTCTACTCTTCGGTTGATGATGAAAGGCAATCCAAATGCCTTGTCATTTGAGGAGTTATTCTCTGTTATGTTGTAGGAAGATTAGTCGAGGCACAATAGGCCCATTATACGAGTTGTAGATCAAGCTTTCTTGGCTAGTCAGAAGGGCAAAGGAAAATGAAGCTCTTCAAATAGTAAGCAAAAATCTGCTAATTCTACACATTCGAAGAAGGAAGATAAAGATGAGAAGAAATCAGAAAAGCAAAAATTGTTTTGCAAGTACTATAAAGGGAATGATCATATCATAAAGAACTGTCCAAAACTCGCTGCTAAAGAGGCAAAGAAGAAAGAGGTTGGAATGGTTGTTGCAGAGGCCTCTACACCAAAAACAGCGTGCTAATCTTGTGCAGGAAGAAGAATGGGCGTTTACTACTATCTGTAGTTTTGACCCATCTTCTCATGAGTAGTGCATGTTGGTAGTAGACTCAAATGTTTGGTATTTTGATAGTGGGGCGACCAAACATATTACCTCGCAGTGCAGTTTCTTCTCTTCACTCGAGCCTGCCCCTACAGGGAATACTGTTACATGTGCCAACAACTCCTCTTATTCTGTTATGGGAGTTGGTAAGATCATTTTGACTACTCCTGATGGTAGTTCTTTCACTTTGTCAAATGCTTTATTTGAGCCAAGGATCAAGAAGAACCTGTTATCAGTTTCTGCATTAGCCAAGATTGGCTTGGTTGTGAAATTTGTTGATGGCAGGTGTACAATTCATGATGTTTCAAATGGCGATGTGATTATTGCTTCTAGCATTTTATGTCATGGGCTGTATAAGCTCATAAACTATGAAAGATCTATAAATGATTTGGCATGTGCAATAATTGATTCTCAGGCTATGTCAGATGCAAAGCTTTGGCATGCACGCTTTGGTCATCTGAATTTTGCTAGTTTGCTATGCTTACAAAAATCTGAAATGGTGTCCTCTTTGCCCAACTTGAGGCACCTGGAAAACATTTTTGTGAAAGCTGTATTTTGGGCAAAATGAAGTGTTCATCCTTTCCAAAAGATCGTTCCATTTGGGCTACTCAGAAATCGCAACTTGTACATGGTGATGTCAATGGTCCTATGCCTTCTTTTGGGAATTATCTTTACTTCGTGACTTTCATTGATGATTTTTCCAGGCATGCATGGGTATATCCATTGAAGGCAAAGTCTAAAGTGTTCATGTGCTTCAAACAGTTTTTGGTTTTGGCTGAAAATCTATCAGCATGTAAAATGGGCACCCTCCATTCTAATCGAGGGGGGCAATATATGTCTTCTAATTTTAATGCATTTTTGGCTGAACATGGGATAAAACACCACTGTACAGTGCCATATACACCTCAATAGAATGGAGTTGCTGAACGAAAAAATAGGTCACTCATGGAGATGGTGAGGTGTATGGTCAAGAGTCAGGCTTTACCACATAGTTTCTGGCTTGAGGTTGTCATGTGTGTAGCATATGTATTGAACAGGCGTCCCACTAAAGCATTGGAGTCTATCACTCCATATGAGTCTTCGCATGATCGCAAGCCATCTGTTGCTCATCTGCGTGTTTTTGGTTGTTTGGCATATGCATTAGTGCCCGAACAACATCGCAGAAAATTGGATGATAAAGATGTAAAATGTATTTTTGTTGGGTACACTTCTGAAAGTAAAGGCTATCATCTGTATCATCCATAGACTAAATGCATTCTGATTAGCCATGATGTTGTTTTTGTGGAAGATGTTATTTAGCCATTGCTTTCATGTACTAAGGAGACATATGTTAGCTCTAAAGACATGTATGATACTTTGCTCCCTCTTTTTATATGTGGACAGTCTAGTACTGGTCCTAATGAGGCAACTTCTCTACCTTTGCAAGTTTCATGTGATGATGTAGATCATTCCATTTCTTATGCAGATTTACATGATGCACTAGTTGATGGGAGAGCTGATAATGAGCAGGCAAAAACTATGCCAAAATGGTTGGTGCAGACTTTGCGTGATAGCAAATTAGATGCACCTTTGTCATATCGTACTCGTTCAGGCTCTCATAGTGCCTCTTTTGCATCAGATTGCTATGTTATGGCTGCATCTAGTCTCTGTGATGAGAATGCGCCTGTTTCATTTAATGAAGCTTAAAATTCAAGAAATTGGATGGCTGCTATGGAATCTGAATATGATGCTATAATGAAGAATGGTACTTGGTGTTTATGTGACTTGCCTCCTGGAAAGAAGGCCATTGAGACTAACTGGGTATACAAGCTGAAGTGTAAGCCTGATGGTATAGTTGATAGGTATAAGGTTAGACTTTTTGCAAAGGGTTATGCACAGGAAAGAGGCATTGATTTTGATGAGACTTTTGCACCTACTTGCCGAATGACTATTGTTCATAGCATCTGTGCACTTGCAGCTCATCATGATTGGAATGTACATCAGTTGGACATTAAAACAACATTTTTGAATGGTGACTTGCATGAAGAAGTGTATGTTTTTTAGCCCCATAGCTTTGCAGAAAGGGCATGAAAACCATGTGTGCAGGTTAAAGAAGGCATTATATGGTTTAAAGCAAGCACCAAGTGCTTGGTATGAGAAGATAATGAACCTCAATGAGAAGAATATGCTATGCTCTGTCGTCCTGAACCCGAACGATCTGCCCTGCAATTCTTAGTCGCCATACTCAATCTTCAGAAGCGCACCTACGGCATCTCACGCCCATTTTATTTCGCCCTAGATTTAGCTGCCCGAGAACCAATCAATTTCGCCTCCTATTTTTTTCTTCGAATCCACAAAGAGTGCGTAGCTATAGTGACCACCCCAAGGTCCCGTACTTAGGCACGAAGAATCATTCCAACCACTCGACGACGATGAAGAAGAAGATGAGGAGATCAACCAACTCTTCCGCAATAAGAGAATCCGGATCAGCTCCTCAGAATGCGAAGCACAAGGATCCGCCGAAAAGGATCAGGACACCCAAAACGAAGAACAAGAAGAGACCTTCCACGACACAGCCACTTCCATCCACAACGAATCATCGGCCGATCACCATGACCAGCAGAATCACACAGAAGCACTTGGTGTATTTCTGATCGTGGCTAACTCTGAATCTTTATCCAAGATTGTTAAACTGGTTTCCAACAGCGTCTTGGTAGCTTCTGGAATTATTATATCTTCGATAGGCTGGGTCGAAGTAGCACCAGAAGGTACCAAAGGCGTTGATCGTCCCACCGGAATATGACCGGAATTAATTCTAGCGTCCTTAACTTGCTTGACCACTAGGTCAGACCGCGTTATACCTTCTTCTCCTAGGGTTGTCTTTAGCACTTTACGTGCTCCAGCCTTATGGTTCTTAGGATACGTTCCGCTAGACCGAGTAACCGGCATGTATCATTGCGCAATAACACTATCTGAGCAGTTTACAACAATCTGGCTCTGTTGCTACTGTCAGTCAATCAAACGATAAATGGGATGTTTGATTCTAACAAACAGCTGGCACTTTAATGCCACTTTTTCACAGATAACTGGCAATCTGATGCCACTTTCCCACAGATAACTGGCAATCTGATGCCACTTTCCCACAGATAACTGGCAATCTGATGCCACTTTCCCACAGATAACTGGCAATCTAATGCCACTTTCCCACAGATAACTGGCAATCTGATACCACTTTCCCACAGATGGCGCCAAATGTTAGTCGTTAAACTTTCGACTTCAAACTCAAAACACTTTCAAGTTCAGACGTTTTCGAATCTTTCCTAACATTAAGTTACCTCTTAGCCACGTGGGTCCTTGGGAGTGGTAGGGGTCTGCTAGACAGAGGCCCTGTGCTATTTTCCCAACTCATTAGACAATCATAATTGCTCTCTCGCGTCTTAGCTCAGTGCGCAACTCTGAACAATTGATGACTGTTCGGTGTACTGGACTTAGAATTCCCGAACTACTCCTGCTATAGTGATCTGAGCAGTAGTCTGGTGACTTGTGTCCAATAGAATAATCTACTTCAGTAAACGAAGATCACCTAATACGTACTTCTTCAGAACAGGCAGGTATACCAAACACACATATATACCCTGAAGTTATGCAACTCATCGTATGCCAACCTCGAGCAACAAATTTCCTGACAACGATCGACTAGTCACAGACTTAACAATGTCCTACTCGCACTCCAACCATTACAGATGCTAGTCTTCCTTTGATCGGAATCAACAGTGAACGTAGACTACTGCATCGAACTTGGTCACTTACAGAAAATGTTAACACGCGAACAGTTCGGGGCTACTTTTCACAATCCCTCGTTCAACATACTAATTGACAAACAACACACTGCAACTCAATAACACTCAGAGACACACTCAACCATTACCGAACAAATTCGTAACACAAGATTACCAATTCGTAACTCTGCACTACAGTGCGAATAAACGACTAGACGGAGCACAGAACAAAATAGAACAGAGTAGAGTTCACTCTTCTCAATGACATACATACTACAAACAGTACGCTTACAATTCCCCAAAAAACAGGCTCTCGGCCACTCTTTTCTCATTTCCTTATATAGAAGATTTTTTACAAGGGTGCGTGAATCTTTAGTTACCTGCGCGTTTCCCAAAAGGTTCTTTTACATTTAAGACACCTGTCCTAGTACATTTGTCCTTGTTTGGTGGCCGTCTAACAGTTCTCAGTTGGGGAGATCAGCTTGGCATATGTGCCCACGCAGGAGAACATTGCATACCTTTTCACAAAGGCACTGCATAGTGTTAAAAGTCAAGCTTCAAGCTAAAAATTCGTGGGGAATCTTTTATGGACATGTGGAGCAATCAAAGGAAGCCAAAAGCCACGAGATTCCATCAAGAAAAGTCACTCAACCACTCCCCAAGTCATCTCAACTAATTCCTCCAAGTTAGGAGGCTGATTTGGAAAGGTAGTTCCTAGATTTTAGGGGCACACCTCTCACTATAAAAGGAGCATGTATCCCGACTTCTTTTGGGCCATCTTCTTGGAGTTTTAGCTCATGTAAAGTGAGCACTAAGTGCTGGAGTTGTGATAAGCAAGCCCCTTGCTTAAGCAGCCCCCTTGCTTGCTTGTTTGTTTTCTTTTAGTAGGCATATCTATGTGTGTGCGCAGGCAGTGTTGCAACTCTCTACCCCTGAGTTGTTAGCATTGGTTCTCCCTCATATGGTATCCATTTGATGTAATTCTTGTCTCATTGGATAGCTATAAGAGTCTATTTTATGCTTACCAATTCTCTGGAGCATTCTCTGAGTAAGCTGGGAGCAACATTCATTTTAGTGAAGTTGTGTGATTGATATCTCTCTCTTTGTGTAGGCTCTGTTGGAAATATTTTGCTCTATGTTGTAAGGGCTGGTTCTCCTCCTCTATGTATCCATTTGCTATGATTTTGGTGTCATTGGGTAGCTATTAGAGTCGTCTAAAGTTGACTTAAGTTTGAGATTCATTCTCTGTATAATCTCTGAGAAAAGTTTGCTGGAGTGAAGTGAGGTCTCTGTTTGACTAGCAGTTGTGAGCATTCAACTAGCTCATGTTGTAGACATTGTTTCTCTTTGTGTAAGCATCCATTTCAAGTGAAATTTGTTTTGTTGGAAAGCCCTTGGTGTCTAATACAGGTGTACAAAAGCTCACTGGAGTTCTCTGCATAAGCTCTGAGTAAGAGCATTTTTGGTGTGCAGAGGTCAAAGAAGGATACCTGTGGAGGTCATTCACGCTTCATCGTTGCTTAGGGGTTGAGATACTTCCCCCATCAGTGGTATCAGAGCATTTGGGCATCTTGGAGGTATCACATACAAGCAAGAAGACCTCTTGGAGTTGGTGGTTGAAGAGTTGCATCAACAAAAGCTTCTTGGAGGTAGCTCACATCAAGGGGGAGCTATTCTACTCAAATTTGCAAGAGCACAAGGTGTCCATCTAAGGAGAGCTTTGGATTGAGGTAACCTCAGAGCCTCATTTTCATTTTACACACATTGGAGCATTAGCCAAGGGCTAGGTCAAGTATCAAAGACTAGATATGGGAGACTTCAACACTCAAATTGAAAAGCTAGACAAAGGTAAGTATCAACCATGGAGATTTAGGGTCTCCAACTATCTTATGGGCAAGGGCCTTTGGGGGTTGATTAGTGGAAGTGAACCAAGACCTAGGTTGGATGAGAATCCAACCAATGACCAGAGAAGGGCCTTTAGGGAATGGAATGAAAGAGACAAGAGGGTTATCTTTATTCTTTCCCAACACATTAGCAATAGCATGATCGGCCATATCCAAGACCTGGATTCAAGCATGAAGGTATGGGAGACACTTGAAAGGCTTTATTCAACAAGCACCAAAGCAAGGAAGATCCAACTCAAGAATGAGCTCAACAACCTTAGGAAGAGCTCAGGGAGTAGCATAAATGACTACATACTTAAGGTCAAGGAGTTATCAGATGCATTGGGATCCATTGGAAGCCACGTAGACGATGACGATCTTGTGGCTTATACTCTCAATGGTTTGAGAGATGATGAGAAGTGGAAACACTTTACCACTTCAGTTTATGTAAGGGATAATCTTCCCGATTTTGAGCAATTGGTTGCTCTCATGGTCACCGAAGAAATGAACATAGGTGGAAGTTCAACTAAAAGCAAAGATGCACAAGTTTTCTATGCAGGTAATCAAAGGGGCAAAGGAAGACAAGGACAAGGAAGGGGCAAAGGAAGGTTTGGAGGAAGGCAAGGCCACTCAAGAAATCAAGGACATGACCAAGGCACCTCATCACAAAGAGGGAGAGGAAGATCAAGAGGAAGAGGAGGACGACATCAACAAAACAGGAATCAAGATGGCGAAGGATGTTACATATGTGGCAAGTTTGGCCACTATGCTAGAGATTGCTACCAAGGAGGAAACCAAAGGAACTATAATCAAGGTTCTTCATACAAAGGCCAAGGTATTTATGCTTCTACAAGTTCAGAAAATGACAATCTCTTGATGATGCACATGAATGGGAATTCAAGCAAAGTAGATAACACTTGGTATATTGATAGTGGATGTAGCAACCATATGAGTTGCAATGCTTCTTGGTTTACTAATCTACATGTTCCCAAAGGTAAAGGACATGTAGAAACAGGTGATGATACAGCCCATGAGATCTCCCATGTTGGAGATGTAGCTTTGGATGACAAGGAGGAAGGAAGATGTCTCAAGGATGTCTTGCATGTACCTACCATCACAAAGAACTTGGTGTCCGTTGGGCAAATGGTTGAAAGAGGCTATCAAGTAAGGTTCAACAAAGGTGGATGCTTTGTGGAGAACCCTAAGCAAGGTTACAAGGTCATAGCAAGAGGAAAGAAGCAAGGGAGACTCTTCACTTTGGAGGTAAATTCTCATTCTACTCAACATGTCTACTTCACATATGGAAACAAGAGGATTTCGGAGTTGGACTTGTGGCACAAGAGGATAGGTCACATCAACATACAAAGAATGAAGGAAATGCAATTCAAGAGGCTGGTTGAAGGTCTTCCCAACTTCCAAGGACAAGGTATGAAGCATTTATGTGAATCTTGTCAACTAGGGAAGCAAGCGAGACTTCCATTCAAGAAGAGTGGCTACATAAGCCAACATCCATTGGAGTTGATACATACAGATGTGTGGGGGCCAACGAAAGAGCAATCCATTGGAGGTAACAAGTACTTTGTCACTTTTATAGATGATTGCACAAGGATGGTTTGGGTTTATTTCATCAAAAACAAATCAGATGTGTTTACATGTTTCAAAGCATTCAAGGCAATGGTAGAGAAGGAAACAGGTACATATATCAAGAAGCTAAGGTCCGATGGAGGGGGAGAATATTTCTCAAATGAGTTTTCTGATTTTTTAATGGATCAAGGCATCAAGAGGCAAGTAACATGCAGGTACACACCCCAACAAAATGGAGTAGCAGAGAGAAAGAATAGATACATTGCCGAGATCGCTAGAGCAATGCTTAATGAGATGAATGTACCTAACATGTTTTGGAGTGATGCAGCAAATACCGCCGTGTATCTAATGAATAGGGCTCCTACCTCAGGGATCCATGGCTTGACACCATATCAAGCCTATTATGGTAAGAAACCTGATCTTTCCCACTTGAAGATATTTGGATGTACTTGTTATGTACATGTGCCAAGTGAATTGAGGCACAAGCTACAACCAAAGGCAGAAAAGTGTGTGTTTCTAGGATATTCAAATGATCATAAAGGTTACAGGTGCTTCAACCCAAATACAAAGGACTTGAGGATATCAAGGGATGTAGCATTTGATGAGCTACTCCCTTGGTATAAGAAGTATGATTGTATGCAGGACTATGAAGAAGAAAAGCATGGACATGATGAAGAACAAATCGACCTAGAGCTAAGCGGCCCAAGGTGTTCCATCAATGAAGATAGTTCAAGCATGAACTCACCATGGAGGGGGAGATCTTCATCAAGCTATGAAGCACAATCAATCAACAAAGGCAAAGCAACATTGGTGGAGTTGGATGAAGAAGGTAATGAAGTTGAAGATGATGAAGGACACATGATGGAGAAAGAAGCCACGTCAAAGAAAGAGATCAAGTTCCCAAGGCAAAGGAGGTTTATTCCTCCAAAAGGTGAAGAAAGGAAGTCTTCTAGAGTTAAGTATCCAACTCAAAGGTTTACTTATGATTCATACATGGCAACACATTATGCATATATGAACAAAGTAGTAGAAGATCATGAGCCCGATTGCTATGAAGATGCAAGCAGGTACACCAAATGGAAAGAGGCAATGCAAGAAGAGATCGACGCACTTGAGGAAAATCAAACATGGACTCTAGTGCCCAAGAAGGAGAACATGAAGGTAATAGGTAATAAGTGGGTGTATAAAGTAAAGAGGAATTCAGATGGATCTATTTCTAGGTTAAAAGCAAGATTGGTGGCCAAGGGTTTTGCACAAACCTATGGAGTGGACTTTGAAGAGACATTCAGCCCCGTGGCAAAGATGAGCACCATTAGGACACTCATTGCAATGGCTGCTAGCAAAGGATGGAAGCTCTTCCAATTGGATATCAAGAATGCCTTTTTCAATGGAGACTTGGAAGAAGAGGTATACATGGAGCAACCACTAGGTTTTGTTCATAAAGAGTTTCCACATCATGTTTGTAGGTTGAAGAAGGCACTTTATGGCCTAAAGCAAGCTCCAAGGGCTTGGAACCAAAGATTGGTCGACTATTTGATCAAATGTGGTTACAATCAATGCAAGGCGGATCCATCTCTCTTCATCAAACAAAGAGGAGAACTTGTGGTCTACATGTGTGTGTATGTAGATGATCTTATCATTACAGGTAATGATACAAAGGGCATTGAGGAGATCAAGGCAAAGCTTGGAAAGGAGTTTAGGATCTCTGATCTTGGAGATCTTAGGTATTTTCTTGGCATTGAAGTTGTATACAAAGAAGAAGGTATTATGCTCATACAAAGGAAGTATATTCTAGACCTACTTGAGAGGTTTGGGATGCTACATTGCAAGCCTATTTCAAATCCCATGGAAGTTAATGTAAAGTTAAGCTCCATCGATGGAGAGCCATTAGAGGATGTAACTTTGTATCGATCTATTGTAGGATCTTTCAATTATGCCACAATAACCAGGCCTGACATAGCATATGGAGTTGGAGTGTTATCACAATTTATGCATAGTCCAAGGACTACACACTTGCAAGCTGCAAGAAGAATGTTGCGATATCTCAAAGCCACTATAAATGAAGGATTGTTCTACTCATTTGATGATGATATGCAGGTCAAAGCTTATTCCGATGCCGATTGGGCCGGTTCGAAGGAAGATAGAAGGAGTACAAGTGGTTACCTAGTCATGCTAGGTAGCAAGATCATCTCATGGATTTCAAAGAAGCAACCCACGGTGGCATTATCTTCCACCGAGGCTGAGTATAGAGCTTTGGCTCAAGTCACATGTGAGCTAATGTGGATTAAGAAGTTATTTATGGAGCTTAATTTGCAGGTTGACACATATCCAATTTTTTGTGACAACATGAGTAGCATTCATCTAGCATCGAACCCTGTCTATAATGCTAGAACCAAGCATATTGAAGTGCACTATCACTTCATAAGGGAAAAGGTGATATCCAAGGAAGTTTCAGTACATCATATTGGTACTAAGGACCAAGTTGCGGACATGTTTACAAAGGCTTTGGATGGGATGAAGATTTCAAAATTCAAGCAATGCATCAACATGAAGGAGCTTGGATGAGGATGAAGAATTGAAGCTTGAGGGGGAGTGTTAAAAGTCAAGCTTCAAGCTAAAAATTCGTGGGGAATCTTTTATGGACATGTGGAGCAATCAAAGGAAGCCAAAAGCCACGAGATTCCATCAAGAAAAGTCACTCAACCACTCCCCAAGTCATCTCAACTAATTCCTCCAAGTTAGGAGGCTGATTTGGAAAGGTAGTTCCTAGATTTTAGGGGCACACCTCTCACTATAAAAGGAGCATGTATCCCGACTTCTTTTGGGCCATCTTCTTGGAGTTTTAGCTCATGTAAAGTGAGCACTAAGTGCTGGAGTTGTGATAAGCAAGCCCCTTGCTTAAGCAGCCCCCTTGCTTGCTTGTTTGTTTTCTTTTAGTAGGCATATCTATGTGTGTGCGCAGGCAGTGTTGCAACTCTCTACCCCTGAGTTGTTAGCATTGGTTCTCCCTCATATGGTATCCATTTGATGTAATTCTTGTCTCATTGGATAGCTATAAGAGTCTATTTTATGCTTACCAATTCTCTGGAGCATTCTCTGAGTAAGCTGGGAGCAACATTCATTTTAGTGAAGTTGTGTGATTGATATCTCTCTCTTTGTGTAGGCTCTGTTGGAAATATTTTGCTCTATGTTGTAAGGGCTGGTTCTCCTCCTCTATGTATCCATTTGCTATGATTTTGGTGTCATTGGGTAGCTATTAGAGTCGTCTAAAGTTGACTTAAGTTTGAGATTCATTCTCTGTATAATCTCTGAGAAAAGTTTGCTGGAGTGAAGTGAGGTCTCTGTTTGACTAGCAGTTGTGAGCATTCAACTAGCTCATGTTGTAGACATTGTTTCTCTTTGTGTAAGCATCCATTTCAAGTGAAATTTGTTTTGTTGGAAAGCCCTTGGTGTCTAATACAGGTGTACAAAAGCTCACTGGAGTTATCTGCATAAGCTCTGAGTAAGAGCATTTTTGGTGTGCAGAGGTCAAAGAAGGATACCTGTGGAGGTCATTCGCGCTTCATCGTTGCTTAGGGGTTGAGATACTTCCCCCATCACATAGGGAGAAGTTTGAAGCTTTTCGCAAAAATTTGGGCTTACTTCCTTTTGTGGAGTGATTTCCACATAGCTTGGCACTTCCTTATACATGAGTGACAGCTCCTTGTTCACCACATCACTCCCAAGGGGGGATTTGTTGATATATTTAGGTAGTGATGTGTGTGAACACACTAGGAACATCGGGGTACTTTTTCCCTCTTTAGGAGTTTTTTTTCCTCGGCTTGTATATATGCCTATTTCCCTAATGGGCTACTTATCTTTGTACATTCTCTAGTAATACATTCAGTATTGTGTGTTGTGCTCCAAGCTTCTTCTCCTTCCTTGTGTTGTTCGCATGCTTCCGCAGACGTCTATCTCCAACAATTAGTGCATATATTCATGAGGTATGGTGTATGTATTACCATGAAGAATGAGAAAATCCAAGAAATATCCACATTATGAGTGGATTAGAAGCTTGATAAAAGCTCCCATTTAAATTTTTGCATAAAAAACAATGAGTCGTAACAAATGAGAACTATTTCCTAAAAAGAGAACACCCTCTTTAAAAATCAAGAGAATTGCAACATGTTTGAGATTTCTTTATACCAGTATACATATATTTCAAAAATGAAGTGAAAACATGTGATTTTTTGACATTTTTTTGTCATTTTTTCATAAAAAAAGAGCTCAAAATGTAGTCAAAATTTTAATGGATAAGACATTGACATGTCCAAAATCTATATGATAAGACATTGACATGTCCAAAATCTATATAATAAGACATTGAGATGTCTAAAATCTATATAAAGAATGTAAAATTGAATAATTCTTATAGAAAAGTAACATTTAAGACATATTTTCAATGGGTGGATATCCGATTGTTATTCAAAATTGCTATGAAACATGGTTTCGTTAGGCAAACTACTTCGAGGCATTTACATAAGCACTAAAAATGTTACAGAGTTTCAATGCAACTCACAACTATGTCGATCTATGTCTACACCCTCATCATCTGATGCACTTAATTCAGTCTCATACTATTGAGAGCTCTCTTCTTCTTCTTCTATATTCACAAGAGCTCTATCTTCATCCACGTACATACCAAATTTTGCAGGATCATGCACAAATCTTCTTGTTTGCCTATGATTTGCTGTACCACATACATCTGGAAGCTTTTGCTTTATCATATTGATGGTTGCTTTCCTCAAGTGACCTGTTTTTGTCAAGGAAAAATCATAAACAAGAATATCTACATCATCCATTTTAAGAGTGGATGTGCTTCGAATATTCTTTTTCTTTTTTGAGCTTGTTCATTTAGTATCACACACCATTTCTAAGTTATATTTACCTGTGAATGTATTACTACTTTTAGTGTAATAGCAATGCACCATCAAAGCCTCTATTCTTCTCTAATCAATATCTTTAGTGACCTCTAAAACCTTTGCAATCCAAAATGGTATGGTAGCCTCATCACCATCAGCAAGTACTGCAATAAGTGTTCCAACATTTATCTCTATTAAATTTCCTTGCCATCTTTCTTCTGCCTGTTTTGTCATCCTTGGGCCTACATAAATATTTCTTTTTGGTGGATGTATAAAACTTTGAAGTGCATCTGCATTACATGCTTGGGCCACATTCACTGATCTCTGTGTACAAAAATCCCATGTGAATGGAACATCAATTGGCTAATGACCTACAATTGTATAATTTATAATCTCTTCTTGATGATTGAAAAAGTCATCCCACCAAGATACATCTTGATCTCCAGCATATTTTTTTGCACGCTCAATATGTCTCTTCTTTTCAATGAGTGCATGCATCCAACTTTTACTTTGATCAACCACATTTCCACATCTTTGTGTATTGTTTTTATCTTCATATGGTGATTGTTCTGCACCATACACAGATAAATTAGGCACCTGCAATAAGAATCTACATCCCTCTTTAGGTTCCCACCCAAGAGAAGATGAATATTGCTTTACAAATAAAAGGGTTATGTCATCAACCCTTCTCATCAAGAATACATGGTTGAAACTAATATTGTGGAATGGAGTAAAAACCTTAGCACTGTTATCAAGGCCCATTGAGCAAAAGTTCTTAAAGTTATAAATCTGTGTGAGGTGTTGAACTTTTGGTTTTGGAGTATATGCTTCTGAAATCAGCTCAGATAAACTCGGAAGAGTAAAAGCATTGTTACGTGCCAACTTCTTAGAGAATGTACTGAACATTTCGTCAATGTGAACATGAGTGTGCCCAACCAGAACGAAATTTACCTTAACCTTCTGAAATACCTATTTATCAACAAGCATGCATAAATATCCAAAGACTGTAGAATTTTTATTCTCTCTTGCAGTATTATCAAGTTGCAAATATAGAGTTGGTGACAAAAGACCCTTCCATGATTGCAAAACTTGATGAATGACAATGACTGTAAGGTTTGGAACATTATGCACATTCAAATATGTGAAGAAAACCTTGGACATTACAGTTCCATTGTATACCAAAGCACCAATCAAATGCATTTGCACAAGGAGTTCATCTCCAATGTCCTTAGGGATGCAATAAAAATATGGCAAACAAGTTTTTTTTTAATCCATACCATCGATCAACAAACACATATAACGCTCGAGATTTCCGCGTGCTTTACTTCGATGATGAATTGCTTTCTTTCTCTCTAAAGCTTGACTCTCATGATGGTTGTTTAGAAGGTTTTTAAAATTATCTTTTTCTTGTGGTGTTGTAGCCCCCTTTGCCATGTTTTTCAAAGTGGCGCAAACTGAACATTCACCCATTCTAACTTTACGAGGAATAGACACATTGTTAAAATCTTGCTTCCATAATCGAGCAAAGTGACGATACAAAACATAATTCTCATTTCTATTTTCCATGTCTTCTCTATATATTTGAAATACCTCTCGACGAGTAAAGTTATCTGACAAGTGCAACCTTCTAGTTGTAGGCATAACCTCACAATGCAAGCTAAAATAGTTCATCATCCAATTCATTACATGACGTCCAACAAATCCTTTGGTCCCAACATGGAACGCATCCAAAATGAGATCCCCATTCGTAAGCCCCTGTTGAAGCCTATGTTTTCTAAAATTTCCCACACCCATTGCAATTTTAAATGTAGCCCTACAACATCGCATCCCTTGAGTAAAGAAATATTCAAAAGCAACACGTGTTACTCACATGTTATCCTCAATCATTTGCATGTGAGAAACAAGGTATATATCCTGCCTTTCACTATCTAAATGGAGGAATTTCTCTCTTAGATGCTTTAGTTTCTTCATTCCTAAATTTTACAAACATTTCAAACCACAACAATGCTTCACAATATCCGATGCAATCTGTCTATCTGAAGTAAGAAATTTAAATATTTTTTGACTTACTTCACGAGGCCTTCTTTTAAAATGTAGAGAGGTGCATTTGGTTGAGCAGCATTGCACTGTGAATTGGATAACTTAAATGAATCAACAGAAAACATAGAATCATCACCACATTCTAAACCATGGAGATCATCACTTATGAGGAAAGGTTCAACTGAGAACAATGAATTCGAACAATGAGTAGAGGAAGATGATGCCCAAGCATCCACTGAAAAGATTGAGCTCATCTTCACTTACTTCAAAGAAGACTGAAGATGAATTACCTTTTTAAATGAATAGAAGTCTGAGATCAAGTGAAAATGTCACATCAAATGTCACATCAAATGTCACATCAAGTAGATATGAAATCAAAAGTTCATCAAAGTACATTAAAGTGAATTAAACATTAAATTACATTAAAGTACTTAAAGCCTAACATTAAAGTAATTAATTACTCAAATATACACGATCGATGTTTTCAAACTAATAAGGGAACCAAAGATTTGATTCTCTTTTGAAAGTAGTGGTGATGAGATACACTATGAAGTGTGTCCACATCAAGTAATGTGTTTGTTGATGCTCATAAGATTGGTAGGAAAGAGCACACAAAGCTTTTGACAAAATTGTTACTTCTACGTGGTTGGCTTCAAGGAAAAAAGGGTGTATTGGATTATCTGAATTACTCTAAACTTCAAATTGATTGCATTTTGACTTTTTTCAAGCATTGAAATCTCAAAATTTGATGAGCACGATGATATTTAGAATTTTATAATATCAAGATGTAGATGGCATCCAAGGATTTAATATATCAATGTCCAGAATGATTTGTTCAAATTGTAATCGAAGGACTTGTTAAAGTATGCTTTAGCCAATGTGTAGATGTCCTTTCCACAATACACTAAAGGGCATCTAGTAAGACTTCAGTGAACAACAAAAAAAACAAAGAAAAGGTAAAAAATGTGATGTCACTAGGTGATATGCAGGTGACATCAGATTTATGAATGGGATGGGAATTCATGATGGCCACCTTAGAGTACATGGAAGATAAGTGAACATTTCATATGAATATGTATAAGCTATGATAATTTGGAGGGTTTATTAACATAACAACAAAAGGAGTTGTGCAATATTATGTTTTTGGTGGCAATTGTGCTTTACTCTCATCTTTTTGTTACAAGAAGAATGGAGAAATGCAACTATTCTGGAAGTAAATGGGAACTCGCCACATGTATCTCATTTCGTGGGTTGGGAAATGAGAGTTGATCTACCAGATCTTGAAAAAACGAGTTCAGCAAGCAAAAAATGGAGGAGGACTCTTTCCACTCACACAAGGATAGATGTACCCTTTCCACTTTAGATTAAAATGATGAAGTGATGGATCCTGGTTAGATCAGTTGACTGATCTAGTTAGAAACTAGATTCATTTAGTTAGATCCAATTAGTCTCTAGTTCAAGTAACCCAAGTGTCTATAAATAGTAGAGAAGGAGATCATTCTCATTTCCAAAATCCGCGAGCGAGAGAGAGCAATCAAGCACAGACAGCAAAGGCACACAGAGCTCAGCAAACCAGCAAGGCAACTCTGATGGAGAAGAAGAATGTTGGCAAGAGTACCTAGAGGTAGAGACAATCACACCAAAAAACAAGATTCCTTTCTATGTTTTAGGAAATAGTATGTTTTCTAGCGATTTTATTGAGGGAGGACATAGCTCGGAGAAAGCTTGTGAAGAAGGGGCAGTTGTTCCACCTACCAATCAATATCATCCATAGGCCACCAATCGATCCAGTCACAGGGAGGAGGCCCCTTGAGATATGGGAGCCACATAATTTGCACGTGTAGAATCTTAAGAAGAAAATGAAGATAAATCCTCACGCTACTTTTGTGCCATTCCTCGTCATGGTGGATCCGAATGAGTGCAGCTCTATGGAGGATTTCAATGAGGGCCTGTTTGAAGATTATACATATTATGTTATTGGTGGTTCAGACTCTGCACAGGCCCATAGACAGCTAGTGAAGAAGCACCCCACCACATTCTTCTTTAGGTATGCAGAGTGCAAAATCTATGTTGGGCTTACAACTGAGGAAGCCAAGCTTCTTGCTTGGGTTCACAACAATGATAATGATTACAGGCAGAAGATGTCCTCCATAGAGAGAATTTGGTTCTTCCACCATGAATACGAAGGTTGTCTCATGAAGGAGGCTGGTAGAATACATCCCAATCTACGAAAGCAATGCCTTATTGAGGTTGGCATTGCACTGGATGAAAATAGAAAGTCTGATGCTTTGAGAAAATATGATCCATGGTTTCAGCTTGCATTCAGAACAAGTGAGATCTGGGATCTACAGGATAAGATTTTCACAATATGGGAGAACAAGGAGGTCAAGGGCCAGAAGCAACTGAAGTCGAGGCCAGACCCTCAGGTTGATTTCAAGGGAAAGGGAAGGAAAGTTGACCTTTCGATTGAAGAGGCTCCTGAGGACATGAAGCTGACACCATGGAGAGCCCTTCAAGGAATCAAAGATGATACTTTGATTATATCAACTCTGTCAAGGGTAGTCTCCAAGGAGTTAAGCCTGGAGGAGATGGTGACTGAGCTTAATAAGTATGTATGTTATTCTGAGATCCTTTTTCCCTCCTCCCATGTTTCTGGTCTAACCTACTCTCCCTTTCATTTTGTGACTGTAGTCATAAAGTATACATGAAGATTCAAGAGGCGATGATGGAGAGGCTGGGTTGCTTTTCTTGGACTGAGGTCCAAGCAGAGTATCCAACCACCTCATCATACAAAGCTTTATCGGAGTATTTTATCCTATTTCATGATTGGGTAGGTTCTATTTTGAGAGAGGATGCCTGGTTTGCTATCTAGCTCGATGCCTAGATTTGACCTACCACTAATTTGATGCCAGGCATCAACTTTTAGTAGCAACTCAATGCTTGGCATTGACTTTGTACTACAAGTTGATGCTCGACATCGACTTACTGCTGAAAGTCGATGCCTGGCATCAATTTACTGTCGAAAGTCGATGCTTGGCATCAATATAGTGGCATAAGTCGATGCCATGCATCGACTTATGCAAGAGATCGATGCAACACATCAACTTTTAGCAGAAAGTCGATGCCTAGCATCGACCTAGACAAGAAATGGATGCCAGACATCGATTCCTCATGTTTGCACTTGTTTATTAAAGAGCTAATTTAATTGTCTTTCCACTTGTTTCTATAGAAACCAAGGAAAAGTAAGTTTGTAAAGGCATTAGATGATTGTCCCCTTACATTCCTAGCTCACATTCAAAGAGCAAGCCATGAGAAATCTAGACCGAGAGCCAAGGAGATAGATTTTGATGATGAACCTGATCTGAAGTGTTTCTCCAATCCCCTAGACCCACTTAGGCTTGTATATTACAATGTATTCTGTAGTGATGTAAATAATATTTGTGTTGTTTTGCCAAGAAAGCATTTCTCCCTTCTTATAGCAGACATACCCTATGGATTTAGAATGTTGGGATTAGTGAATGACGATGAGCCTTTCAAGCACCCTCAGATTCGAAAGATGGTCACTGATTTTGCAGATTTGACTATGTCTCCTCTTTGGAGGATAGTAATTTTCCATAGCAGAGACCATTCTTTCTCTGTTTCAACTACTTTGAACTCAAGATGTCATGTTGTGGAGTGCCTCACATGGTAAGTGATCTTCTTTCTATCTTTGTGGCTTAAATGATGCTCTCTCTCACTTATAGTTCTCGTTGGCAGGGTGAAGACAAACGTGAATCATACTCCTTTGCATAGATTTGTGAGCTCCATTGAATGCATTACAGTTGGCTATTATGATGAAGTAAGCAAACGAAGAGTCAGGGAGCATTGCAATGAGAATGGGATCTCCAATGTGCTCATGTTCCTAGCCATTACCAAGAAACTTTGTCATGTAGCTGGGGACAAGACATTGGTTAACCCCTATCAGAAGCCACAAAAGCTTATAATGAGATTGATTCAACTATTCTCCAATGATGATGACTGGGTCCTAAACCTTTTTTCGGGCACAAGTAATTTCAATGGTAACATTTCTCATTAGCCATGATATTGATTGGCCTCTAAGTGATTTTCTTTTGTTTCAAGAATGAATTTTGCTTGCTCCTTAAAGATGTTCAGGCAGTGCATAGCTGTGGAGAAGGATGATGCTCAAGTGAGCTTCATTAGAATGAGAATCAATGGGTTGAATGAATGCCTAGATGAAGACCAAGAGGTTGGAAGAAAGCACATTGCAGACATGGAGAGATTCCAACCAGCTTCAAGAGAGCCGGTTCCCCCACTTGCAGATGAACCGGGAGACATGGCTGACCTTGAAGAGCCAATCTTAGAGCAAGAGAGGCAAGAGATGTGTTCTAGGGTTCTAGAGGATCCCATTATGCATGAGCCTAAGGAAACCTCTGATCAGCTTCTATTGTAGATTCTTATTATTCTTGTAAAACATACATGAAATGTAAACATAATTTTAATAGAAATATAATGCCAAGTTCTGCTTCCATTTTCTGAAAAGATTTACTTATCTTGATCATTTCTCTGATGAATGTGTGGATGTTGCTTAATGTAATTTTGTTGATTATAATCTTCTCTTGGGAATGCTTTTGTGATATTCATTTGATATGTTATGAATATGGCCCAACATTCAATGAGGATCTTAACTATACAAAGGGATGATCTTAATTGCCTTGTTTAAATGTTGGACTTTTGCAACACATTTACTACGAATTTCGAGTAGCTTTTAATCACCTATAATCTCTGCTTGCTGAGGTTCTAGATGTAATGAAGGAGTTTCGCCATTTATTAGTTGTACCTTTAACTCTGATCTCTTATGTCAAAGGTCATGATGTGGGGTTCTTGATCATGCTGAATAGCTAGTTTTCATGGCACCAAGCATTTTGACATATCTATCTCTAACTACTTGGGTTATAGGATCAAGCTTCTACTCAATATTTACAAGCAAGAACAAGTGATTCTTACTAGATATTGTGAAATGACCACTTTATTGCTTGATATCATGGTCTTTAGGTAAAAAAGAATAGAGAACATGTCTTTGTTCTCCTTTTTTTGTGACTCAGTGTTAAAAGTAAAAATCTTGATTTAAGCCATTAGGGGAAAAAATGAGCCCTCTTTGGGCCTTTTAGATTAAGGGGTGATTAGTCATCCACCAATGAGAGTGAAGCACTGGCCACAGTCTAGTTCCTTAATCCACTAGACTAGGCCTAGGCTTCCCTTGTTTCTTAGAAGTCAAAGATCTCAAAACAACTCTAGAAGCGTGGTTTTCTTCTCATAGGTGGTTTGAGAGAGCCCGTATTCAAATCATAGCCATTAGATTGCTCCATTCGATCAAGGATGCATCTAAAGGCTGAGATTCTTAGAGAGAACTGTGCAGCACCGATTCCGGGTTCCTATCCCCATGACCACGAAAATCTATAGCTACCCTTGATCTAGAGGATCCAACGGATACAATGTATCTTCTTTTTCCATGTGAAAAGAAAAGTCTATGAAACATTATTTTATTTTCCAATACCACTAGTGGTTTAGCATGTCTCCTTAATCACCCACAAGATTAATTTTAATCCCTCAAAATTAGGAATCCTTACAAGGCCCTCTCAGGGCTCACTTTTTCCCCTAATGCCTCTTTTGGGGAGCAAATTAGCATGCACTAAGGGAGGATTTGGAAAGGAAAAAATAGGCCCAAGCATCTTCATATACTACTCTTTGATGTCATGGAGAGAATTCTAGGATTTTCTTGATGGAAGAATGCTTTTGGGCACTCCAAAAATCACATTTTCACACTTTTCCCAGCCCCTCCAACAGTCCTCTAGTTTGGCATGTCCCGCTTGGAAAGGCCATACCTTGGGCTAGAAAACTTCAAATTGGATGTGCTATGGCTCGTTTAGAAGAGCACATCATCTACTTGTAGTTTAGCTCAAGAAAGTTTGGAAATTATGTATTTTTTTTAGTTCTATACAGGTCTGCAAGGTCTAAATAGTTTTTGGCAACTACCTTCCAACAACGATATCTTACAAACCGGGAAAGTGATTGAAATACTTTGACTTCGAGGCACTTGAACTTGATATATATTTAATTTTTTGATTATTTGAAGGTCCTAAATGGTTTTTTCAAGTCTAAAGAAGGATTATATATGTATTTGTTTGGGAAAAAAATGCATTATTTTGGTAATCATTTGACCATGCTTTATGTTTTGAAGTGAACCGATGTTTTCAGACACTTCAAAGTTTCTGTTAGGACCTGAGGAGGAAGGTGCAAAGGTCTCAAAGCTCATCAAAAAGGATTGGATGCATGCAATTCGAATACCAAATCATTCAGGGATGTATTCTTTATATTTTCAAGCATCTTACTTTATGCTATGGCATGTTCTGTATGTACATGCATGAATTGGAATGCATAAATCAAATGTTGATCATTGTTTAAATTCCAAAAGTATGGATCAACTTGTTAGGAGTACACTTTTTGATTGTTTACAAGAAAGATGGTTACAGGAACTACATGGTTATGCAACAAAGAGATTGTTGTTAGCATTTGTTTTTATGTTTTTGCAGGTTATGAAGTCCATGTATGAGTATATGGCATGCATTCCATGGGCTTGTCAAGCCCTATGTTCTTGGATGGCCTGTGTGCCATTGAGTTTATGGTTAAATTTTTTTTGGGATTCCATTTCCTTGGGGAAATGCTCTCAAAATTTTCCCATTTCATGGCATTATATACGCACTTACCTTTAGGTAAGAATTTTATGGCATGGTAACATGCATTTTTGCAAACATCAGTAAGGTTTTAGCATGCTTGTAAGCATGTATTTGATGTACTCAGTACCATCATAGTAGTATAGATAAGGCAAATTCAGTAGTAAATAGGATCCCTACACATAATCCTTATGGATTTAGACCATAGGATTGCTAAGGGGAAGGAGATATACCTTCACCATTAGGAATGTGCACAAGCAATCCTATAGGTTATGAGAAGTTGCATACATGCATGGGAGATACATTTATGATCATCTCCAATGTAGTGAAGATTAATTTATCTTCAAAAGAGCCTCACATGATGATTAGGAGACTATGGGGTATTATGATGAATACCCAAAGAGTGATTAGTTTCACTGATACACCTCCAGTAAGTAGTGAAGCATTTCTGCTGCACTACCAAGGAAACCAATTAGATGGGATCACAGAGAGGGCTTTCATGAGAGAGCATTGACGGGTGCTTATGTGATTTGAGTGATGGTTGGGAAGGCCACAAGCATGGCATTGGTTCTATGATTTAGAGCATAGATCCCTTAGTTAAGATTAGTTGGAGTAACCAATATATATATTTATGTTGGGATCTATAGAGACGTACCTAGACTCACTCTTGGTACCTAGGAACAAGTTAGTTTGGAATACGAAAGGGATATCCACTATCATATATTGTCAAATATTGACTAGAACCAAATTAACTAGTTCGAGGATATGGGACTCATTTGAGTCCACCCACATGAGTTTAGGATATGGGATTCATTAGAGTCCACTTATATATTCCATCACATATATGTGGAATTCATATTCAGTTTAGTGTAGTTATGACACCATGAATTGGAAGAAGGTTCCACTAGTATGGGACGGTGGAAACAACTTCCTTTGAGCACTCTTCTTCTATGGCCAGTGAGAAAAGGACTCATCATTCATGGTGTCATGTCTCACTAGATCAGAGGAGAGCTCTTAGTAGACATCTCCTTAGTATTGGGAGTTATCCTTCATAGTTTAGGGAAGACTTATTCTTCCATTAGAGAATGTGATAGGTGATTTTATCACCATTTCTATCACATACTCATTTTTAGGTTTTCAAGAAGGATAATTCCATTAGCTTGATTGGATCATATAGATCCATGTATAGAGGATGGTTGGCAGAGATAGCTCTTTAGTATGGATACACATGTGTTTATGGTATCATGTCATATCATTGCCAACCATTTTAGCACAGGGCTTTGACCCTTATAAGGAATTCATTTTCTCCACTCTTCACTAGATACACCTTCATTAATTATGGGAGCTCTATTCTCCATCTTCATAAGAATGTATGTAATGAGGGATTATGCATTAGTATGGAAGAGAGGAGCAAATGAATTCATAAGTTCCTCTTTTAAGGAAAGGAGAAAGAGAGCATTAGCTAAGACATATGGGAGTGATCTCACACTAGCTTAGAGATCTCACTTTAGCTCCTCTTCCATGAAGAGAAAAAGGAAAGGAAAATATTATTTCTTCTTTGGTGAAGAATATAGTATGTTATCCTTTACAGAGAAGAGATGTTTAGAAAACATCTTTTAGTTTATTTTAGAAGGAATTCATTTCCTTTACTTTTCAAGGTAATTTTACTTCACATGGGACTTTCATTCTCCACTATTTTGGAAGGAAAACTATGGAGGAGGTATATACATGTTCTCAGTTATGGATGAGTAGAGCAAATGGATTCAACAAAATCTCTTTCAAAGGAATAGGGAAAGTGGAATAGATTCCACTACTAGAGCTCTTTTCCTTAGATGAGATTACAGAAAGAGTGGAATAGATTCCACTACCAGAGCTCTTTTCCTTAGATGAGATTAGAGAGAGAGTTTCACCTTCTCTGGATCAGATTGTCTAGATAGGAGTGGCACTCTTTGTTGGTATCTTGGAAGAGGCAAGTATGGGCATGCATGCAGATCTAGCACTGAGGCAACCAATCAATATTTTTCAATCCTCAAATTATTTTAAAGGTGATTCTCATCACTAAAAAAATCATTGAAAATACCATTTCACCTTTTTGTGGCTCCATTTTGTGCAAGACAAGGGGTCCTCGAGCTTGAGGAGCATTAGAAGTATTTGCCTACCAAGTTTCATAATTTTGAGAGCTCATTTGAGCCTCCAAAATAGCCTAGGAACCTAATTTTTAACTAGGCTAGACACTAGGTCTAGACAAGGCCAAAGCTAGTCAAAAACTATAAAAAGAGCTAGAGAGCTTAATTTGGGGGTTAGCTTGTTGAAGATTTGAACTTGTATGAGAACTCTTTTGCAATAGAAGTGATTCCATTGTCGCTCTCTCTTTGTTCTTGTCTGTCATGACACATTGGTCTATCGCGACACACCGACCTATCGTGACACACTGACCTATCGCGACACACTCACCTATCGTGACACACTGATCTATCGCGACACATCGACCTGAGCTATCACGATACACCGATTTTATGCATAATTTTCTGGGGGTGTAATTGTGGTAATTTTAGGCTTGATTGTTGACAAATTGGGACTACCTTAGAGTCTTATAAGTGGGCAAAACAACTGTTAGTGGCCGCCGGATTGGGAATGTGTAACTGAATCTTGTTCGCACGAGTGAAAAGCTGTTACAAACAGTTTGTAAAAAAGTTATATAAATCAAAGAAAGGCGCGACAGTGAGGGTTCCGTGATGGATCACCAGACTGTCCGTCTGTGTGACTGAGCGGGTCGTTACTGTAGTGTCTGTTTGCTTAATCTCCAGTATTCTGAGTTCATGTTCGTCTCTTGGCTTGTCTGCCATCGACATCTGTTCTGTTTGTTAACTTCATAAACGTTCGAAGGATCACCATACTGTCTGTCTGAGTGATTGGTTTGTAGCGTTACTGTGTGTCGAGTTGAGTAATCTAGAGTATCTTGGCGATTTTCTAAATATTCTTTGTGTATTTGTGTTTCGGCTTAACGGTTGTCTGATGGTATTCATTGCGATTGTGAGTCTCAACTAGTTCGCGCATCAAGCTGTTTCTTTTCTTGAAATGTTCTGCAAACATGTGGCTAAGTCTGTGCAATCGTAATAACTCTTCTGGTATCCATGTTGTGTTAAGTTGTCTGTAGTATCTGAGTTCAGGTTCCATACGGTAAAGTTTAAACTACAGTAAAGATTCCCTGGATTGCATACTGAATCTTCAGTATGGTGTATCTGAACACTGGGATTCTTTGTGTTTTTGGATATTGGAAGGAGTGTGGTATCCATTCTGTGAAGGCTAAATGAATACCCTTGTTCTGGTATGTTCAGTAAGTTATGTGTAGATGCAACATAGCGTCTTAGTGTATCCGGTACACGTGGTTGAGCTAAGACCGTGAACTGTAATGTCTAAGTCCAGCTGATTTTGATAAAGTGTCAGCATTAGTATATTGTTGGGTGCGAGTAGTGAGTTTGGGAACTAAGTACAGGGCCTATGTCTAACAGACCCCTTCCACTCCCAAGAACCCAAGAATCACTTAAACGCACTTCTGACAGTTAGGAGAATAAATAGTGTTTAACACTGGCGCCGTCTATGGGATATTGAGCCCCGGGATACAGAAGATCGACACAATACAACCACCAGAGCCATGAACGGGCAACAACAACAACAGCAGCAACAACAACAACTATGTCCACCAAGGCCGACTCCAACCGGAGTAACGTACACCAAATTTGGTGGATTCCCAGGAGATGACCCGGATGCTCATGTACGCACATTTGAGATAAGTTACGCGGTGCTCAATCATCCACCCCGAGGGCCTGTTCTAAGACATGAGGAATCTATACAATTATGGGATGATGAGGAAGAAGATGAAGAGGAGCTAAACCAACTCTTCTGCAGAAAAAGGATCAGAATCAGTTCTTCTGAGAGCGAAGCACAAGGATCAGCCAAAGAAAACAAAGATGAAGAAGAAGCAAAACATGACGAAGAAACATTCCACGACACCGCAACTTCGATGCAGCATGAATCCTCTGCACAATCATCTTCCCAGGAGCAACAAGAACACGAAAATCGTACTGAAGCCGACACAACTTCTACAGAAGAAGCATCCCAGCAACAGTCTGAAAGGGAACAACAAGCAGAACAGGAACAAGTTGCTAAAGAAGTGCTTGAAGAATTACTTAAGGCAGTTGACTCCACAGCCGAAGAAACTGCACAACACACCAAGGTAACACAATCCAATTCTGTTCTTCCCACTCCCCGACCGGAGCCGCCAATCAAAACCATTATCCCCATCCAACCCATTCACCCTACCGAAACCGCTGATTCCTCTTCCTCATCCGTGAACTACTCACCACCCAACTCCCAACAACTCCTCACCATGTCTGCATCTCCACCTCGCCAACATCTCCCACTTCCTTCGATTCCGGTAATCTCTGAATTGGCAAACATGGGTCAATTGCTCATCAACCTATCACAGCAATTACCAATCCAAATGAGAGAAGTCACAGATAGCATCCGAAATGAGCTACAACACAAGGTGGACATCCTAGAAGCAGACATCATGCCCCTGCAAGAAGAGATAGATGCAGTTAAAGCCGAAAATCATCAGCTCCATTCACAAATAACTCAACTCCAAGCTCAACTTGCAGAACAACAGAAAATTACTGAACAAAGAGATACCGCACTAGCAGAACTCAACCAAAAGGACAAACTATTAAGTGAAGCACAGGCCGAAAACAATCAGTTGAAGATCGAGCTAAAGGATAAAGAAGATGCCAGAATAGGAAAATCTATCAAATGTCAACAATATGCTCAAGCATTATCTGACCAAGGAAGCTCAGACACAGAAACTAATATCAGATCTCAGACACGAAAAGGAGTCATACTCAAGAACAGTAAACTTTCAAATTCAAAAAATCGAAAGAAGGGAGAATCAACTGGAAAATCAGAAGGAAAGAGTACAGAAGATGGAGCAACAGGTTACAGAAATGAAGACATCCACAGATGCGGCACTTGCAAACGAATTCTATTTACAGGAAGCCTTTCTGCAGACCCAAGCAGAAATTTTGCTCACTGAAGCCATAGCGCTAAGCTCTGTAAGAATAGATGCACAGTTAATAGAACCGGACACCCTAAAACAATTATTAGAAACTCTAAAGAAAAAGATCGCCTGCACCTTTAGATTAGCTAGAAATATGTACTTAGAAGGCATTATAGATGAGCAATAGTTTTGTAAAACCTGCGGGTTCGAGTCCACCGTGCGTGCCAGAGTGTTAGCGACCGCCGGATTGGGAATGTGTAACTGAATCTTGTTCACACGAGTGAAAAGCTGTTATAAATAGTTTGTAAAAAAGTTATATAAATCAAAGAAAGGCGCGCCAGTGAGGGTTCCGTGATGGATCACCAGACTGTCTGTCTGCGTGACTGAGCGGGTCGTTACTGTAGTGTCTGTTTGCTTAATCTCCAGTATTCTGAGTTCATGTTCATCTCTTGGCTTGTCTGTCGTCGACATCTGTTCTGTTTGTTAACTTCATAAATGTTCAAAGGATCACCAGACTGTCTGTCTGAGTGATTGGTCTGTAGCGTTACTGTGTGTCGAGTTGAGTAATCCAGAGTATCTTGGCGACTTTCTAAATCTTCTTTGTGTATTTGTGTTTCGGCTTAACGGTTGTCTGATGGTATTCATTGCGGTTGTGAGTCTCAACTAGTTTGCGCATCAAGCTGTTTCTTTTCTTAAAATGTTCTGCAAACATGTGGCTAAGTCTGTGCAATCATAATAACTCTTCTGGTATCCATGTTGTGTTAAGTTGTCTGTAGTATCTAGGTTCAGGTTCCATACGGTAAAGTTTAAACTACAGTAAAGATTCCCTGGATTGCCTACTGAATCTTCAGTACGGTGTATCTGAACACTGGGATTCTTTGTGTTTTTGGATATTGGAAGGAGTGTGGTATCCATTTTGTGAAGGCTGAACGAATACCCTTGTTCTGGTATGTTCAGTAAGTTATGTGCAGATGCAACATAGCGTCTTAGTGTATCCGGTACACGTGGTTGAGCTAAGACCGTGAACTGTAATGTCTAAGTATAGCCCATTTTGATAAAGTATCAGCATTAGTATATTGCTGGGTGCGATTAGTGAGTTTGGGAACTAAGTACAGGGCCTCTGTCTAACAGACCCCTTCCACTCCCAAGAACCCAAGAATCACTTAAACGCACTTCTGACAGTTAGGAGAATAAATAGCGTTTAACACAACTAGAAAACCTTAGATAAATTCCTGAACCCTGAGAACCTGTTTTGACCCCCAAGTGCTTGAATGGTCCTAATTTCACCATACGAACTCTGATTGATGAGATTTTGGTCTCGTTGGAAAGATCGTTGAGAATCCTACGTGGAGTCTTAGAACATGTATTTTTAAAGTGTCCATTAGATGGGAACAGGTGGTCATAAGAATTTTGGGGCACAGTGAGCTGTTCCAAAAAGGGGGCTATATTTCTTCATTGTGATCACGCGAAATATTAACTTGTGAACCTTTGCAGGAACATTGTGAGCAATCAAGGCATCCAAAGCAAGCTAGCAAGGATGAATACAAAGCTTGGGAGAAGGCTTCTTGGGCTTGTGAAGCAACCTGAACAACAAGTGATTGGAGGTTGGAAGTTCTCTCAACCCTCCTTTGTCAATACCTAGCTTAGGCTAAGTGGGACTTAGGTGTGGTGATTAATTAGAACAACGCTAGGCATGAATCAAGTCCAAGGGAACTAATCAACTAAGTACAAGCAATAAGAGAGTCTGAAGTGCAAAAACTTTAAGGAACGAAAGTAAACTTGAATCAATCAATTATCAAGTGTGAAATTTACTTAAGTATTCCTGAAGACATGATTTCAAACACGGGCTTAACACAATAATCAACTAAAAATAACAAAGTGATTGATACAGACTAACCTGCAACGAGATTGTACTTAGGACTAGGGGGTAGAGAACCAGGCATATGAACCTTAGGTCAGGGAGACACTTAGGCCGAGACAAACAAAACCTTAGGTCTTATGAAGCTAGTGTCAATCATAGTGCTAGGTCTTAGGCCTAGTAGTTGAGTGATTATCCATACACTCTAAGTTCAGAAACAAGCGAGTCTGAGATATCCTATAACATGGAGAAACCAGTAGGTAGTTTAGGTGTGGCTTATCTAGAGAAACCCGAAGGCCCATACAAAACTCAACTTGAATACCTTAGGACCAACCAATTAGGTGCACGTATCTATGAGGACGGCCTGAGAAGATCTGTGGTCTAGATTAAAAACCAAGACCAACCCCTTGGACTAGAGCATCCAATCATCAAATTTGAGAATGGTGCATACCTAGATAAGGAAGGGACAATATACGTAGTCACCAACCAACCTGATAGAACGGATGAATTTGGTAATGTGATCCCAGAGACAGACATAGGTGACATAGAGCAAGGGAACTTAGGAAGAGAGCTGAGAACTCCCCGAGGCAAATCAGTCTTGACCAGAATAATTACTCTAGAATGGGTTCCTCAGGACTATAAGAGCATAGATCTACTCTTCAACCGAGAGACTGATGAACCCTTCTAGAGGTATAAGCCTGACCAGCCTAATGAAGTAGGAATGCTTACAATATACAAATTGAAAGATCCTCACTCCCTAGGCAAAGTGACCTACCTAGACACTACTTCAGAGAGGATCTTCGTGGTCACAGAGCATGGTAGACATGCCTACACTTGGAAGGGTGAATTTATTTTTCCCCAACCAAGATCTAATGTCTCCTATAGTCACCAAGGAGTTGGGACCTCCCAAGTTCATGGAGCTCATAGGGACAGAAGTAGAGGCAGGCCAGAAGTACGTTTTGCCAACCCCCTGGGAAGAGAAAGGATGAGAACATAAATGGATAGAGAAGAAACTGAGAGACCTAGAGCCCCAAGAAACCAAAGAAATGCTGATGATTTTCCTTTGCCAAGGCCTAGAGAACACACTAGGACCCTGAGGCCAACCCAGCTGGTTAAGTCCATGAAGAATTACTTCGATGGCACTGGAGACCCTTACAACCATGTGGCAGAATTTAGGCAAGTCTTGCGAGCGGAACAAGTTGAGGATCTATTCACGAAGTATAATGCTTTTGTTCTAACCCTTAGAAACACAGCCCTTACATGGTTCCAACCACTACATGAGAGCCAGTTTAGGAGCATAGACCAACTTTTAGAAGCCTTCATCACTGAGTTTTTTAAGAGTGGTATACGGCATAATACTTCCTCACTGATTCATAGCTTCAACCAAACACTTCAAGAGATGGTTAGACTGGCACAAAGATGGTTTAGGCAATACCTAGAGAGGTGTCTGGTGCCTGAGTTACCCACACTAGCCAAACAGGTGACTTTTTTCTTAGATGGATTGTTGAGTACCAAGCTAAGATCATATGTGTATCTGAAGGACCCTAGAACCATAGAAGAATGTGTGCGCATGTGCATAGACATTTAGGATAATCTGGGAGAGGAGCTGGAGCTTTCAAAAATCTACAAGGATTCAATAGCTCTAGTAGCCTCACTTCCTGTCAATCCACATCTATCGAGGAACTTGCTGAGAAGAAGGAAATACCTATCTTCCCGTTACCCATCAAGGGTACACAACCAAGGCAATTTTGGACTCAGGAGCAGGACTTGAAATTGCTACCACTTCCCTATGGAAGCATTGGGGCAAGCCAACACTCAGGCCAATGAGAATGAAATTGCAGATGGCCGATGGTCACATTGAGAGACCTTTGGGACTACTAGAAGGATAACCCTCACCACTTGTGGTGTAGAGTTTGAACATACTTTTGCTATATGTGACTTTAGCAAAAATCAAGCCTACGAGATGATCTTGGGAAGGCCATCTATGCGGCAGTTGCAAGTGGTACAAGATTGGGGAACCAATTCTTTGTATTGCAACACTTAGGTGTTACAACCAAAGTCAACCTCAAGGATTACTCTCATAGAGACGTACCGCCTATTCGATGGAATCCCATCCATAGAGCTAAGGATGGATGCATGAAGACACACACCTATGGATGTGCAAAGTAGCAATGGAAGAAGAGAAGAGAGAAAAAGCAAGAGAGGTAGGTGCGAAGGAAACTCATAGATCAATTCAAGACCCAGCCTATGCACCTGTAGTATTTCCTGACGAAGAATTTGAAGCTCATGGTTGGGCGGAGATCTTAGCAACAATGGATGTATCCATCAATGAAGAACAATGGACACCCCACTGTGACAAGGATGAATATGACATTTCAGTCTTCACAATAGAGCCAATCATGTATGACACAGTTATAGAAGAATGTGAACCTAGGACTGATGCATTTGAGGATGCAAGTAACTCCTATCTAGATTCAATCATTATGGACCCACCTTTTGCATCTGATGAGGAATATTTCCACGAGGTAGAAGCTCACCCTCAGAGACACGAGGAAGGTATGAATGAGATTAACCACACAAGTGACCACTAAGAACGAAGGCAAGAAGAGGAAGAAGAGAGATGTCATACCAGAGGAAGAAGAATCTTTGTTTGAGGTCCCGAAAAATTTCAAGAAGCATGAAGTTGAAGATAGGAGAGTCATGGTAAGAATGCCTAAACATGAAGCCATCATAGGAGAGGCCTATGATAACAAAGAAACTACAAAGAAAATCATAGTGACCATAGATGAAGGTGAAGAACAATGTAGATACATAGGACATGACCTAAGTGAGGAGGAGGAGTAGGAATTGATAGCCTTACTACGAGAATATAGAGATGTGTTTGCATGGAGTTAGAAGGACTTGAAAGGTGTAGACCCTGACATATGCTCACGTACAATTCCCATGACCTTAGAGGCCAAACCCTCTAAACAGAAGTCATACACATACAATGACAATTATGCTGCCAAGATCAAAGAAGAGATAGATCGCTTGGTTGAAGCTGGATTTATCTATGAAATCAAGCACATTGAATGGGTATCCCCCATTGTAGTGGTGCCCAAAAAGAATGGCAAATTACATGTATGCATTAACTTGGAGAAGGTTAACATAGCAACTATCAGAGATGGTTATCCGTTTCCTATCATTGAGCATCTATTGGAAAGGGTAGTAGGCAAGGAAGTGTACAACTTCCTGGATGGGTTCACTGGTTACAATCAAGTTGCCATTGCACAAGAAGATCAACATAAGACGGCTTTTGCCGCAGAGTGGGGCATATTTGCCTTTCGAGTAATGCCATTTGGTCTAAGCAATGTGCCTGCAACCTTTCAGAGACTAATTGCCATGTGTTTAAAGAGTTCTTGAGGAAAAATTTGGAAGTCTATGGTGATGATCTCTGTGCTCATTCCAACATTAGACAGACACATATACCTGAACTCAGGAAAATCTTTAACAAATGTAGAGAATACCAAGTCTACCTGAACCCAAAAAAGTGTGTTTTCATGGTCAAGCAAGGCAAGATTCTAGGACACATAGTGTCAAAGAATGGCATATCCACTGACGAAGAGAAAGTGAGAGCTATCGCAGAACTACCTAGGCCAAAGAATGTCAAGGAAGTGCAAGCTTTCATGGGGAATTGTGGCTATTACATAGTACTAACGTATGGGCCTACACATCCAGTAGCAAACACTCAAGATAGGGAGGTGGTAAAAGCCCAGAAGTACCATATCATGGCAGGGAGTATGTACAAACATATGGATCAACGAATACTAGCATGTTGTGTGAAAGAGGATGAGTACGCTAAATGGTTGCAATTAGCACATGTGGGTGCATTAGAGCAACACTATTCAAGGCAAAGAACTCTACAGACACTAAGGAGACTCGGAGTGCACTAGCCAACTATGGAATCAAATGTCCATAAGATGTGCAAGGAATGCCCAATCGGCCGCACTAAACACCAGTGGAACATGCCACTCTTTATCGAGTGTCTTTAGTGCTAGATTGGAGCAAACCCTTAGTAGCCTTTTTGAGGATGAGAACCTTTCCCCAAGATATGAAATTGGCTAGACAAAGGAGCTTAGAACAAGAAGCTTTAGATTATACTCTCATTGGAGATAATCTATACAGAAGAGGAAAAGATAGGTATCTTAGATTATGTGTCCACGAGGGTGAATATCTCAAGATCTTGGAAACTGCTCACCAAGGTGTAGCAGGAGGATACTTTGGACTAGATAGGGTGATCAAGGCAACACTATTTGCAGGTCTTTGGTGGCCCACACTTCATATGGATGCACATACCTATGTGAAGAGGTGTGATGTTTGTCAGCAAACTCAGTACCCTATACGTAAAGATGAGATTCCATTGAAACCTATGATAGGTGGATGTGCATTCTCTAAGTGGGGAATAAACTTTGTCGGTCCTATTAATCCCCCAGCTAAGAGTTCCCATGCTGAATACATCATTGTGGCCACGGACTATCTAACCAAATGGGTAGAAGTAAAAGCTACAATGAAGAACGACACCCAGACCACAGCTAAGTTCTTATTCGAGAATGTGTTCACCAGATACGAGTCGCCAATAGGGTTAGTAAGTGATAGAGGCACACACTTCTTGAATGAAGTCATAGAAAACCTTCTCCAAGAATTATTGGTGATACATAAGAAGTTTGCCCCCTATCATCCACAAGCTAATGGACAGACTGAGAGCACAAATAAGATTCTATGCAATGTATTGACAAAATTGGTTAATAATAAATGCTCTAATTGGGACAAAGAGCTACATCATGCTGTTTGGGCATACAGAGTTGCCTATAAAATGGTATTCCAAGCCACACCCTTTCAGATGGTGTTCGGCCAAAATGCAGTGTTATCATTGGACTTTTTGATACCTACATTGAAAGTAGCACAAGAGCATGATTGGACAGGCCATGAGCTCTCCTCTAGAATCTTTGATCTTGAACGATTAGCTGAAACACAATTGAGAGTTGTAGCAGGGATTTATGCAGCCAAGAAGAGACAAAAAGCATATTTTGATGCACATGTGAAGGATAAGGGCTTGAAAGCAGGAGACCTAGTCCTAGTCTACACCTTGAAGCAACATGCACGGAAACTAGAGAAGAGAGGCTATGGACCAATGATTATCAAAAGAATCTCCAAAAGTGGAACACTTCAACTAGCCACTCTAGAAGGTGACATCCTACCAAGTTACATCAGTGGATGCAGAGTCAAATTATATCAGGAACCCCTCATGGAGGAGATGTTAAATCGACTCAATACTGCAAAGAAATGTAAAGAAGAGGAAAAGCGAATTCGAGAAGAAGTAGAGGCAGAAGCTCTAGAACGCATCCGACGAATGAAATTGAAAAGACAAGGTAGAGATCAACCCATGCCTGACACTCAAGAAGCTCTAGGTTATCACATGGCCATGTTCGAGGCTTCAGGTGAACGTTCCCATAGGATAGTCGATCGACAAACTTTTGTGACCCGAGAAGTAGGACAAGGAGAGAGTGCAAGGACCGTGAGAGCTTTAATTGACTCAGGAGAAGCCACTAGTGCAGTTCGGCTTTCTTATTGCCAAGAATTGCAATTGAAGGTCAATCCTATAGAGGCATATCTCATAGGGTTGGGAGGTGTTGAAACCCCTTGCATGGGAGAGGTGGAACTTCCCCTCTACATTCAAGAGGTCCTAACGGCAGTAAAAGTGCTAGTATGTGAAGATGAGGATCTTACCGAACCTCTTGTCTTGGGCCAAGACTGGATCTATGATCATGCAGTCAACCTCAACCTAAGAAGTGGACTTCGTCAGGCTTGGGTAGGCCAAAACCGCCTCACGATTGAATTAAAAAATCAAGCACTGAGACCACTAGAAAAGGCACCAGATCATGGTCCCTCTAGGAATCCACATAAAGATAACAATGCTATTCTTGTCCAAAGTTCTATGGTGCAGAAGATTTTCACTCTTGAAGGAAGGTACAGAAGTCAATAAGGAGTTCCCTTCTTTTCCAAAGAGGATTCGAGGAAAGCAAGCCGGGCAACACACGACACCTAGGAGGCTGATGATCAAGAAGCATGAGCACCAACCTGTGCAATATGAAGTACCTCATGGCATGAAGCAGATCTGGATACGCAAGGGTGGAAAACCCATGGCGCTAGAGACACATTCTCAGAGATGCAATAAACAAGCTACATCGTCCAGGATTACAACGAGGGAGTACCCTAGGCAACACTCTAGACATACCATTTCTATTTGGGTTCCGAAGCAATCAATGAAGGCTATCCCCAATGCTAGACAGATATGGGTTCCCAAGACCTGCTTACAAGCTCAAATAGCTTCACCTCCATTCACAAGAATGAATCAACACTCACTAGCACTCTTGGCAAAAGTCTCAGGGCAAACACCTACACTCCACACCATTACATCTTCGGTCACACCTAGGAATATCGAGAAATGGGTACCCAAAAGGTCCCAAATCCAACACAATCTAGTCCGCAAACCTTTACATGTCATCAGCTCTAAAAGCTACGATTCCACAATTAAAGTTTGGAGACTTCAAAAGTATGCATCTAGGATGACTCTAACCTACTAACCAACATTCATACCCATCACAAACACTTCACCCCCTAACCCTTAACCACTTGGAATTGTCATGTTAGTATTGTGGAGGGAACACCTTAACATCTTGTTTCCTATGCAACGCTAATGTGCCTCTCTTCTTCTAGAAGATAAGCATCAATAGTTGCAAGAAGTCTCATGGCAGAAGCGACAGGCATGAGCTCCTAGGCAGGCACTAGTTCTCAAGTTGATTGGGAGACCTTACCCATGGAGGCCCCAGTGACAGCTAGGCTTGAAGAGTATCTAAATGTAAGACGAATTCCCATCTTGGATCCACCGAGGAGCTTAACAAAAAGAGTAAAAGGGGACTCTCATTGGTTCAATGAGATGCTAGGAGATTTGGGTGATGCAGATCACATCTGGGAGTCTAAGTTGGAATTTTTTAGTGGACATTTTAGTTCTTCTCAAGAGAATTTGAATCACTACAAAATAGAGTGCCTCTTCAAGATATTTGGCAAAAAGCGGGTTTGAAAGACTACTTTAGTGTGCCCTTGCCCAAGCTAGATTTCATCAGATGTTACTATTTGATTGAAACTCTCAAAGCTACAAGAGATCGTGATCAGTCAGGCACATTGTTGGTGCCATCTCTATCAAACCGCGATGAAATGAAAAAGTTTGAGCTGAATGTAACTCTAATTAAGGAGGCCCCCCAAATGTATGGCACCCATGTGCCCTCTGATCGAGACTCTCTGATACTGAATCTATGAAGAATAGTAAGCTAAAGAAGTTGAAAGACATGTGCACCCTCACACCAAACATTGCCATCCCATTGCGCATGTGCCTTCAGCACTTTGCCTTCCCAGCTCAAGATCGATTCACGCAACCTCACAAGAAGATTTGGTACAGTCTGTACCTAGCTGAGACACGGAGTCTACCCATTAAAATGCCAGTATGGATTCTCGATCAATTGTATGAAGCAGCAAACGAGGGGCGAGGAAGCCTTCTTTGAATGGTTGTTGTGCCATTACCAGAATCATATACAGATGTCTAGCATATGATGTGCCAATGGCACATGCACTTACTTACTCATAGTTGCAGTTATTCCAAGGATGAAGACCAGGGGTTCAACCAGCTAAGCGCATGGGCAGATCACTCTCCTATGTCCCAATTCATCATGAGTCCACCACAGAAGCCTCCCTGAGAGAAGAAGGACAAGTGGGCCCATTCACTATCCGCCTCCAACGATCACACTCAGAGGCCATTACACAAGCCACTCCTTCAGCCCCTCCATTACCCACGGATATTAATTTTGCCTCCATAAGTGAATTAGAAAAAGACCCCCCCCTTTGATTTTGAGACCTTCTTGCAAACAACGCAACTATCTGATGTGGAGTTCCTTTAAGACACTGAAGGTCCTGGATCATCATCCCATAGAGGATGTCCACATCGAGAAGAACGATGAGTACATTAGGAGGATGAAGCACAACAAATGCAAGTCGAAGACACACATGAACAAGAGGAGGCAAAGGAGCACGTGTTAGAGGAGAGTGAGGAGGAAGCCCCTTCATACACGGCACAAATCAAACGGTTATACAAGACGATCAAACAAGTACAAAAAAGACATAAGTTGTCAGAAGAGGCAAACAGAGCAATGGTGAACTAGATGCTACAAGCAGAGGATGTGGACCCTCACTTTGTCGAATCATTGAATCTTTTGATGGACACTTGCAGAATTGTAGAAGCAATGTGGACTATGATACATCGTCCTCCCACTCAATACAACCAATGGAGACTGGGCACACGACCTCGAAGGGGTAGGATGATTCACATTGAAGTCTTCTCCCAACTCCCTACCATAGATCAAGAAGAAGTTCAAAGGACCAGCCCCATTGACACCGGTGCCCCCGATGAAAGCACACAGATACCATCTCCGCCATCACCACCCATCCATCTCACCAAAACCCTCACCACTAGCATTCCTGAACAACCAGCATTCACCTTTCATGAACCTATATCACACACCACCCTTTTCCCACCCTTACCCTTCCCTACCTCCACCATTTCTATGTTGATGTATAAAACACCACAAGAAATGAATTAATGTGACACTAGAACACCTCTATGGTCACCATTAACTCATTGCCACTCCAAACTTTGAGAAATGATAGCTTAAAGTGAGAACTTTGCTTCTATAGAAATTCCTAGTCACCGAAATGACATACCTTCAGTATTTTGCTAATTTCTCCTAGCTCAAGTATGCTTTCTCCATGAAACTTTATAGGCTGAAACTAGAAGAGTAGAGCTTTCCAACAAGCTATCATATGCATCAAACGAAGCTCTATAACTCAAGTTATGGCCCTCACAAGATGACCCTGTATGACCTTCCAAAACTGGAAATCTTGCCTGTTTTAGTATTCCTGATGTCCAAAAATAAAAAATTCGATGCCTAGCATCGAATTTCAGTCCAAGTCGATGCCAAGCATCGACTTTGGGCTTTTTTTGGCTATTTTTCTGCACCAGAAACACTCTATTTTACACACACATGAAGAAGATGACTTATATGCTAGAAGTCGATGTCGGGCATCCATTTTATGTTGGAACTCGATGCCAGGCATCGAGTTGCTCCACAAACTTCATATTTTTAGAAGATTCAACAATAGTTAACACACAGAGAATGAAAAATGACTTATCAGCCAAGATTCGATGCCAGGCATCGAATTGCTCAGAAAACTTGAACTTTTGAATTCATCACACAGTAGGCAAACATGGAGATGATGGAGAGAGACTCATACACAGAACTTTACCTCAGTTCTTTCTCACAGCTATGAAAACTCAGAAGTTTTACAGATGCTTTCTCACTCAGAGAAGCCCGACTATTCTCAGTCGTATAAAATGAACTCCTTCTTCTACTTCTTCTCTCTATTCTCTCTCTCTCTCTCTCACCGCGTCAGTTCATACAAACTAATTTATATAGATTTTCGTATTCTCGTGATTTTAAAAAACTTCTAGAACTAAAGTGAACTAACTTTACAAATATGATACATTTGTGAATTTGTCCCTTCACATAGGCATGGGGTTTTCTTCCTAAGATTTGACCTTCAAATATATGTCTAATTAGTGAGTGTTTCTCCAACAGCTCCCCCTCAATCACTAATTGACATTCCCTGTTTCTTCATATCATCTTCTTTTCTTTTACTCCTGCCATGCTTTTGAATCTGCTGGTCTTCACACCATCCAAGCTCTTTGTCATTATGTCTGCTAATTGATCTTTAGTAGAAATGTATTCCACTTCAATCTCCTTCTCCATTACCTTTTCTCTGAGAAAATGATACTGTATCTCTATGTGCTTTGTTCTTGCATGAAATACTGGATTTGCTGCAAGATAAAATGAACTCATATTATCTCCATGTATTGTAGGTGTACCTTGATCAATGCCTAAGCTCTTGAACAATGTCTGCATCCATATGACTTCCTTAGCTGCTTCCACAAGTCCTTTGTACTCTGCTTCAGTTGATGATAATGCTACTGTATGTTGTTTCTTGGAACACCAACTTACAAGCTTATCACCAATGTATATCATGTAACCATGAGTTGATCTCCTGTCATCTTGATTACCTGCCCAGTCTGAGTCACTGTAGGCTCTCAACTTCAAATCTGATGTAAAAGGATAATATAATCCTTCCTTTATAGTTCCTTTGATATATCTGAGAACTCTTTGACCTGCAATCCAATGTGGGTCCTTTGGACAATGCATGAATTGTGACAAAACTCCCACTGCATAACTAAGATCAGGTCTTGTTAGTGTAGCATAAATCAAACTACCCACAAGAGATTGATACTTCCTCATATCTTTGTAGTCTGCACCATCATATTTACTGAGCTTGTGATTAACTTCAAGTGGAGTTGAAGCTTCTCTGCAATTTTCCATATCAAACTTCTTCAACAAGTTCAGAAGATACCTTTCTTGTGACACATATATGCCATGATCTGTATAAGTAACTTCCATTCCAAGAAAGTATGATAACTTTCCTAGGTCACTGATCTTAAACTCTTTCTCAAGTAATCTCTTTACCTCCTTGATTCCTTCATCTGAAGTACCTGTGATTATAATGTCATCTACATAAATACAAATGTAGATTGTACCTTCCTCTGTTCTTTTGATAAGTAGACTTGAATCTGCTTTTGAACTTTGATATCCAAGATCATTGAGATACTTCACCAGTCTATAGTTCCAAGCTCTTGGAGCTTGCTTCAATCCATACAATGCTCTTCTCAACCTGCAAACAAAATTTGGATACTTGGAATCTATAAATCCTTGAGGTTGTTGCATGTATACCTCATCTGATATGTATCCATTCAAAAATGCATTCTTTATATCTAGTTGACTCAAAGTCCATCCTTTTGAAGCTGCAATAGCAATGATTGTCCTTATAGTTGACATCTTAGCTACGGGACTGAATGTCTCATCATAATCTATGCCATAGGTCTGGGCATAGCCTTTCACCACCAATCTAGCTTTGTATCTGGCTATACTTCCATCTGCAAGCTTCTTCACTTTATAAACCCATTTATTTCCAATTACTTTCTTACCATTTGGTTTAGGAACAAGTTCCCATGTCTTGTTCTCCTCCAGTGCATTGAACTCTTCCTTCATTGCTTCTTCCCATTGCTTTTTACCTTTAGCTTCATCATAGTTCTGAGGTTCTTCATCATCTTTGACCATATATGCATAGTTCTTCTGAGTTATGTAAGAAGTATCATAAGAATACCTTTCTGGTTGTCTCCTTGTCCTGCTTGACCTTCTTGGTTCACATTCTTCATAAGTTTCTAGATACACCTCTTCATCAAATATAGGAGCTTCTTCATTCATTCTTGTTAATCCACTTCTGGATGTACTTGCTTGCATATAGTCTTCATCTCTATTCACCTGCACAATTGATTTTCCTTTCTCACATCTTCTTACCTCTTCTTCAAATTCTTCAGCTGTATGACTTTGATCTGCATACCAACTTTTCTGTTCATCAAATGTAACATCTCTAGAAACAATAAATTGTTTGGTTCGAGGATTCCACAATCTGTAACCCATCTGCTTTTCATCATAACCAATGAACACATATTTTTCTGCCTTTGGTTCAAGTTTATGCCTAAGTTGTGATGGCACATAAGCATATGCAATTGATCCAAACACTCTACAATGATCTAGTGTTGGTTTCTTACCCCACCAAGCTTCATATGGAGTCATTCCATTCAGAGCTGCACATGGTAATCTATTCACAAGATATGTAGCTGTATTTACAGCCTCAGCCCAAAGATAATTTGGACAGTTCTTCTCCTTTAGCATAGCTCTAGCAAACTCAACCAAAGTCCTGTTCCTTCTTTCTGCTACACCATTTTGTTGTGGTGTATACCTGCAAGTTATTTCTCTCTTAATACCTGCATTCCAAAGATAATCATTGAACTCTTGGGAGAAGTATTCTCCCCCTCCATCAGACCTCAGTCTCTTAAGCTTTTGACCTGTGACTCTCTCTGCATATGCATGAAAATGCTTGAACGCTCCAAACACTTCTGATCTTTCCTTCAAAACATATAATGTTATCCATCTTGTAGCATCATCAATGAAAAGAACATAATACCTTGAGCCACTGATAGATCCTTCTTTTGTTGGTCCCCATACATCTGTATGAATGAGCTCAAGTACTCCATCATGTTTGAATCCTTTCTTTTGAAATGGTAACCTGTGTGCTTTACCCATTTGACATGCTTCACATTTATAAACCATATGTTGACTTTGCACATTTGGTAATCCTAGTACAGACTGATTAGCAACCATAGCTTTAATTCCTCTTTCATTGAAATGACCTAATCTCTTATGCCAGAGATCAAGTTCTGTAATCACTGCTTCACCATGTGTGAGCAAAGCTTGACCAATGTTCCCTTGCACTCTTAAAGTAAAGAGTCTACCTGCTTTCTTACCAGAGACAATCTGATTATATCCATTCTCTGGATCTTCCACAAATACTCCTTCATTTGTAAACCTGACTTGAAAACCTTTTTCAACTATCTGTCCCACACTAATCAAGTTTTTAGGTATTGTAGGAACATACAAAACATTGGTTAGCAAATCTGCTCCACTCTTGCATTTCACTTTTCCAATTGAATGTACACTATGTCTTGTATTATCACCAGTTTGAACTGTGTGACTAGAAATGCCTTTTTCCAAATCTGACATCAATTCTATGTTTCCTGACAAATGATTAGAACATCCAGAGTCAATGTAAAATACCTTTAGATCTTCTTTGTCTGATGTGCTGATTGAATTCATCATCAATGATGTATGACTTTCATTCTGTGTGTCATTTGCATAGTTGTAGTAGGTGGTGTTGTAGGATTGATTCTGTCCCCAACTTCTTCCTCCACCTCTACCATAGCCTCCTCTTTGACTTTGTCTACCTCTTTGAAAATTACTTTGATATCTTCCACCTCGACCTCTGCTATTGTTGTTTTGATTCTGGTTTGATCCTTGTTGGTTGTGCCAACAGTCATGAGCCAAATGATTACTCAATCCACAGATCCAGCAAGCCTTTTTGTTGTTATTTTGATTACCTCTTCCTCTTCCAAAACCTCTTGCTCTTCCTCTGCCAGTGCCTTTACCTCTTGCATAATAAGCTTGAGAATTAGACTCCTCTTCATCCTTTGCTTTACCTTTATCTCCTTTCTTCTTATTCTTCATGTACATTGCAGAACTTTGACCTTTATCTCCATCTCCCTTCAAGTCTTGCTCATATGTGAGCATCAAACCAAGCAACTGGTTCAAATCTGGAACATAATGATTTAATGAAAGTTCTGTTGATAAGACAAAAGGTTTCCACCTTTCATCCCCTCTCAAGCCTGCAAGTAGTTGAGCAATCAATCTGTGATCTTCAACATCTTCATCTATGGATCCAAGACTATCTGCTAGATCCTTCATCTTAGTGACATAATCACTAATGGTTTGACTTGGCTTCTTCTTGAATGTTGTAAACTCTGACCATAGACTTGCTTTCCGTGCTTTAGTAGTGCTTTGGAAATGATATTCCAATGCATTCCATATATCTTCTGATGATTCCAATCCTCTGATGTGTGGTAGCAAATGATCTGAGATTGTATTGTAGATGTAGGCTTTTGCACTTGCATCCTTCTTCTGCCAATGCTTTAAAGCATCAAGTTCTTCTTTCTTTGGTCGGCTTTCATCTTCAAATACTGGCTTCTCTTCTTCACCTGTTACATATACCATGAGATCCTTACTCATAAGTAAGGCTTCCATTCTCATTACCCATGCGGGGTAATTATCTCTGTCCAGTTTGTCAATGGAGATATGATCTTCCATAGTTCTTTCCTTCTGCTGCAACCTGTGAGCTTAAAGGATAAAGGATAATACCTTTTGAAGTTCTTTGTGTATGAGGATACTTCGAAAGTAATCTTTTGATGCCTTGTGTCTTCAAATGCTTCACCTTTCAAACTTTAATGGAAAACTTTACAAAACTTCTCGTACCTTTGTCGTCTTCTGCTCTCAAGAATCTTTCTGCTCTGATACCACTTGTTGATGTATAAAACACCACAAGAAATGAATTAATGTGACACTAGAACACCTCTATGGTCACCATTAACTCATTGCCACTCCAAACTTTGAGAAATGATAGCTTAAAGTGAGAACTTTGCTTCTACAGAAATTCCTAGTCACCGTAATGACATACCTTCAGTATTTTGCTAATTTCTCCTAGCTCAAGTATGCTTTCTCCATGAAACTTTATAGGCTGAAACTAGAAGAGTAGAGCTTTCCAACAAGCTATCATATGCATCAAATGAAGCTCTATAACTCAAGTTATGGCCCTCACAAGATGACCCTGTATGACCTTCCAAAATTGGAAATCTTGCCTGTTTTAGTATTCCTGATGTCCAAAAATAAAAAATTCGATGCCTAGCATCGAATTTCAGTCCAAGTCGATGCCAGGCATCGACTTTGGGCTTTTTTTTGGCTATTTTTCTGCACCAGAAACACTCTATTTTACACACACATGAAGAAGATGACTTATATGCTAGAAGTCGATGCCGGGCATCCATTTTATGCTGGAACTCGATGCCAGGCATCGAGTTGCTCCACAAACTTCATATTTTTAGAAGATTCAACAATAGTTAACACACAGAGAATGAAAAATGACTTATCAGCCAAGATTCGATGCCAGGCATCGAATTGCTCAGAAAACTTGAACTTTTGAATTCATCACACAGTAGGCAAACATGGAGATGATGGAGAGAGACTCATACACAGAACTTTACTCAGTTCTTTCTCACAGCTATGAAAACTCAGAAGTTTTACAGATGCTTTCTCACTCAGAGAAGCCCGACTATTCTCAGTCGTATAAAATGGACTCCTTCTTCTACTTCTTCTCTCTATTCTCTCTCTCTCTCTCTCACCGCGTCAGTTGATACAAACTAATTTATATAGATTTTCGTATTCTCGTGATTTTAAAAAACTTCTAGAACTAAAGTGAACTAACTTTACAAATATGATACATTTGTGAATTTGTCCCTTCACATAGGCATGGGGTTTTCTTCCTAAGATTTGACCTTCAAATATATGTCTAATTAGTGAGTGTTTCTCCAACATTCTAGTCAAACTCCCGAACCTCAAATAGGTCATCCCGCCACTCATCAAACCATAATAGGCCACCCTTCGTATCTACCAGCTGTGGGACATCCACCTACCTCTACCCAATCATTAACACCATCATTTCCCCTCACTACAACATTCCCTCTCTCCCAACCACAACCCACAATGCCCCCCTCAACCTCCTCAGAACTGATACAAACCACCCTTCCCTCATTTTGGGCAAACTTTGTAAATATTATGCAATAACTTCATGATTATAGTAAAAATCCCCTTTCCCACCCCACCTCACCCATGTTCATGCTCACCACGGACACACCACCCACCATTCCAGTATTCACGATTCACACTTCACACACAATCACGCCCGACCCCATGGACATTTCACCCTCCACAGAACCACCCACCACCACTTTCTTTTCAACATCACCACTTTTTACTTCACTCACATCACCACTTACACCCACTGTAAGCACAACATTCACCTTTCCCTTCCCCATTTCTCGACCCCTTGCATCTTCCACCACTACCTCTGCATCCACTTTATTTAGTCATGCACTAGATACCATGTTCGAATCTACCACACAACTTAAATAGGAATATCGATTATTGGAAGAGAACAACAAAGAGCTATGTAATCTATGTGCCCACCTCCAAGCATGTGTCGATGCTTTGGAGTTGCATAATACTGAATTGCAACAAGAATATACCTCCCTTTAGCAATCTTATGCAGAGATTGAGGCTAAATATATAGAGACAGGTAAGGTGACCGAAGAGCAATTGAGAGATCAACTAGCCCGCAACACTCGATTACAAAGGAACATGGCATTACTTCGATGACACCTAGCAGTTGCCCAAGAAGAGAATAGACGGTTACAACAACAAAATCAAGAAAATCTAGAAGCGGCCATTGAAAACACTCCATGGGCACCCATAGATCCTACTAAGTTTCAGGCTATTCCCTCAGCAAATATCGAGCAGATATTAGAAAACTATGCAAACCTCTTGGAAGCACATGACCAACTTGCAGACCACGTGAAGGAACTACAAAGAAAACCAGTGCCCACACCACATACAACAGAACCTAGAGAGATGGTTAGCATCGCTACTTCACCACCGCCAGACTCCTCAACCAACAACGAGCTACTCGAGTGTAGCTCAGTGATGAGTAGCACCTCCTTTAATGTCAATCCGGGAAGACGTGAGGATGGTATGAAGACCTCGAGCAAGTGGAGGCACAAGTGCGTGAGTGAGAAGCACACAAGCATGCACACACATACACACACACGTGCACACACGGCAAGACAAAGAGTGAGAAGCAATGGAGTTCTTAGATTACTTTCAAAAAGCTCTTACAAGTTCATTTCAATTACAAGCCCACCTCAAAAATGAGCTCTCTAGCTCCTTTTATAGTTTTTGACTAGCTTTGGCCCTGTTCAGACCTAGTGTCCGGCCTAGTTAAAAATTAGGATCCAGGGCTTATTAGAGGGCTCAAACGAGATCTAAAAAATATGAAAATTGGCAGGTAGATACTTCTAAAGCTCCTCAAGCTCAAGGACTCCTTGGCTTGCACAAAATGGAGCTACAAAAATACGAAATGATATTTACAATGGTTTTTAGTGATGAAAATCACTATTTGTGTAGGGATTTGCTGCCAACACCCCCCCCACTCTCGCGTTTGTCGCCCCTGACAGACCCTTGTCTAGATGTTCGTTGAACGTAGTATTGGACGACGTCAGAAGCGAGGTGATGTTCTTCTAATCTGAGCCCCTGTGCTAGATCTGTTAATAATGCGTCCCAATTCACTGGTCCTGGTACGTCCGGGTGTGGCACCCGCAGTTGTTCTGAATGTATGGTTCTCTCCAGAGCAAATAAGTGGAGGAGATGTGAAGGCCTGGGTACAAAAATTTCTGAGTGATATTCCCAGAATCCCGTTATGAACATCTCCTCGAAAGTCTGTTTAAAACAAGCGGGGAGGTACTTTATTCTGGCATGCCAAGCATATATTACTTCTATTGATGGGGTGGTGCTCATGTCGTAAACTAGGTCTTGGTTGCCTGTAACGAATCCTGCTCCTGAGAAGTGGGGATCCTTAATGTTTTTAAATGTCCTGAATGTGATCAGCATTAATTCAAATATTTTCATACACATTTGTGCCATCACATCGGGTGTATTGCGTAGTCGAGTGCTCCAGTGTCTGATAGTAGAAATCATGTAATTTATAGTGGGAGGTCCTCGTGGAGGTGCTAAATAAACATAATTTAGCCACTTGGCACAGCCCTTGATGTTCTTGACAGCAATGGTGAATTCGGGCCATGTGCATCTTCGTAGGACTGGGGCATAACAAGGATTGTACTTAATATAGAGGGGCATGTTATTCCAGGTTCGTACCATTTCAGGATGAGTCTCCAAGAGACGGCTCCTCCAAGTGGGTTGATGAATAGATCCTCTTTTTGCACTCTCTGGTATATCGTCGGGGCCAAACTAGGTGGCAAAGGTGGGGGCCTTCCCACATTGTCGTTGGATCTCTGCGTTGTAATCAGCAAATAATATGCAATATGGCACATACTGATCATCATTGGTCCCTATCCACCTGTGATGGGACATACGTTTGAAATACTCGAACTTGATGACAGTGTCTTCTAATTTGGCCAATGATTGGATTTGTATTGCTACTCGTTCATCGTGGGTGTTCGCTGTCTTCTCTAATGACTGAAGCCATTCAGGTGCTTCCACTTCTAAGGTATCCATTCCCTCTGAGGTTTGTTGCCCTCCTGGCATTGGCATAGGAACGTATGGTTCCTCGTACGAATCATCTACCTCAATGGGAACCAAGTCTTCTGGCTCAGGTTCTATAACTGGAGAGGGTTGCCTTTCATACTCTATAACTTTTTCTGGAGCTCAACCACCTGCTCTGTCAATGCCTTCACTTCCTCTGAAGTCGAGGCCGGTTCTATTACCTTGGTTGGAGCCTCCTGTTCCTTGAGCTGGCCACGTAGCTCATCACGTTCCCTTTCCAACTCATCATGAGCATCTAATAGATCTGCATAGCTTTCCAAGATGGTCTTCATTGTCTCTGAGGGTACGGCTTTAAACTGCTCTGGATCAATTTCGTGGGGAGAGCCTTCCATTGTTGCTTCTAGATTTGCTTCATTTTGCTGCTGCAGTCTCTTGTTCTCTTCAAGGGCGGCTGCCATGTGTTTTCTGAGGAGTGCCAAGTTACGCCGGACTCTGAGATTATCAGCTTGGTATACGTCCAGCAAGGCCTCGAGTTGTTTGGTGCCCGGCTGTTGTGATGGTTGGGGAGTTTCTAGGAGTGTTTGGTGGGCATGTTCGAGTGTGGTGTAACGTTGGTTGAGTTCTGCATTTTCTTCCTCGATCGCTGTGAGGCGGCTCTGAAGTTTCTGATTGGTAGTGATCACTTGATGATAACGATCATCGAGAGCTCGATACTCATTCTGAAGTTGATAGACACATTGATTTAAAGCTAGAAATATACTATTTACATTAAATGATGCAGGGAGAGATGAAGATGCAGGGGAAATGGGGACGGGAAAGGGAGTTGTGAATGATGTGGAGTCAAGTGGAGATGTGGGTGGAGGGCGTATGGGGGACGGAGGTTGCATGGGGGAAGGGAGTGGTGCTGTGGTAGGAGATGTTTCCATAGTGTCAAATGTTTGAGTGACCGTGTAGATGGGGACCGTGGGTGGGGTGGATGTGACGTTAGTGAAGAGAGTGGTGAAGGTGGGCGTAGTGACTCCCCCGAATTCGATTCCCGGAGAGAGTGGAATTCCCATGATGATTGTGGTGATATTGGACGTGGTGGCGATAGTGTCACGTGGTGGAGTGAGTTGTGTAGTGAGAGGTGGGGAGGGTGGTGACAGTGGTGCTTCCTGATGTTCGTCTGTTTGCGTTGTATTTCCTGGTGCTGATACGTTGATATGAATTTGTTTCCCGGACCTCATGGGACGGGCGGGAACTCCTTTCTCAAATCGGTGAATGTAGGCCATTGCCTCATGAATGGCCTCATCCAATCCTACTGCATCGGCATGTAGGTTTATGGACTCGATGAACATATCATCCACACCTTCCTCTGCCAGCAATTGGTTCATGAGTTTCTTGCCTGCTTCAAGTGACATTTTATGCTGTTCTTAAACTAGCTTCATGGTTCGATATGGTCTTTTTTATTTGTGCCGAATACGCTGGGGCACTTGCTAACTCTGAAAGTTCATCATAGTCTTGTTCTTCGTAGGCTTCTTCCTCTTGTTCGGTCTCTTGTTCATCTACGTTGACTTCTACAACTTGCGGTCGGGTGGGGGCTGACGTTGTTGTATGGGTTTGTGGTTCCTGAGCTCGCTCTGTTTCCGTTTCGAGATTAGAGTCGTAGATCAGTCTAGCCACTTCTTCATCAGTGAGATCATTGAGAGTAAAGCCCTGTGGAAATTCCAAGTCTGATGGGACGGGTGGAAACACCAGATTGGGTCCCTCTGTACTTGGTCTTGGTAGCCGAATGGTGAATGGTCTAATGCGTCGTGTCTGGGGAGGGGTAATCTCTGGTGTAGTGGTGGCTCCCCTTGGTTGAGCGCAGGGTAATTGGACTCCCCCTCTCATCTTCTTTGATGGAGGACCTGCCGCTGATAGCCTTCTCTGGAACTCCTGGGCCCGGGACCATACGAGTGCCCGTTGAATAGGCACGTCATAGGCTAGACATCGATAGATTATTTTGGTCAGAGCACAACACCCGTGGAGGACATTTTTCTGCTTCTTGTTCCACCGTTGATGGGCTAGGTGGATCTGATCTATGATCCAATGTGGTACGTTGATAGGGAGGTTTTTTGTCTCTACCAAATACAAGCTAAACCATATCTTCTTTGGTGGCATGGTGAATATTTCCTGGGCTGGAAAAGCAAAATGCTGCATGACGGTCCGTAGGTGAAGAGCGATGGTCGGTGACATTGCTACCATATCCTTCAGCTTATTGAGATCTTTATGTTTCATTCTGCCTGGAACCATTGTTTCCTTTTCAGTAGGAATGTGCATTCCATGCATGTCCAATGCTTCTCGTACCAGATTGAGGGTCAGTTTGAATCTTTTAAGTTCGTGGCCCGGCAACAGTGAGGGTAACACAAAAGTGCTGTCGCCTCCCTTGGCCCTGCTAGGAGTGATGGTACTGATAAGATAAGAACAACGTAAGAAATCTGGCTTCGGTAAGTGGGCCATGAAATAACTGTCCACGCCCGCTTTGGTCCATACCGAATGCATTACTTCGTCATTCTGATAGCTCTCAAATTCGCGCGTGAAAAAATGGTAGCGTCCCCATTTACCATTAAACTCCAATTCAGCTTCCCAAAAATAGGTTCCATCACCCACTAGTCCTGCAACATCACTGAACCAATGAGCGTGTTTGCCCACTTGAGAGGTGTGTCCCTGAGGAGGATCCTGAACTGGGAGCACATGCACAGCTTGAAGTTCTTGCGGTCTTTCGGTGAGATGTGGTTCGAGGAGGAGTGTTTCTATATCCACAATCTGTGCGCTGGATCCGGCGTGAGAACTCGAACCTCCAGCTTCTGCCATGGCACTGCTTGCTTGTTGGTTTTGTGAGAATATAGAACCATGTGTTAACATTGTAATGGACAGAATAAAACCGTTGTTGTCCCCGTTACAACATTAACATGAGGTAGATGATGAGTCAATGGGTCAGTGAGTGCTCGATGAGTGTGTGTGCAGTTAGTGAAGAGAAGAGCTTAAATGGAAAGCTATAGTGTCTGAGTGATGTAGTTAGTAGTTGGACGTGAATTTACAAGGAAGGGTCAGGGGTTTGTCACACATCTTAGGACGCCAGACACAACGTATGGTTTTGTGTCGTGGTTTGGTGGAAGGGCCTAAAAGCACAGTGAGGGTATCGGCTTGGAAATGAGGCTTTTTAGGGATCCATTTCCACATGATTCTTCTCGTGCTTACAGGTGAATGTGTGTTTGTGTGTGAGGTATAAGAATGAGTATCAGAGGTGAGAGGAGATGGACCATGTTGTACAGGGGGTGGTGTCTGGATAGATATTTGAGCCCGCAAGTAAGCCTTAGGCACCCAAATTTGTCTTGATTGTGGCCTAGCCTTCATCAACTTCTTGGGTACCCAAATAGATTTCACTTTCTCAACAGAGGTTTTAGGAGTCTTCTTATTAGTATCAAGTCGTGGATTACTAATAGGAAGTTGAGACCGTTGTTCCGACTTGGTTACAGTCGACAGCTCGCCCGGTGATCTTAGGCTTGTTGGAAAGCTCGTGGGGAGTACAACCAAAACTTCCACTGGTTACGGTAAAATTAATACCAAAATTATTAGATAGAGTATTTTCAAGTGGACCATATCCAGGGGGAAGAAAACTAAGGGAAACGTAGAATTTCTTCTATAGAGACACAGTGCAAATTGACATGTGAATTATATGAATGAAAGTGATCTTTTGTGACATGTGAATTTAAGTCTTGAGCTAACTTTGGGACTTTTTACAGGTCCACTGAGAGCATCGAAGGGCATTCTAAGCAAGAGTAAGTGCAAGAGACAAAGTCTTAGGTCTTCAGAGGCTAGTGTCAATCACACTGCTAGGTCTTGGGCCCAGCAATTGAGCCATCACTCATACTACCCTAGATCTAAAACTAGTGAGTCTGAGATGTCTCAAGGGATGGAGAGACCTACAGGAAGTTCAGGAGTGCCATATTTACATAGGGTAGAAGGCCCTTACAAGACGGAACTCGAATACCTTAGGACCAACCGATTAGGTGCTTGCATCTATGAGGACGGCCTAGGAATATCTGTGGTCTAGATTAAAGACCATGACCAATCCATTGGACTAGAGCACCAAGCTGTCAAGTTTGAAAATGGAGCATACCTAGACAAGGAAGGAACCATATATGTAGTCACCAATTATCCAGATAGGATAGACGAATTTGGAAAGGTGATCCCAGAAATGGACTTAGGTGACCTGGAGCAAGGAAACATGGGTGCAGAACCTAGAACCCCCCGAGGCAAATCTATTCTCACTAGGATTATCACACCAGAGTGGATTCCCCAAGACAATAAGAGCATAGATCTGCTCCTGAATCAAGAGACTGATGAAGCCTTTTGGAGGTATAAATCTGATCAGCCAAATGAGATAGGAACAATCATGATATATGAGTTCAAAGATCCTGATAGCCCAGGCAGAGTGACCTACTTAGATCACGCTTCAAAGAGGATCTTTGTGGTTACAGAACATGATAGGCATGCTTACACTTGGAAAGGTGAATTTATTTTCCCCCAACCAAGGTCGAATGTGTTCTTTGGTCACCCAGGAGCTGGAACATCCCAAGCTCATGGAGCACAAAGAGACAGACATAGAGATAGACCTGAGGTAAGCTTTGCCAACCCAGTGGGAAGAGAAAGAACGAGAACGGAAACAAATAGAGCGGAACCTGAGGGACTTAGAGCCCCAAGGAACCAAAGGAATGCGGATGAATGCCTTCTACCAAGACCTAGAGAGCACACGAGGACCAAGCTCTTACAAGTTCAAATCAATTACAAGCTAACCTCAAAAATGAGCTCTCTAGCTCTATTTATAGTTTTTGACTAGGTTTTGGCCCTGTCCAGACCTAGTGTCCGGCCTAGTTAAAAATTAGGTTCCAGGGCCTATTTGAGGGCTTAAACGGAGTCTAAAAAATTTGAAAATTGATATGTAGGTACTTCTAAAGCTCCTCAAGCTCAAGGACTCCTCGGCTTGCACAAAATGGAGCTACAAAAATATGAAATGGTATTTACAATGATTGTTAGTGATAAGAATCACTGTTCTAGAGATGTTGATTTGGAAAAATTTGAAGGGCCTATCTGCAAGATCTGCGTCGACTGCTTTGTCTACTTAATCCTTTGCTTTGCTCTGACTCTCTCCGCTGGCTTCCATTAGGGGAAAAAATGAACCCCGAATGGGCCTTTTAGCTTAAGGAGTGATTAGGGACTGACCAATGAGAGGAGGGTGGTGGCCACAGTCTACTCCCTTAATCACATAGGCTAGGCATAGGCTTCCCTTGTTTTTGAATGGTCAAACATGGAAAAACCAGGTAGAATGGTGGGTTTCCTTTTGAAAATGGTTTTGAGAAGCCCGAATTTTATTATAAACCGTTCGATTAGGATTGTTTTCAAAGGCTCAGATTGTATCCTTCTTGAGGAAGGCGTGATCGCTTCTGCACCCTTGGATAAGACCTTCCATCGGACGGAATCCATAGAAGATAGTCAAGATTGAGCGCGTTTGAATATGGTCCATTAGATGCTATCTTCATCGAACGGGTATAGTTCATCTGCTGAATCGAAAAGGCGCCATTTCGCGTGGACCATCGGATGAGGAGATGGATCCAACGACTCCAGATCACTGCGCAAAAGAGCTCAGCATCAAATCCGGCTGAACGTCCGATCTTCGAAGATCTGAGCGTCACAATTCCTGCAGAGCTTGACCAAAAAAAAAAATCCGGGAGAATCTACTACTGTCGCGCATGTCAGACGACGCGAATTCTCATGCATCATGCCTTTTGATCCTGGCCATTGAATTGAAGAATCCAATGGACCAAAACATTTTCTTTTAAAATTTGAAACTCAATATTCTATCAATCAATATTTTATTTCAAAATACCACTAGTGGTTTTATAAGCCCTCTTAATCCCCTAGATTAAGCTTTTTAATTCCTGAAAATTAGGAATCCTTACAAGGCCCATGCAGGGTTCACTTTTTCCCCTAATGCCTTGTCTCCTCAGTCCTTGGGTGCCCATACTGCTCTCAACACCCCCCCTCTCTCGCGTCTGTCGTCCCTGACAGACTCTTGTTGCTGGGAGTGCTGGATGTAATAGTCCACCACATGAGTGGCAAGCTGATGTTCTTGTATGTGTAGTCCTCAAGCCAAATCTGTCATCATACGATCCCAATCAATTGGTCCTGGAATGTCCGGATGTGGCAAACGTAACTGATCTGCATGGATGGCTTGTTCTACTGCGAATAGATGTAGCAAATGTGTTGGTCTGGGAATGAAAATTTCGGAATGGTATTCCCAGAATCCCGTAGAGAACATTTGCTCAAATGTCTGCTTGAAGCATGCGGGTAAGTACTTTATTCGTGCATGCCAGGCAAAGATTATATTGACTGAGGGAGTCTGGCTCATGTCGTAGACTAAATCCTTTTTACCTTGAGAGAATCCAGGGGAAGAGATGTATGGAGCTTGTACCTTCCGAAAGGTTTTGAAGACAATGATCATGAGCTCGAATATTTTCATACACATTTTCGCTGCTATGTCGGGTACATTATTTAGACGTGTAGACCAGTGCCGAATTGTTGATATCATGTAGGCTACGGTTGGGGTCCCTCGAGGTGGGGCAAAATATGGATAGTTGACCCATGCCGAGCATTCTTTATTGTTGCGTACCTTGATTGCAAATGCTTGCCAGGATCTGCGACGTACCATTGGGCAATAGCATGGATTATACTTGATATATAGTGGCATGGTTGCCCAGGTGCTCATCATCTCAGGGTAATCGGTTAGTAGACGTGCACGCCAATTAGGTTGGAAGATCGAGCCAGCACGTGCATCTGCCGGTAAGTCCTCTAGCTCAAATTGTGTGGCGAATGTGGGCTCCTTCCCTGTATGCCTTTTAACTTCTGCATTATAATCATGTAGCAAGACAAAGTAAGGCATGTATTGCGTTTCTGATGTTGTGATCAACCGTTGGTGGGATAGGTTCTGAAAGTAAGAAGATCGAAGGACAGTTTCTTCCAGATTTGTAAGAGATTGAATTTGCACGGCAACACGATCATCATGTGTCTTTCCCACTTTCTCGATCCTTTTAACCCAATCAGGAACTCCAATTTCTAAAGTGTCCTGTCCTTCCTCTATTACCCGATCGCCGGGTGTTGGCATCGGCTCGTACGGCTCTTCATAACTGTCATCGACGGGGATTTCCACAACTGTTTCAGGTTCTGGTTCTTCAGTTGGCGAGGGTGGCCTTTCATATGGTAAGAGACGTGCTTGGAGTTTGGCCACCTGTTTCCGGAGGGTCTCTAATTCTTCTGTAGAGTTTTGCAAGATTATTGGCTCCTGTTGAGTTGTGGGGGCACTGGCTATCTGCTTCTTTAGATCCGCACATTCAGCCTCTAACTTTTCATATGACTCCAAGAAATTTGCATGCTCCTCGAGTAAGATGCGAATGTCTTCTGATGGGACTGCTCTATACTTGGTAGGGCTAATGGTTGCTCCTGCAGTCCCCTCCATAGCTGCTTCAAAGTTGTCTTGGTTTTGTTGTTGAAGCCGCTTGTTCTCTTCTAGGGCTGCTGCCATATGCTTTCTTAATAGCCCAAGATTGCGTCTAAGTGTAGCATTGGATATCATTTGCACCTGGAGCACAGTTTCCAGTTCCTTGACTGCTGTATCATCCACCGTCGATATTTTTTATTCCAATTCTGAGTGAGCTTGCTGTAAAGTGGTATGTTCGGTTAGGAGTGTTTGGTAATCAGCTTCTAAAGTGTTAACTCTAGCCTGTAGGCGTCGAGATTCTGCCTGGAGGGCAGCAGTGCGTTCTTCCAATTGATGGTATTCTTGTTGTAGTTGATGTGCACACTGAAGTAATGTATTGAACGTGCTATTTACATTATGAGATGCAAGGGGAAAAGTTTGGAATGCAGGGGAGGTGGGAATGGGAAGGGAGGTAGTGAATGTTGTGTCTACCAATGATGTGTTGAGTGGTGAGGTGGGGGGTAGTGGAGGGGGAGATGGTGGAATTGTGGGGAGAGGTGCAGTGGTTGGTGAAATGTCCATTGGGTCAGACAAGGTGGTGTGTACAGGGGCTACCGTGTAGGTTGGTATGGTAGGTGAAGTGAGTGTGGTGTTTGTGTATATTGATGTCATTGCGAATATGTGGGGAATGTGCCTCTGATACATTGGAGTGCGGATGAACTGCTCCACAAAGGACGGGTATTGGGGTGGTGAGGTTAGGTTGAATGAGGTGTAGGGGGCAGATGGGAAGTGAGGGTCATGGAATGGAGGTACCCGTATTGGGGGATAGGCTGGGAACACAGGGTGCCTTCTGTGGGTGCAGGGTTTCCAACCACACTTGGAATTATGGGATGGCCAATTATGGGTTCGGAGGACAGAAGGATTGAAGTGTACAAGGGATTGGTGATGGAAGAGAAGAGGGTGTCTTGTGAGGTGGGTTCTCGAAATGAGAATGATGTGAATGAGGTTGGGTTATCAGTGAAGGTAGAGGTGATGGCTGTCCTTTCTTCCATGGTGGGAGGTGGTGGTGGGGGTGGAGAGGGTGGTGATGGGGGGTGCTGGGGTGAGATGGGTGATGTCTGAACGAAGGTTTCAGCAGAGAGGTCAATGGTGGTGGTGGGGGTAGCTGTGGTTTCAATGGTTACTTCTTGTTTTGTGACGGGTATCCTGATAGTCTTACCTACTCGTGGTAATGTGTCAACACTGCGTTTGTCATACCTCACGGACTGGCGAACTGCTGTGTGGACAGCCTCCGGAACTCCTAAAGATTCTGACACTAATTTGAGGGTGTCAATAAAATCTTGATCCACCCCATCATCTGATAGCATTTCTTGCATCAAAGCTTGGCCTGACACAAGAGAGAGTTGATGCCTTTCTTGTACTACTTTGATTGTATCGTATAACCTTTGTAGCTGAGCTGTGTATGCAGGTGCACCTACAAGTTCTGGCACTTCTTGTTGCTCATCTTGATGCTCCTGATCATAATCCTCCTCATCTTCCTCCTGTTCTTCATCTTCATCATCTTCTTCATCCACTTCAACTGTGGTGACAGGTACTTGGGAGGTTGTCGCCTGCGGTTGAACATTCTCCACTTGTTGATCCTCTTCCAGCTCTACGTCTTGTAGCAATTGTTCGAAGTCTTCATTCGTGAGTTCTTCCAAGGGTGCACCACCAGGAAATTCAAGATCAGTTCGGACAGGAGGAAATATCAAGTTAGGGCCATCGGTGTTGCGTCTTGGAAGTCGTAGTGTGAATGGCCGAACTCTTCGAGGTGGAGGGGTAACGTCTGGTGTTAGGGTGGCTCCACGTGGTTGAGCACAAGGGACTTGGACAGTACCTCTCATCTTCTTAGAAGGGGGTCCAGTGGATGTCCTGCCTCTAAACTACTCTACACGATTCCACATTAGGGCCCGTTGAATAGGGATGTCATAAGCCAAACACCTATAAATGATTCTCGTTAGAGCACAACATCCATATAAAACCTGTTTCCGCGGCCATCGTTTGTGGGCTAGGTGTATCTGATCAATTATCCAGTGGGGTAAGTTGATGGTGAGGCTCTGTGTCTCTGCCAGATACAAACTAAACCAAATCTTTTTGGCCGGCATGGTGAATCTATCTTGGGCAGGAAAAGCAAAGTGTTGCATGCACATGCGAAGGTGTATTGCAATATTAGGCATCATGGACACCATGTCCTTGAGTTTGGTGAGGCTTCGATTCTTCATGTAATCAGGCACTAGGGTCTCCTTCTCTGTAGGAATATGCATTTTGCGCATATCTAGGGCCTCTCTCACCAAGTTGTTGGATAACCTAAACCTCTTGAGCTCATTTCCTTTTGTTAGAGATGGGATCACAAATGAGCTTGCACCTTTTGGGTTCTTGTTTGGAGTCAAGGTGTTGATGAGATAGTAGCATCGCATGAAGTCAGGCTTTGGGAGCCGTGCACTGAAATATGCATCCAATCCTGCCTTCTCCCATACCGAACGTAGACCTTCTGCATTTTGTAACTTCTCGAATTCTCTTGTAAAGAAATGGTATTTACCTTGCTTCCCATTGAAGGCCAACTCTGATTCCCATAGGTATGTTCCCTCTCCCAAGGGTCCTGCCACTTCACCAAACCAGTGGGAAGCTTTTCCTACGGGCATGGTATGGCCACTGGGAGGGTCCGCAATAGGTATGATTTTGATGGCCTGCAATTCTTCTGGTCTTTCATTTGTCTCAGGCAAAACGGGTAAACTGTCTAAGTCCACCACTTGCTGGCTCGTTCCTGTTTGAGAGCTTGTTCCCGCAGCGTCAGCCATGTTGCGGAAATCACTGCCGGTTCTGTGAGAATATAGAAACAGGTGTTAACATTGTAAAGGACAGGATAGAACCGTTTTTGTCCCCATTACAACATTAACATGAGGTTCGGGAGAGATTAGTAGGTTATTAAGTGCTCGATGTATGTGTGTGTAGTTAGGAAGTGGGTAGACCTAGGAGCTAAGTGGAATGATGTAGTGTGAGAGTGACGTAGTTAGTAGGTGGGCATGGATTTACAGCTGGGGTCCGGGGTGTATTACAAGTTTTAGGTTGCCAAATGCAGTTGATGGGTTTTGATCTTGAATGTGTGGAGACTCTGGAGAGTTTGATAGGAGTATCTACTTGAAAATGAGGCTTTTTAGGGACCCATTTACAAGTGATTCTACTTGTGCGCATGGAAGAACATGTGTCCATGCGTGATGTATAAGAATGGGCATCGGATGTTCGAGTGAGTGAAACATGTTGTACCGAATGTGGCCTCGATGTAACTATTTGAGCCCGCATGCAAGCCTTAGGCACCCAGATTTGTCGTGATGGTGGGCTGGCCTTCATCGACTTCTTGGGTACCCAAATGAACTTTACTTTCACAGAAGAATTGATGAAAGACTTCTTATTAGTGTTGTGTTGTTGATTACTAATAAGAGGCTTGGGCCGTGGGGTTGGCGTGGTTACAATAGGGTGTTCGCCTTTCCGCACCCACACTTGTTTCAATGGCCGAGACATTCTGCTTTGCACATGTTTTTGGCCTCCAGTATAGGTAGTACTCTGCTTGTTCTGTATTTGATCTGCTTTCGGTTGCTGCATCCCTCTGGCCTTTGGAAAAGAAGGGAGTGCCATCTTATCCTTGATTCCATTGTTGAGACAATCCTCTTTCTGCATCATACAGTTTTGGACAAGAATAGCATTGTCAACTTCATGTGCGCCCCTGGAAGGACCAGGAGTTCGTGCCTTACCTAGTTCTTTGAGTGCCTCATTTTCTAATTCAACCGTAATTCGACTCTGATTTACCCATACCTGAAGAAGTCCACTTCTTAGATTTAGGTTGACTACATGATCATAGATGCAATCTTGACCCAAGACAAGAGGCTCAGTGAGGTCCTCATCTTGACACACTAGTACTTTGACTGTCATTGCTTCGTCTTGAATATAGAGGGGAAGTTCCACCTCGCCCATGCAAGGGGTTTCCACACCTCCCAATCCTATGAGATATGCTTCTATAGGATTGATGGTTAATTTCAAATTTTGACAGTACGCAAATTTAACAGCACTAGTGGCTGCACCTGAGTCAATCAAGGCTCTTACAGTCCTTGCACCCTTTCCTTGTCCTATCTCTAAGGTTATAAAAGGACATCGATCAATTATCCTATGAGAGCTGATACCTGAAACTTCACACATAGCCACATGATATCCTTGATCTGCATATGCATCTGTCCTAGGTTGCTCTCTACCTTGTCTTCTCATCTTCATTCTCCGGATGCGTTCCAATGCTTCTGCTTGAGCTTCTTCGCGAATTCGTTTTTCTTCTTCTTTGCGTTTCTTAGCAGTGTTGAGTCGACTCAACATCTCTTCCGTCAGAGGTTCCTGATATAACTTGACTCTGCATCCGCTAATGTAGCTCGGGAGAACATCACCCTCTAAAGTGGCTAGTTGTACTGCTCCACTTGTGGAGATCCTATTAATGATCATGGGTCCATAGCCTCTCTTCTCCAGTTTTCTCGCATGTTGCTTCAATGTGTAGACTAAAACTAAGTCTCCAGCCTTCAAGCCTTTATCCTTCACGTGGGCATCAAAGTATGCCTTCTGTCTTTTCTTAGCTGCAGATATTCCCGCTGCCGCTCTTAGTCTTGTTTCACCTAGTCCTTCTAGATCAAAAATCCTCGAAGAGAGTTCATGACCCGTCCACTTGTGCTCCTGTGCTACCTTCAATGTAGGTATCAAGAAGTCCAATGGTAGCACTGCATTTTGACCGAATACCATCTGAAAGGGTGTGGCTTGGAGTACCGTTTTATAGGCAACTCGGTATGCCCAAACAGCATGGTGTAGCTGTTTGTCCCAATCAGAGCGTTTATTGTTCACTAATTTCGTCAGTACATTGCATAGGATCTTATTTGGGGCTCTATGTCCCTCAAGTTCCACTCTATTTGTTTCCGTTCTCGTTCTTCCTCTTCCCAAGGAGTTGGCGAAGCTTACCTCAGGTCTGTTTCTCTTTATGTCTCTTTGAACTCCATGAGCATGGGACGTTCCAGCTCCCGGGTGGCCAGAGGACACGTTAGATTTTGGTTGGGGGAAAATAAACTCACCCATCCTAGTGTAAGCATGTCTATCATGTTCTGTAACCACAAAGATCCTTTCTGAAGCGTGATCTAGATAGGTCACTCTGCCTGGGCTATCTGGATCTTTAAACTCATAGATCATGATTGTTCCTATATCAATTGGCCGATCAGATTTATACCTCCAAAAGGCTTCGTCAGTCTCTCGGTTCAGAAGCAGATCTATGCTCTTGTTTTCCTGGGGAACCCACTCGAGATTGAGGATTCTAGTAAGAACAGATTTCCCTCGAGGGGTCCTGGGCTCCCCTCCTACGTTCCCTTGTTCTAGGTCATCTATGTCCGTCTCAGGGATCACATTCCCGAATTCATCTGTCCTCTCCGGGTGACTAGTGACCACGTATATGGTTCCCTCTTTATCAAGGTATGCACCATTTTCAAACTTGATAGCAGGGTGATCTAGCCCAATAGATTGGTTTGGGTTTTTGATTTGGACCACGGATCTTCCTAGGCCGTCCTCATAGATGCTAGCACCTAATCGGTTGGTCCTAAGGTATTCCAGTTGCGTCTTGTATGGGCCTTCTACCCTGTGCAAGTATGGCACCCCTGAACTTCCCGTAGGTCGGTCCATGCCTTGAGACATCTCTGATTCACTAGTCTCAGAGCTAGGGTAGTATGAGTGGTGGCTCAACTGTTGGGCCCAAGACCTAGCAGTGTGGTTGACACTAGCCTCTGAAGACCTAAGACTTTGTCTATCTCTCCCTAGATGTCGCCCTGATCTAAGGTTCATAAGCCTAATTGAATAGCCCAAATTTGCCCAAGTACAACCTCGTTGCTGAGTTCTTTTGTATCAGTTACTTGATTCTTTTTAGTGGTTACCGTGTTTATGCTCTTGTCAGAAATCACATCGTCAGGAATATTTGAGTTAATTTTCGCACTGTAAGTTGATCGTTCCACGTTAGATTCTTTCCTTTAAGGTTATCGCATCACGAAGAGATTATGTTTAATCTTGAACTTGAGTGCATAGGTAGTCTTCAACTTGATTGATGCCTATCGTTGCCCTGACTTACTCCTAGCACTTCCCGCACTTAGCCTAAGCTACGAATTGATAGAGGGTGTTGAGGATTTTCCAACCTTGAGTTTCTTTCATGTGTTGTTGCCCTGGTGTGCCCAAGACACGTGTTCCCAAGCTTGCACTTACTCTTGCTTAGAATGCCCTCAAGTGCTCTTACTGGACCTGTAAAAGTCCCACGGTTAGCTCAAGACTTAGATTCAAAGGACACAATAGACCACTTCCATGCATGTAACTCACAGACCAAATTATCCTTTGCCTTTATGGAAAACAATCCCAAGGATCCCTCAGTTTTCCTACCTCGGGGTATGGTCAATTTCAAAATACCCTATCTAATAATCCTGATATCAATTTTCATATAACCAGTGGAAGTGTTGGTTGTACTCCCCACAAGCTTTCCAACAAAACAAGAATCACAGCAAACGGATTTGGTATGAGAAAGTTATGTCAGTTCACGCTTCAGGGATTAAAACAGGGTTCAAACAGGCCAACAGGGCAATAGGTTTTCCTCGGGTTATTTGCCTATAGCCTCCTTATGTGCTCTAGAGTCCATTATCCATGTCCAAAATTAGCCAAAATCTTCAATTTAAAAAAAAAACCCTAAAAATTTAGCCAAAAATGGTTGTCAATCGCGATCGACAGGGCTGTCAATCGCGATGGACAGGGCTGTCCGTCGTGGCCTGTCAATCGCGATGGACTGGTGTCAATCGCGATGGACTGTTGTCAATCGCGATGGACAGGTGTCAGTCATGATGGACAGGTATCAGTCGCGATGGATAGGTATCAGTCGCGATGGACAGGTATCAGTCGCGATTGACAGGTATCAGTCACGATTTTTCTGTCGGTCGCGATGGGCAGGGGTGTCCGTCACGATGGACAATGTCAATCGCGATTGATGCTATCAATCGCGATGGACAGAGAAAATGCAAACTTTTTTGAAATTTTTGTGGATTTGTGAAGTGCAAGGTCTCTAGTCTACTGTGGTGCACTCAGTTTTACCAAAAGATGAAGTTTTCTTTCAATCGTGATTGACAGAAACTTGCGACACAAAGACAGTTCTGCACATTTCCGTACCTGCGCAGCGTGCTGGGGATGATGGGATAGCCAATACCTGCAAGCAAACTCAAGAAACATGCAAAAAATAGCACACAACATTTCGCTCTCTCGCTCTCTCTCACAAGTGAAATGAGGGAAATGAAAGGAGGAAGGAGATATAGTCAAAAAACTGAAATTTTTGTGATGATGGAGATGGAGGTGGAAGATGATGATGATGATGATGATGAAGTAAGGACGAGAAAAATAAGGAAAAGTAAAGAAATTACCTACAACGCCAACGTCACAACTCTACGTCTTACCATCACACGCTCGTCCTCAAAGCTCGATCCCCGGCAACGGCGCCAAAATTTGGTGTAGCTCAGTGATGAGTAGCACCTCCTTTAATGTCAATCCGGGAAGACATGAGGATGGTATGAAGACCTCGAGCAAGTGAAGGCACAAGTGCGTGAGTGAGAAGCACACTAACATGCACACACATACACACACGCGCACACACGGTAAGACAAAGAGTGAGAAGCAATGGAGTTCTTAGATTACTTTCAAAAAGCTCTTACAAGTTCAAATCAATTACAAGCTAACCTCAAAAATGAGCTCTCTAGCTGTATTTATAGTTTTTGACTAGGTTTTGGCCCTGTCCAGGGCCTATTTGAGGGCTTAAACGGAGTCTAAAAAATATGAAAATTGATATGTAGGTACTTCTAAAGCTCCTCAAGCTCAAGGACTCCTCGGCTTGCACAAAATGGAGCTACAAAAATATGAAATGGTATTTACAATGATTGTTAGTGATAAGAATCACTGTTCTAGAGATGTTGATTTGGAAAAATTTGAAGGGCCTATCTGCCAGATCTGCATCGACTGCTTTGTCTACTTAATCCTTCGCTTTGCTCTGACTCTCTCCACTGGCTTCCTTGTCTCCTCAGTCCTTGGGTGCCCATATTGATCTCAACACCTATCCACAACAAGGAAGATACCAAAACCAGTACCCACCACAGCAATATGGTAGACCACAACAAGCCTACCAAAACCAACAAAGGCCTCAACCTGTGTTAGCTCAACAACCTCCAACCCCAGCTAATGTGATTCCTGTAAAGTATGTAGCTGCTGAGGAAAATTTGAATAGAGCCATAGTCCCAGTGACTCCATTGCTTTCAGAAAGTGACCCGAGTGATCATAGTTTTGATTCCACTCACATAGATAGTCCACAGGCTTACTACATGCAGTCTCTTGAACATGGTGAGTCCTACTATAGTGAAGAACCGAGTGAACCTAGTTGGGAGCCAGATTACACAAATGTCATGTACGCAAACCCCAACTCTAGACCTCAACCTAGGCAGGTAAGACCCCCATTCCCTAGAGGGCCATGCTACAGATGTCAGGGAGATCACTGAAGCCAAGCGCCTCCTTAACATCCGTAGTTCAGCTAAGACGCAGTTGCATTTTGATGGACTGTTGGAAAGATTGGAGAGGCTAATTGCACAATCAGAAAAGGAACCCACCCCTCCAAGTAAGGGCAAGGCAAGTAAGAGAGTAAGCCGTCCTGCCAAGGAAGCCTATGTGCCCAACTCCACAGAGCCAGACACATCCTCTTCTATGAATAGGTACACACCAGAATTCCTACGAGAGATTCAAGAAGAAAAATGGGCTAAAGAGAGTGAAGTCCCTCCTCCCATTAAGCTTGTGGATGATGCACGTGACCAATTCCCACAAGACATCCCATCCATTTATGGAGAGCAGGAGAGTGCACAATCTCAAGAGAGATTAGACTTTGAGTCTAATTCTTTACAGGAATTACCCCACTTCACAGGCCCATGGGAAGCTAAGTCTACTTGTATGAGAGCACCCACGGTCATGGTACGAAACGAAGACTCAGTCATACCTAGGAATACGGAGGTAGTCAAGAACACTAAAGTGCAGTGCAACCTCACCTTAGAAGAGTTACTCAAGGTTAGGCCGGAGCTATGGAAACATGTAGCTAAACAAGTGCCTGAAATAGCTAAACCCCATTCCCAGGTAGGCTCCCATAGAACAGTGCCAGAAATTCCTCTAGACAAGATAGGAGACATGAGCGAAGGAGAAGAAGGAAACACCTATCTTCCCATTACACATCAGGGGTACGCAACCAAGGCAATTCTCGACTCAGGTGCAGGAGTTGCAATTGCTACCACCTCCTTATGGAAGCATTGGGGCAAGCTAGCACTCAGGCCCACAAGGATGAAATTGCAGATGGCTGATGGTCACATAGAAAGACCCTTAGGGCTGTTAGAAGGAGTAACTCTCACTACTTGTGGTGTAGAGTTTGAGCACACATTTGCTATCTGTGACTTTAGCAAGAACCAAGCCTATGAGATGATTTTGGGAAGACCATTTATGCGACAGTTGCAAGTGGTACAAGATTGGGGAACCAATTACTTGTATTTGCAACACTTAGGTGTCACGACCAAAGTGAATCTCAAGGATTACTCTCACAGAGATGTACCCCCCATTCAATGGAACCCCATCCATAGAGCCAAAGATGACACTGAGTCAGTGCATTTCATAGGATCAAGATCCTCATGGATGCATGAAGACACCCACTTATGGATGTGCAAAGTAGCTGTAGAAGAAGAGAAAAGAGAGAAAGCCAGAGAGGTAGGTGCGAAAGAAACCCATAGATCAGTTCACGACCCAACCTATGCACCTGTAGTATTCCCTGACGAAGAATTCGAACCTCACGGCTGGGCAGAAATTTTAGCAACAATGGATGTAGCCATCAATGAAGAGCAATGGACACCCCACTGTGACGAGGATGGCTATGACATTTCAGTCTTCTCAATAGAGCCAATCATGGGAGATTCGGTTTTAGAAGAGTGCGAACCTAGCCCTGATGCATTTGAGGATGCAAGTGACTCCGATCTAGATTCAATCATTATGGACCCACCCTTTGCATCAGATGAAGAATACTTCTATGAAGTAGAAGCTCACCCTCAGAGACATGGAGAGCTCACAAATGATGTAAGATTAACCACACAAGTGAACCCTAAGGATGAAGGAAAGAAAAGAAAGAAAAGAGAAATCAACCGGGAGGAAGAATCTTTGTTTGAGGTCCCTCAAAATTTTAAGAAATACGAGATAGACGACAGGAGAGTCATGATAAGAATGCCTAAACGTGAGGCACAATCAGGAGAGGCCTATGATAACAAAGAAACCACCAAGAAAGTAGTTGTAGCCATAGAAGAAGGAGAAGAAAGATGCACGTACATAGGACATGCCCTGACGCAAGAAGAAGAGCAAGAGTTGATAAACTTGCTAAGAGAGTATAGAGATGTGTTTGCTTGGAGCTATAAAGACTTGAAGGTTGTAGATCCAGACATATGCTCGCACACAATTCCCATGACCTCAGATGCGAAACCCTCTAAGCAGAAGCCTTACACATATAATGATAATTATGCTGCCAAGATAAAAGAGGAGATAGATAGACTGGTGGAAGCTGGATTCATCTATGAGATTGAACACACTGAGTGGGTATCCCCCATTGTAGCGGTGCCCAAGAAGAATGGAAAGCTACGTGTGTGCATTAACTTGAAGAAGGTTAATGAAGCCACTATCCGAGATAACTATCCACTTCCTATCACGGAGCATCTACTAGAAAGAGTAGCAAGCAAGGAAGTATACAGCTTCCTTGATGGATTTTCGGGCTACAATCAAGTAGCCATTGCACCAGAAGATCAGCATAAGACGGCTTTTGCCACTGAGTGGGGTATATTTGCTTTTCGGGTAATGCCATTCGGGCTTACCAATGCTCCTGCAACCTTCCAAAGATTGATGTGCCACGTGTTGAAAGAGTTCTTGAGGAAGAACTTGGAAGTCTATGTGGATGATCTCTGTGCTCATTCAAGCATTAGACAAATGCATACACCTGAGCTCAGGCAAATCTTTGACAAGTGTAGAGAATATCAAGTCTGCTTGAACCCAGAAAAGTTTGTTTTCATGGTCAGGCAGGGCAAGATTCTAAGACACATAGTGTCAAAGAATGGCATATCTACAGACGAGGAGAAAGTGAGGGCCATTGCAGAGTTACCTAGGCCAAAGAATGTAAAGGAAGTACAAGCTTTCATGGGGCATTGTGGTTATTACCGACGGTATATACACATGTATGCCATCATAGCAAAGCCTCTTTATGGACTTTTAACCAATTTCGAGTGGACTGATGAATGTGAAAACTCTTTCAATGAGCTTAAACGACGATTGTGTTCAGCACCAATCTTGACGACTCCAGATTGGAATAAGCCCTTTCATGTTCATGTAGATGCATCCAATTATGCTATTGGATGTGTACTCGCACAACCTACTGGTGAAGGTAATATGGATCTTCAAATTGCCTATGCTAGTAGACAGTTGAATGCAGTTGAACGAAACTATACCACCACTGAACGAGAAGGATTAGGCATGGTATATGCAGTTAAAAAGTTCAAACACTATTTGCTTGCAAATAAGTTTAAATTTTTTACTGATCACCAAGCACTGTTGTACTTGGTAAACAAACCATGCAATACAGGTAGATTAGTAAGATGGTTTCTCTTATTAATGGAATACGACTTTGAAGTTGTGGTGAGGAAAGGGAAGACTTACTTGAGAGTAGACCACCTCTCTAGGCTCACATCTGGAGAAGCCCCACAAGGAGTGTCAGATGACCTTCTAGATGCTTACTTGTTTAAGTTGGAAGTTGTACCTCAATGGGCTAAGCCATTAGTGCCAGTATTGACATACGGGCCTAACCACCCAATCATAAACACTCAAGATAGGGAGGTAGTAAAAGCCCAGAAGTACCATATCATGGCAGGAAGCATGTACAAACAAACATATCAAGGGATATTGGCTTGTTGTGTGGAAGAGGACGAGTACGCTAAATGGTTGCAATTAGCACATGTAGGTGCATTAGAGCAAGACTACTCAAAGCAACGAACCCTACAGACACAAAGGAGACTCAGAGTGCATTGGCCGACTATGGAAGCAGATGTCCATAAGATGTGTAAGGAATGCCCAGTCTATTGTGTTAGACCACCTGTGGAGCACGCTACTCTTTATCAAGTGTCTCTAGTGCCAGATTGGGTGAACCACTAGTAGTCTTCTTGAGGACGAAAACATTCCCTCAAGATATGACCCTGACGAGGCAAAGAAGTTTAGAACAAGAAGCCCTAGATTACTCACTCATTGGTAATAATCTATACAAGGGGGGTAAAGATGGTTACCTCAAACTCTGTGTCCATGAGAGTGAATATTTAAAGATCTTGGAAACTACTCACCAGGGTGTAGCAGGAGGACATTTTGGACCAGATCGGGTGATCAAGGCTATACTATTTGCAGGTCTTTGGTGGCCAACACTTCACATGGACGCACATACCTATGTGAAGAGGTGTGATGTCTGTCAGCAAACTCAGTATCCTATACGCAAAGACGAGATGCCTTTGAAACATATGATGGGTGGACAAGCATTCTCTAAGTGGGGAATAGACTTTGTGGGTCCTATTAATCCCCAGCTAAGAGTTCCCATGCTAAGTATATCATTGTGGCCATTGACTATCTAACCAAGTGGGTAGAGGTAAAAGCCACCACGAAGAACGATGCTCAAATGACAGCTAAGTTCTTATTTGAGAATGTGTTCACAAGATATGGGCTACCTATTGAGCTAGTAAGTGATAGAGGCACTCACTTCTTGAATGAAGTTATTGAAAATCTTCTCCAAGAATTATTGGTAGTACATAAGAAGTCTGCCCCTTATCACCCACAAGCTAATGGGCAAGCCGAAAGCACAAATAAGATTCTATGCAATGTATTGACAAAATTAGTGAAAAATAAACGCTCTGATTGGGACAAACAGCTACACCATGTTGTTTGGGCATACAGAGTTGCCTATAAAACGGTACTCTAAGCCACACCCTTTCAGATGGTGTTTGGCCAAAATGCAATGCTACCATTGGACTTCTTGATACCTACATTGAAAGTAGCACAAGAGCATGATTCGACAGGCCATGAGCTCTCCTCTAGAATCTTTGACCTTGAGCGATTAGGAGAAACAAGACTGAGGGCTGCCGCAGGGATATATGCAGCTAAGAAATGACAGAAAGCGTACTTTGATGCCCACGTTAAGGATAAAGGCTTGAAGGCAGGAGATTTAGTTTTAGTCTACACATTGAAGCAACATGCAAGAAAATTAGAGAAACGTGGCTATGGACCTATGATCATAAATAGGATCTCAACTAGTGGAGCAGTACAACTGGCCACCTTAGAAGGCGATATTCTTCCGAGCTACATCAGCGGGTGCAGAGTCAAATTATATCAAGAACCCCTGACTGAAGAGATGCTAAATCAACTCAACACTGCCAAGAAACACAAGGAAGAAGAAAAGCAAATTCGAGAAGAGGCGCAACCAGAAGCTTTAGAACGCATCCGAAGGATGAAGTTGAGAAGGCAGGGTAGAGATCAGCCTAGGATAGATGACTATGCAGCTCAAGGATATCATGTGGCTATGTGTGAAGTTTCAGGTATTATCTCTCATAGGATAATTGATCGACGTCCTTTTGTAACCCTAGAGATAGGACAAGGAAAGAGTGCAAGGACTGTAAGGGCTTTAATTGACTCAAGTGCAGCCACTAACGCGGTTAAACTTTCTTACTGTCAACAGTTGAAATTAAACATCAGTCCTATAGAAGCGTATCTCATAGGATTGGGAGGCGTGGAAACCCCTTGCATGGGCGAGGTGGAACTCCCACTCTACATTCAAGATAAATTAGTGACAGTTAAAGTGCTAGTGTGTCAAGATGAGGACCTCACTGAGCCTCTTGTCTTGGGTCAGGACTGGATCTATGATCATGCAGTCAACCTAAACCTAAGAAGTGGACTTCTTCAGGTCTGGGTAAATCAGAATCGTATTACAATTGAGCTAGAAAAGGAAGCACTCAAGGAACTAGGAAAGGCACAAACTCCTGATCCTTCCAGGGGTACACATGAAGTTGACAATGTTATTCTTGTCCAAAACTATGTGATGCAGAGGGATGATTGTCTCAACAAAGAAGTTAAGGGTACAACGGAACTCCCTTCTTTTCCAAAAGCCACAGGGATGCAGCAACCAAAGGCGGATCAAATGTAGAAGAAGCAGACGATTTATGCTCGAGGCACAAAGAAAATACGACGCACGGTGTCTCAACCACCAAAACAAGTGTGGGTACGAAAAAGCGAGCATCCTATTGTGGTCAAGCCACAACAACTAGCTACTTCCTATTAGTGATCAACAACACGACACTAATAAGAAGTCCTCCAAAAATCCTTCTGTGAAAGTGAAGTCTATTTGGGTACCCGAGAAGTCGATGAAGGCTAGCCCACAATCAAGACAAATTTGGGTGCCTAACGCTTGCTTGTGAGCTCAAATAGCTACACAGAGGCCACACCCTATACAACATGGTTCACTCGCTCGAACAACTGACACCCCCTCTTATTTGACACTCACAAACACATATTCACCTAGGAGCACGAGTAGAATCACTTGTAAATGGGTCCCTAGAAAACCTCATTTCCAAGCAGAAACTCTCACAAAGCCCTCTAGAGTCTCCACAAAACCCAAACCGAAAGCCATCCAGCGTGTTTGGCTGCCCAAGGCTTGTAATAAACCCCCTGACCCCCACTTGTAAATGCAACCCCACCTACTAACTGCATCATTCTCACACTACGACTTTCCATTTAGCTCTTAGGACAATTCATCCACTAACTCCACCCACACTCACCGAGCACTCACTGACTAACTAACTTATCACGAAGAACTCATGTTAATATTGTAACGGGGACACATGAACGCTTGGTGTCTATTTGCAATGTTAACATTCATTTGTATATTCTCACAGAACCGGCGACCAGTTTCTTCAATATGGCCGAGGCTGCAGGAACAAGCTCCCAAGCAGGCACCAGCCCTCAGATTGTGGACATTGAAAGTCTTCCCATTGAGGAGGAATTGAAGGAACGCCCAGTGGCATTGAGAGCATTACATGCCATACCGATTCAGAATCCTCCACAGGGGCACACAATGCCAGTCAGCAAAAACTCACATTGGTTCAGTGATGTGGAAGGACCTCTGCGAGAAGGCACTTACCTGTGGGAGGCAGAGATAGAGTTCAACGGGCGTTGGGGCAGGTATCACTTCTTCACCAGGGAATTTGAGAGACTTCAAAATAATGAAGGGTTGAAACCGATATGGAAGAAGGCGGGACTATACGATTACTTCAAAGCCCAATTGCCAAAGCCCGACTTTCTAAGGTGCTCGTATTTGATTAGCACCCTCACTCCAAGCAAAGAGAAAAAGGGATACAACACCTTTGTCCTCCCATCTCTCACAAGGGGCAATGAGCTGAAACGGTTCAAATTGACGAACAACTTGGTGAGGGAAGCTCTCAACATGAAAGGCATGCACATTCCCACCGAGAAAGAGACTATGGTCCCCGACAACATGAAGAATAGGAATCTGACGAAACTAAAGGACATGGTGGCAATGACACCTACTATTGCCATTCATCTTCGGATGTGCATGCAGCATTTCACATTACCCACTCAAGAGAGGTTCACAATGCCACCCAAGAAGATATGGTTCAGTCTATATTTAGCAGATGCCTTCGATTTGACAATCAACATGCCTCACTAGATTATTGACCAAATCCACTTGGCTCATCAATGGTGGTATAAGAAGCAAAAGTCAGTATTGTATGGATGTTGTGCTCTCACAAGGATTGTTTACAGATGCTTGGCATATGATGTGCCAGCTCAAAGGGCACTTATTTGGACCAGGGTGCAAGAATTTCAACGTAGACTATCCAGCTTCCAAGGCGTGTGCAACCCTTCACTATCAGATTACCAAGACATAGCACAAATGGACCAAATCTGGTGTTTCCACCTATACCAACCGACTTAGAGTTTCCTCATGGCTTTACATTAGAAGATCTAACTGATGAAGAGGTAGCCAAAATAATCAATGCTACGAATTTAGAAGTGGAGGCAGAGTAGGCAAGCGGGCAGCAGACAGATGTAATAGAAGTGGTAGAATCATCAGGGAGTGATAAGGAATACACTGTGCCATTGAAAGCAATAACTAGGGCAAAAGCAAGAGAGACCCCAGATAAATCCAAAGAAAATGATGACCAAGACAAAGAGTTGAACACCCAAGCACCACAAGTAGTTGCAGACTCTGAAGAATCTAAGAAAAGTGCTAAGTATAAACGAACCCAAAGATGGAAGACTCATAGAGAAAAGATAAAAGATAAGAGACTGCAACAAAAGTTAAAGAATGAGAATAATAAGCAAAGCCAAGATGAAAAGCAAGAGTCTAAAGGAAAACCTAACAAGGAAACAGAGAAACATCAAAGACAAGAGGCCGGATCAATGTTAGTTGATCCAATGCCAGAAGATTTAGCTATATGGATTAAACCATATCAAGCATGAATAAAGGCAGGCCCATCCATCAAGCAATAGGAAAGAGAATACCCAATAGGCAACTTAGAGAAAGATAGATTGGAAATATGTAAGAAGTTGATTGAAGTGGCTCAAAAAACTTTAGAAAAACATGTTCAGCCACTACCCAGTATGCGGATTCTCGAAAAAGAATTTTAGGAAGGTGTAGCACCTAGCCACCCTAAGGAAGAAAGGAAAGATGGGAACTATGAAGAAAAAGGCCATGAAAGTAAAGAAGAAGGACTCGTAATCCTTGAAGTAGATGCAGAATGGCCTAGAGATTTATGGGCAAGAATCCAAGAAGATAGATGGAGGAAAGTAGAAGGAATTGAACCACCTTTTGAGGAGTTAGAAGTGATAGGTGAGCTTGAATGGTCAATTCTTGAATTAAACCCAGAAAGATCATCTCAACTTGATGACAACAAGGATGATGAAGATAGTGTGAAGGTATTACCAAACTATATGGGGGAGTATGAACATAAATCTAAATTATATCGCATTCCCTCAGTAAGGAGGAAGGAGCAGAACCCATCAATCCAAACCGCTGACATAATACGACACCTTAAAAAAGTAAGAATACCATGTACACTGACTCTGGAGGAACTCTTGAAAGTGAAACCTCAATTGAGAGAGAAAATCACCAAACAGTTAGAGACAAAGTCAGACAAAAGCAAGATGCGAGATGAACTAGCCTTTGTTAAAATCCCAGTTGACAAACTTGGGGTTATACCACTAATAGGGGTTAAAATCCCTATCACTTATAGGGGTTATACCACTAAAGCCATATTAGATTTGGGAGTTGGAGTAGGAATCACGACCAAAGACATATGGGAGAAATGGGGAAAGCCAGCTTTATGACCCACTAGGATGAAGATTCAAATGGCAGATGGACACACGGACCAATCCTTAGGATTATTAGAAAACGTACTATTTACCACTTGTGGAGTTGAATTCGAGCACACCTTAGCGATTTGTCAATTTGAAAAGGCTATCAATTATGAGATGATACTTCGAAGGCCTTTCATGAGACCACTCAAGGTAGTGCAAGACTAGGGAAAAGATGCAGTGTACTTGTAGCTTGGAGGAATGACAACTAGGATAAACATCCATACTTACACTTATCAAGATGTCCATCCTCTGCAATGGAACCTGATACACAAGGAAGATGATAATTTATCCATTCATAGTGTAGGATCGAGCAGTCAAACATGGATGAACGAAGATACTCACTTATGGATGTGTAAAGCAGCTAAAAGGGACGAAGAAAAGAGACAAAGATGGCAGCCAGGGCAAGGAGCATCTAGACCTGTAGAGGACCCTGCCTACATGTCCCAACTATTCTTAGATGAAGAATTCGGACCCCATGCTTGGATGGAGATTTTAGCCACTCTTGACCTATGCGTAAATGAAGAAGTTATAACTATGAATGAATGCATAGATGAGGAAGGATATGATGTAAGTCTTTACATGGTTGTTCTCCAAGATGTGGTTGAAGGAGAATTATTTGAAAAAGAATGGAATGAAGATTACGAGAGCATAGAAATGGAACTGGAACCTCTTGATAGAGAAAGGAAAAAGAAGGAAGAGATTGAAACTACTCTAGAGTTGACTCAAGACATGCTACAATCTGTAATAGACGAACCAAACATGGAAAAAGAGAAAGAAGAGAGCACACCTCAAGATCAATTCGAGGTACCTGAGCATTGCAAGAAATACGAAGCAAAAGGAAGAAGGATTGCTATTCAGATGCCTAAACAAGAAGCTCAACCAGGGATAGCATATGATAATAAAGAGAAGACCAAGAAGATTGTAGTAGCTATTGAAGAAGGAGAAGAGAGACGCACCTTCATAGGAAAATATGTCTCACCTTATACAACTTATAAGGGAGTATCGAGATGTCTTTGCATGGACTTATAAGGATTTCAAAGGTGTAGATCCTTCTATTTGTGCTCATAGAATCCCTATGACAACAGAGGCCAAGCCCTCCAAACAAAGACCATACACCTATAATGATGTTTATTCGACAAAGATTAAGGAGGAGATAGATAAACTGTTAGAAGTGGGCTTTATTTAGGAAATTGAACAGACTGAATGGGTATCACCACTGGTGGTAGTACAGAAAAAGAATGGCAAATTAAGGGTGTGCATTAATCTTAAAAAAGTAAATGCAACCACCATATGTGATAGTTACCCATAACCCACCACAGATCATCTGTTGGAAAGGGTTGCAGGTAAGGAAGTCTATAGCTTTCTTGATGGCTTCTCAGGATATAATCAGGTAGCCATTGCTCCTGAAGACCAACATAAGAGAGCCTTTGCAATTGAATGGGGAGTTCATGCTTTCATGGTTATGCCATTTGGTCTAACTAACGCCGCGGCCACTTTCCAAAGATTGATGTGCCATGTGTTCAAGGAATTCTTGAGAAAAATTATGGAGGTATATGTGGATGATTTATGCACCTATTCAGCTATAAGACCAGAGCATATCCCAATTAGGAAAAATATTTGCCAAATGTCGTCAGTATAGAGTATGCCTTAATCCAGAAAAATGTGTCTTCATGGTGCGACAAGGAAAGTTCTTAGGACACATCATCTCTAAGAATGGAATTTCCACTGATGAAGACAAAATCAAAGTAATTCTGGATTTATCAACACCAAAGACTGCTAAAGAAGTGCAAGCATTTATGGGATATTGTGGATATTATCGTAGATTCATACACATGTATGCTATAATTGCGAGGCCTCTTTATGGATTGTTGACTCAGTTTACTTGGATAGAAGAATGTGAAAGGGCGTTCAATGAATTAAAGAGTCAATTGAGTTCAACACCAATTTTGAAAGTACCAGATTGGAATAAATCATTTCATATCCATGTGGATGCCTCCAATTTTGCCATTGGTTGCATCTTCGCACAAGCAGCAGATACAGGAAAGCTCGACCATCCTATAGCCTATGCCAGAAACCAATTGAACCAAGCAAAGTGCAATTATACCACTACAGAACAAGAAGGCTTAGGAATGGTATAGGCAGTGAAGAAATTTAGACACTATTTATTGGCAAACAAAAAACCCTAGGAAACCAAGTGAGACAACCGTATTTGAACTTAGGAGTGGGAACAGAGGAGTACCACTTAGTGGATTTCCTTATTGACACAGGAGTAGCTACTAGCTGCATCAGATCCTCTTTGACCCATCAACTCAAAGCCCAATTACATCCAACCAAAGAACATCTGATTGGGATAGGAGGCAATGTTACTGAATGCATGGGTGAGATTACATTATCATTGCACCTAGGGAATAACAGGATGCAACAAAGACTATTAGTGTGCCACGATCAATATCTATTAGAAGAACTGGTGTTAGGTCAAGATTGGATATACGAATATGAGGTAACCATCCAACTAGCCTTAGGCTACATATCAGCCAAGATAGGACATCGAGAAGTGTTTAGTTTATTAGATGAAAGACCAGTCAAATCAACTTTCCTAGCTCTAAAAGATCATGTAAACATGCATGAAGGTGATTGTGCATCTATCTCTATTGTGAAACCCTCACCTCCAAGCACTTCAAGTGTGTTTACACCATTTATTAATCTCACACTTTCTCATAATCCATTGGACCTTTCAACTAACATCAATTCCATTGAGAGTCCTAGTGAAGAATTGAGCCGAAGAACGATTAGTCAGAGTAATCAACCCAAAACTTTCCACATTTGAATATACCACATTCAAGGAACCAGATAGGCATGGATTCAGAAAGATCAAGTAGCAACATATCATCAACAACAAAGCCATTACCTACAAGGAACCAACAACAAGTCAAGACTACAAGTCAGGCTAGATCGCTAGGTCTACAAAAGATTCTCAATTATGGATCCCAAAGAAACTGATTGCTTCTCAACCCTCAAGAATGCAAATATGGATTCCCAAATCAACTATGCCAATGGAGGAAACTAAACTGAGGACACTAGTACAGAGGAAGGATCCATCCAAAATGAAGTCAAAGGAGCAAGCAAGATGCGCTAAACCAAAACTGCAGAAACAGGAGTACTCAAAGAAATCAACTCAAAGATATGTATGGCTAGCAAAGAAGAATCACAATACGATAGCTACACAAAGCACAAGAAGAGAAAAAGTTGCAGTCAAGTACAATAAAATAAAATTGATTTGGATACCCAAATCTAGATCGCCATCTACAAACCCACCAGCAAATTGAGTTCCATACACCTCGAACGTGCATGATAGGGCCACATTACAAGGCCATGCATTCAGTACATAATTCTTCTTCTACTTATTAGTGATGCACATTTCCCTCCCAGGGGATAGGAGAGCACTTGTACAATAACCTCAAGGAAAATACTTACAAAATAAAATAAAGCTTCGGCTATTTACTAACATTTTTGTTTTCTTTCAGTAAAAATAAGAAAAAATTAGATGAAAAAAAAAATCCCAGGTATTGCCTCCTTACACCCATGGGGAAGGATGACACAATTCACTCGAAAAACTATTCGATTTATGACGACTAAATGGAAGATAAGTGGTGCAATCACATCGATGCTGATTATGGTGTGTTTCAAGAGCAGATGGCGTTTGAAGATTCCGAAGCAACCATTCAAGATGAGGTGTTAGAATTTCCATTGTAGAGTGTGACCAAGGTCAAAGGTCACTGGTTCCGTGAAGATCAACATGTGGGTGTTTATCTTTTCTTAGTAACCATTAAGATCATGGACACAGACCATCACTTTCCAGTTATGTCTCAAAATTTCAAAGTTCTCCATGAGATTACAAGAACTATGGACATAATGACAAAAGCTAGAATTCAAAAATATTTTGAGTTACCTATTTACAAGCCTGACTTCCAAAGATGCACTCAGGTAATGAATACCTTACAGTCAGTCCTGCATAACCTATTAGTGCCGAAGGCAAGGGTAGTGAATGCAATAGGAGAATAGGTGATGATACAATTCATGCATGACTTAATTAAAGAAGCTTTTGGCTAGGAAAAAGATGGAACCATTGATTTGAAGGATGAACCCTACAGAGCCAAAACTCTGAATTTTTTCGACACCAATCGCCCGGACATAGAAGATGAGGTCCACCTCATTCATCAACACTTTTGTTTTCCCAACATGAATCGCTACACCACCCCACAAAAGATCATCATACAACTTCTATCCCATGCTATCAAGTAGATTGAGAACCAGGTGAACCTGACTCCATATATCCAAAAGTGTCTCTTTGAAGCTAAAAAGCAGCAACAACAGAAGAAATTCTTAAATGGCAGTATTGCATTAACAATCCTCATCTACCATGCACTAGGAATCCGAGAGCATCTGACCAAGGTGCCCACATCCTCCAAAATGGCCAAGTACGCAAAGATGGCCATTGTACCACGGAAGAGGAGAGGGCTAAAGTTGGAAGAGGCAGCAGAGACCAGTTCTCAACCACAGATGAGAGGAACAAAAAGATTCAAAGAAATGATTAAAGGAGATGAATCACTTCCTACTCCCAAAAGAGCACATGTCCTGCAAAAGACCAAGCTTGAAGATTCAAAGCCTATTATAGAAGCGGAGTTGCAAGAAGCATTAGAAGAAAGTCACCAATACATGGGAGGTCAAGTCAATCTGCAAATACAAGGGCATCATTACCATCAGTCCCATAAATACATTTCTCAACGAAAGAATTTATCGAAGTCCAACACCTATAAAGAGTTGGGATTAACAACCTCAAGTTCATCCTCACAAGCTAAAGAAGATCAAGAGACATCTATGATAAATATATACATTAAAAGTGATTCAAAAGATGATGGTAATTGGGAGGAATTGAATCAAGTCACGGATGACTTTGGAGTGGAAGGTACAAAGATAAACCAAACTCCGGATGAAACTATCAAGGACACAACAAGGCAATAACCACCTAAAGAAGGATTTCATGTGTTCAAAATGAATGAAGAGACAACTATTCAAATCACAGAGACTCGCTTAGATGGAGAGGTCCTAGTAAAGAGGCCAAAGGAAAACAAAGAACAAGAAGGAGTGGAGGAACCCGAGCCATTCATGCTAATCAGAGTTGTAGCAAAACCCTCTCCATTAGATGTAATTTTTCAAGGCAGTTCTACCAAATTGACCACAAATGAAGAAGAGGAAAGAGATAGAGAAGTGCACCTTCATATAAGGCAACTGCACAATGAAACTATACATGTGGAACAAGGCAAAGATGGTTGAACAGGGGAAGAACCAAGTATCCCCAAAACATGGTTAAATGTGGATGTAGCACAATTAAAGCGAATAGTGAATCAAATGATACAAACGGCTATGGACATGCAACAACACATGCTCAAAGCGGATGCAGACTATGACAAGGCTATGAGAGAGAGAAGCCAATTCTAGGTAATGAGTGAAAACTTGTCTACACAATTAATTCAAACTCAAAAAACACTTTTGGCCAAGGAAGTAGAAGCTCAAGAAGCCAAGGAAAAATGCACCATGCTAATGATAGAAAACAAGAATCTCCAAGATCAACTCAAGGAGCTACGAAGTAAATATGAAGTAGGTGAAGTGGAAAAAACAAGAATGAATGCTAGAAGTAAGCTGCTTGAAACTCAAATCAAAGTATATATGGAGGAAGCAGACAATTTAAGAAATAGAAATAAAGAACTTATGACTGCCATCCTCTGCAACCAACCCATAGAAGCACAACCAACTACTGCAAGCGACACAAAGGCATTGGAAGATCAAATGGCAAAGTATGAAGATCAGCTGAAACAAGAGCGAGCTGTCAAAGGAGAATGGGAAAGAAAGTATATGCATGACACAAACAAACTCAAAAAGCGGTGGAAATTGGTTGAAGACAAACTTCTTATGGTATGTAATGAAGACGCCAATCAAATAGCTGCCATAGGGAACAATTTTTTGATCGGCAAAGAAGCACTAACAAAGGCTACCACTGAAATCAAAGAAAAGGATGAACTCATTGCACAACTAGAGGCTCAAATCGAACAACATGCAACAATGGGGACACCAGTAGTTCCAAGCTCCAAAGAGACTACTGTGGAGACTGAGGTACGTCCTCTTTCTCCCCCCATGCATGATTCACCTATCAAGGAGGGAGCAGAGCAAAACTTTGAACAAAGTGCTCAAACTATTGCGGAACTAAGCTGACAAGAGCGGGCACTACTGGTGTCCGAGCTTACAGAAAAATTTGAAGATCAAGTGATTAAAGTCATGAAAGAAGCACAGATTGAGAATAAAAGACTTGAGCAAATTTTGAAGCCATTCAATATAACTTATGGCTTGCTAAAAGAATAAATGCGACAATATATCAAGAAAATGGCTAATAAAGAACCAAATCAGGATCTACAATTCAATTTACAAACATTCACATATACACAAGCCAAGTTTGACAAAGCAGATCCGATTTGGAGGCGCAAATTTTTGGAAATAAATCCAACTTTATGGGTACACTGGGAAGCAGCACCATATGTACTTCAAGTGAATCCTGTTTTTTGCCCAGTCCCACGAAGACGTACATGGACGCATTTTTGGGAAGCACAACACCAAGGTACATTAAATAATGAATGGCTGATTATCCATTACTGCCTAGTCCTCCACGAAACTATCTGCCAATAGAAGAGTACATGGTAAAGACCATAGAATTTTGGCTATCCAGATATGTCACAGTGCTAGATTTAACTATCAAAATGACAAATAAGATATTGAGCATGCTCCTCACAATTCTAAAGGTATTCAAACATGTGCAATATAAATTCTTAAATTTTATCGGCATTAACCAAGGAGCAGATGCTTTAGTTTTCGATTTATCTACAACTCCAAGCAGACTTACGATTATGGCACTATATTCACGTATCATGTTCCTTCCGAGTCCATACATGCCGAACTTTGAGGAAGCGTTTTTTATAGGGTTTTTAAAGATGGACTCAGAAATTTTTATGAAGATTACTTCCAACTTAAATGCCAAACTGGTAGCCTATGAGCTGAGCTTCTTTGCAGATCATAGATAGGCACCAGATGGCATGAACTAATGGTATCTAAAGCTAATTTGCTAAATCATAGAGAGCTGAAAGTGATTCAAACATACTCACGCCCCCGAATTCTAAAGCCTTTCAAGGATGACAGAGTTCAGGAGGGGGGTGGTGTTGAGGGTGAGTTAAGCAAAAAGAAACGACGAAGAAGATCAAGAAAAAAGCTACGAGGAATAGCAGTTGGGTGTAGGCATGTGTGATCGACTCAACAATATCAAATTATCGGAGAACATGCAAGATGGAGAGACAACACAACAATAATTAGGCTTAATGGGTTCAAATCATTCGGCAGTGATACTTCCTCTTGATTTAAACAACATGAGTGGTTCGCAACAACAACAACACCAACAACAATAGCAGCAGCACCACCATCAGCAACAACAACAACAATAGTAGCAGGTCATACCACCACGATCGATACCTCCTGGAGTTATGTATATGAAATTTGGAGGATTTCCCAGTGATGATCATGATGCCCATGTGCATACTTTTGAAATCAACTATGTTGTACTCAACTATCTAGCGGTTTCGGCATATAAGGCTATAGTGTTCCAATCTACTCTGGTTAATGAGGTTGCCCGATGGTTAACCGAATATGACATTAATCATTTCGGTCAATATGACGATGTTAAGGATGCCTTCTTACAAAGTTTTCGATTGAAGAAAAATGTGGCTGAGATCTTTGACTATATACAAAACAATAGACAAAAACCACATCAAAATGTGTATGAGTATGCAACTCTATTTCGTACTCATCTATGGCAATTGCCATCGGTGCATGCTAACCTACCGGATGACGTGACTATTCAGTGGTTTATTAATGGATTAAACCCTCAACTCAAACAAGTAATGATTATAAAATGTGTGGGTGGTATGACCTTGGATGTGGTAATAGCTATGGCATTGCAGTTGGAGCATAAAGTTGGTGGGTTCACCGAAGATCTCGATTGGTTAAAGGTGTCCAAGTGTATGAGCGAGGATCCATTGAAACAGGTGTACTGCACAAAATGTAAAAACCCAAGACACACTACTTCTGCATGTGCACTAAACCAAATGTACTGCGCTATTTGTAATACGGCGAGTCATTCTACTAAAACGTAAAGTTTCAAAACCTACAGGGGACCGCGAGCAAATAATTTCGGATAGACCCGGTGGAACTCAGGCCAATCAAGTGAAGGCATAACCCATCCATCACCAAGATGCCATTTCTATGGCGAGATTGGACATATCCATAGATATTGCAAAAAGGCATCTAGGTATGATAAATGAAGAAAAGAACGATAGCATCCAATGGCAAATATGGTATATATTTCGACAGTAGATACCCAAGCGGCAACAATTCAAACATTGTCCGGCAAGAAGTTACAACCGGCTGCTGAGATTTTTGAGCCTTGCATTGGGAACAACAGAGAGTTTTTACCAAAGCTAGTACATGGGCAAATCAAGAACTATTGGATGGACTTTCAGATGATGAAGGAGAAGCTTTTCTCAATGCTAACCAGGATCTGCTAGCCCTGGGTACAGTCGACTTACAAGCGGTTGTAGATAGTTGGAATCCGACGGTTTGTACGGTAGTTCTGCTTACCAAAGAAGTGGACCCAATTCCGGATCAAGTTTTGAATGCCACGAATTTACACCAATTATTCCAGTCATCTGAGGATATATCCATGCCCCGACAGTTTTATGTACCGGAATATCAACTCATCACCTGCAATCTGGGAAATGAGGTTACACCGCGACCAGTCAAGCTTAAGGCTGGGTTACTGGAAACTTTTCAAAATGATCTACTACAGTTGTTGACCAAGTTTCAAGATGTATTCGTGTGGTATTATGGAGATATGAAAGGGTTGGACCCTCGCATCTATCAACACTGTGTGATGCTGAAACCGGATGTGCATCCAATCAAACAACACAGTTATCGCATGAATCCCAATTATGTTGCTCAAGTGAAAGCTGAATTGGATCGTTTGCTGAAAGTAGGTTTCATTGTCCCCATTGAGCATGCAGAATGGATCTCTCGTACTTTCATTATCCCAAAGAAAAACAAGCAGTTGTGTATCTATGTGGATTAACGAAAATTAAATGCAGTGACAGTGCCTGATCCCTTCCCACTTCCCTTTTTGGATACGATGCTTGATGATGTTGTCGGACGAGAAATGTATTCCTTTTTGGATGGTTTAGTTGGCTATAATTAGGTGCGCATGGCCGAAATGGATATCCCAAAGACTGCGTTTATTACAAGTTGGGGCGTATATGCATGTATGGTAATGTGGTTCGGTCTCCGCAATGCTCCTAGTACCTTCCAATGATGCATGTAGGAAATTTTTTCTCCCTACTTAACCACCTTTATGCAGCTGTATCTGGATGATTTTTCCTTATCTAGGGACGCATCGGCTCACCTCTATCACTTATAGTGCTTCTTTTCTAAGTGTAGGGAGTTTCGTTTGTGCTTAAATCCCAACAAGTCAATCTTTTCAGTTTCATGTGGCAAATTGCTTGGGCATATTCTTTCATAGCAAGGTATCCAAGTGGACCCAGATAAGTGCAAGCCATGTTGAAGGCTCCTACCCCTACGACACCAAAAGAAGTTATGCGATTCCTTAGACAGATACGCTTGCATGGATGGCATCTTCGGTGGCTTGCACATTTAGCTATAACCCTAAATCGATTGATTACTAGCAATCCGCGATAGTTTGTGTGGACTGAGGAGTGCCAAATTGCATTTGATCAACTAAAAATACTCTTAACCCAGGCTCCTATGCTGCAAGTACCAAATTGGCAGCTTCCGTTCCATGTTTTTGTGGATGCATCAGACATCGCAATCGATAGTGTCTCATGCAACAACATGATAAGTGGTTCTGCCCTGTTTATTATGCTAGTTGACAATTAGCTACTATTGAACGGGATTATTCCGTCACTAAGTGCGAATGTCTAGGTTTGGTTTATTCGATGAAGAAATTCCGGCATTATTTACTGGGACGACCATTTATCTTTCATGTGGACCATGCGGCTCTGGTTTATCTTGTCCGCCAGCAACATTTAGGGGGCAGATTAGCCAGATGGGTGCTATTGCTTCAAGAATTTGATTATGAGGTTGTACATCATCCGGGCTCAGCACATGCGCTGACTGATTTCTTATCTCGGCTTGATTCCAGTGAACTTCCCGGTGGAATTGATGATACTACCCCTGCTATCTATGCGACTAATTCAGTCCAAGATGATTGTCAGGAGCTCCCTGTGGCACCTTCGTATTATGATACTCTTATGATCTTTCTCACTAGCGGAAGCTCCCCGACTAATACTTCTACTACAGCTCGCTGTAAACTGGCGATGTATAGTCGATGATTTCGGATCATTGTAGGATAGTTGTATTACATGGATCCATCTGGTGCACTCTTACGTTGTATCCCTCTTTATGAAGTTCCTTCGGTTATTGACATGGCCCATTATACTCCTTCTGATGGTCATTTTTTGGTAGATCTTACTTATCGAAAAGTTCTACACAGTGGCTTATGGTGGCCCACTATGCAGCGTGACATTGCTGCTTATGTCAAATAGTGTGATGCTTGCCAACAATCGGGGCAACCTTTACAACGGCATCATTTTCCACTATAGCCTGTCCCTCCCCTTGAGCCTTTTCAAAAGTGGGGCTTGGATTTCATTGGTCCCATTACACCTCCTGTCACGGTTACTAATCATTGATATATACTTACTTGTACTGATTATGCTACTCCATGGGCTGAAGCTTGGGCTTTACGGTCCGCAACTACGTCGGGGGTGGTCAAAAGTTTGATGACTGATATTTTTCCTCACTTCGGTCTTCCTTTAGAGATTGTTTCGGATCAAGGCACACATTTTGTTAATTCTTTGATGCAAGTGCTTACCTGCACCCTGAAGACTGCCCATAAATTTAGCTCGTTGTATTTTCCTCATGCCAATGGACTTGCTGAAAGTACCAATAAAACCCTTCTTAACATGCTCAAGAAACTAGTTCTGGAATTTCTAGATCATTGGGATCAATTCCTTCCTTCAATCCTATGGGCTTACCGTACTACTTACAAAGTGGCTATAGGAAATACGCCTTTTAAATTGGCATATGGGCTGGAGGCCATTGCACCCATGGAGTTGGTGGTACCTAGTCTAAGGGTCGCACTGGATCATAAGCTATTATCGGAAGAGTCCTTTCCTTTTCAGTTGGATGTGTTGCGGTCCTTGGACGAACAACGCCTGGAAAGTTTTCTGATGCTACAAGAAGTGCAACTACGGCAAGCTAAGACACATGATTGATTTCTCTGGACTCCCATGTTTACCAAAGGACAATTAGTTCTATTCTATAATGTTAAGTCTAATCCTGCAGTGGGCAAGTTCAAGCTTCGGTGGTTTGGTCCCTATCGTAGTGCAGCTCAGGTTGGACCTGCTACTTTCCGGTTATCCACTTTAAATGTTACTCTTGTTCCTAAACCCATCACTAGGTCAAAACTTTGTCCATATTATGACATGCCTTCCTCATCTAAATTACTCGTTGGTATTTTTTATTCTTCGTCTGGTTTATGTTGGTTTTGTTGCTTGACTTCTATTTCCATTACGCGCGTTCTAGTTGACCGTTTGATCGTAAAATTCCCATTTTATTACATAACCATGATTAGCCGCCCCACTACACATTTGGGATTTCATTAATGCGTGAATGTCTTCATTATGCATGCATGTTCCCAACCACTAGTGATGATTGTATTTTCTTTCCACACTTCCATTCGGGGTTTTTACTTAATCAAGTTCTTCACCCTCTTTCCGCTATTGTGTTCTTGCGCTCTGTGTGTTCTTTACTGTCTTCTGCATTCGCATTCTGTTGCTCGCCATGGAAGCTTTAGCAAACATCAATACCTTTCGGGTTGGCCTAGCTCCTTATTTGAGCGAGTTTTTGCACCCACGCGGGCTTTTAGCATTCGCCGAATTTCCATGGCATTCGATCGAATGTCACTTGTTTTTGGCTCAAATCATCTCTGCTATAGCCGACATTCCCCAAACAGAGACGTGTTGGCCAATTACCTGTATCAACTCATGCATTGTAGTGACCTTGAACATCATAGCCAAGGGACTCCATCTCCCTCAAGGGGGCAGTGTCGACGTGCCCCTCTTGTCGATGACGACCATGAAGCAACTCTTCCCATGCCAGTCGTCTAATGAATTTGCCATTCTCTGTCACCTTGAACTGGAGTGCTCAGCCATACAATTCCTGGTGGCTGCACTCAACCTCCAAAAATGCACCTATGGCATTTCCCATCTGTTCTACTCTATGATCGATGCCGTTCCACGTGAAGCAGTTAATTGGTCGTTGTTTTTCTTCTGGCGTATTCGCCGGGAATGTCAAGGGTCTCTCGACAGATTGCAAAGGGCGACATTCGTTGAACTCGACTCCCCCATCTTCTTTCCTTCCTTCTTCCAGTGATTCAACCTGAGAAGCCTCCTCCCATGCATACTCTTTTGTTCCACAAAGAATCCATGCAGGTTATGGAGGTTGAATTCAACGACAATCTCTTGCAGTTCTTTTGGGGAAAGCATAGGAAACTCAGCCCCTCGCAGAGTCAAGCCCAAAAATCATCAACCGTCAATCTGTAGGACACCGCCTCTTCTGCGCCTATCCTTTCTCCCCGACCTTCTCCTAAGGATCAAGCTACTATAGACAAGGTAATGGAAGATGTTCAACCCATCGACATGGTTGTTCAACCGCAGACCCACTCCCATGAGCAAGCGCTTGACATAGTCATGGGGGCTGTGAATATCACGGAGCAAACACAAACCGAGGAAGTGCCGGTTCAGCCGGATGCTCAACTCGTTACGGTAACTCCCCTTATCCCTCCTTCTTCACCAAAAGCTATGCCACCTCCTCTTTCTCCTTCCAAAGTACCCTTACCTCCTAGCCCTCCTCATTCGCCTCATCATTCGGTAGCCATTTGCCATTCCCAACCCATCCCTTCCTCTCCCAATTACTCTCCCCCTTCCTCTTCCCCAACCGTTTTGGTTAATCTCTCTAGACCCATATCTACTTCTATCATCCATGTTTTCTCAATTAGCCCAAATTGGGATCTTCCTTATCCACCTCTCCAAGCAACTCCCTCACCAATTACAAGATGCCCACCAGTCCCTGCGTACGGAATACCAGTCAAAAGTAGATTTACTCGAAGTTGATATTGCACCCCTCCAGGAAGAGGTCTTAACTGCAAAGGCTGATGCAATTCTATTGCAGAAGCAGATTCATATTTTACAAGGGAAATTGATAGAAAAGGATGCCATCATAGCAACTCGCGATGATGAGATCAATCAACTCAAACAAACAGTGACTGACAAGGAGGATGCGCTGCATGCTCTAGGTAACCTTTTAGATACGACTTGAAGTCAATTCATTACGGTAGAGCAAGATTATCAAGTGCTCGCCGTTAAAGCATTACAAGTAGAGACAAAGTTGACGAAGGTAATTGAAGAACTCTTCCAGAAAAGCAAGTCACTGGAAGATGAAATAGGACGGACCCTCAAACTGAAGAAAGACATTGAAGCTATCCAAAAGGAAAGACAATATTTCTTCGAAACCATGCAGTTCCAGTCCCAAGAATTAGAACGTCAAGAAAAGCAACTAGGTATACAGCAGGAGCGAATCTCCCGAATTGATGTAGAGATTGAAGAAGCAAAGTTACGACGTGATGCTATAGTGGCAAATGACTTCTATTTGCAAGAAGCATTTCTACAAAATCAGGCTGAAGTTTTTTCTTCTCAAGTCATAGCTTCAAGCTCTGAGCGGATAGATGTGCACCTTGTAGAACCGCAAATTTTGCAAGATATGTTAGAATCTTTAAAGAAAAAAATATCCCGTACGCTTAAATTAGCCAGAACCATGTACATACAAGGAATCATTGATGATTCTTAGCCTTTGTAATTGTACCTGCTGGATTCAAGTCCACCGTGCATGCCAGTGTTAGGCCGCTTGAAAGGAATATCCTTCTATTTATTAGAATTGTAATTAGGAAAAGATGCGCACCGAAAGGGTGTTGTGCAAAACGTTGTAACTTTTTTTTTATTAATAGACCAGTGATGGGAAGAGAGCGAAAGATGCATTGCTAGACTATTTTGTCTCGACGATCGGTTGAAGTTTGATTCTGTCACAAGTTTGTCAAATTGTGGTGTCGTCTGTATGGTCATTGTTCAATACTGAAGTAACTAAGGTACTATGTTAATATCTGATTGCGTTATTGATGAAGTGTGATTATAACAGTGATTTTAAGTGAACAATAGAAGTTTCTGCACATGTGGATATGATAGTTGTTAGAAGTTGTTACGCCTCGGAGAGTGGTAGTTACATCTGTTGTGATTGTCAGAGGTAAGGAAGTGACTGGGAAAATACATAAAGGGCCTCTATATTACAGACCCCTGACCATCCCAAGAACCCACGTACAGACCTGGTAACACCAAATTAACAATTTAGATTAAGAGGATCAATGCTTCTAACTATACCATATTGTGGATGATAGGCATAAGATTTAGCAAGCTACCTACAACCTCATGGACATTGCCCATAGGTGATGGGGTAAGATTGAACATGACAAGAAAGAGCCCACTACATGGGAACCATTTAAAGTCCTATTTTATAACAACTTTGTACCAACTGATGGGAGGTATAGAGCACTAGAAGCTTGGTTTTTCATTAGTCAGAAAAACAAAACAGTTCATGACTATGCCGATAAGTATAGGGAGATACTTCTTAAAGTACTTGAATCTATCCCTGAGTTTCTCCAAGTTCACAAGTTTGTCTTGGGACTTAGAGAAACTATCCAACCTCTAGTAAGAAAGGAGAGGTGTCACTCTTTGGCATAGGACATAGAGATAGCTCTAGTATATGAGGATATTCATATGGGCATAGGTCCCCAAGGCCAGAGATCCTCATGGACTAAGATGAGCCGGCCGTTTTCCATTCGCACTCCTATCTTGATTATGCACAACCTTAGAAAGAGGCTAAGCACTTGCACATGATCAAGATAGTTTCAAGAGCAAAGAGAAAGGTGTCTCATCTAGTTGAGAGGGCTTATAACAAGTCCATCCTTACCCCTCAATAGAAAGAGAAGGCAATGAAAGAAGGATTAAGCTATGGATTCGTAGGATAGCACCGCTTTAAAGATTGTCCTAAGAAGAAAAAGATAGTAGCGACCATAGGCATAAATCCCACAGAGGCAAGGATTAATGTAGATGATGATTTTGGTGATTTTCCATCTCAGATATCATCTCCTATAGTGGTCATGCTAGTCACAAAGAAGGTGCCTTCTGTGCTAGATGCCATGCTTTTTCCAATTGCACAGAAAGGATACTAGTTCCCTGATAAAGAATGATTGTGAGATGAGTCATGGCAGGACATCCTATCAAAGACCTCTTTGACACTTGGTATATGCATAATGTCATTAGTTCCCAACTTTTCATAACGTTACACTTGGATACTATGCAGTTAGAGTATGCCTACATAGTGGAGTTAGCCAAGGGTACTCAGACATGGGACCGATGAGTAGTAGGTCTACCCATCTAGATCTAATCCTACAAGGATAGATTGGATTTTGAGATAGCATGATTGGCCTGTTTCGATGTATTCAACATGTTTATTAGTTTGAGCATGTTTATTAGTTTGAGCAGGAGGGGAGGGGAATATTGATCCGTGGAGAGTTAGATCTCCAAGAGATGTGATTGGTGACTATAATCATGTTGATCAAAATTGATTGTAAGTATATTTATTTATTTTTATTTCATGTATTCATCTTGTGTAGTGATGGATTTTTGGAGTCAAGGAAACTTTAGTTGGAATGCTCAAGTACTTTCAAATAAAGTAAGATCAAAATTCCAAGAGTTGTTTTTAGAAGAATTACCTTCACATTTAGCTCCTTGCAGGAACATTGAGCATAGAATCAAATCAGTATTAGGAGCGACTCTGACCGCTTGATCACCATTTCAAATGAGCTTGCATGAGGATAATGAAGTCTGCAAGGCCCTAGACAAGCATGTGGAGAAAGGTTTGATCAGACCCATCTATTCACCCTTTCCAACACCAATTCTTCTAGTGATAAAGCAAGATGGATCTTATAGGATGTGCATTGACTACACAACACTCAATAAGATTAGCATTAATCATAGATATCCCATGCCGAGGATAGATGATATCCTTGATGCTCTAGGTGGATCAATTGCATATAGTAAGATAGACTTGAAAAGTGGCTACCACCATATTAGAGACAAGGAATAAGATGTATATAAAACAACTTTGAGGACCCATTTTGGGCATTATGAGTATTTAGTTATGAAATTTGGTTTGCCTAATGCACCTTCTAATTTCATGATGTTAATGACTGAGATTTTGCACCTATTCATTGGAAAGTTTCTTTTGATTTTTTTTATGGCTTTTTGGTGTATAGTGCGTCTATACATGAGCATGAAAGTCATCTAAGATTAGTCTTAGATAAGTTAAAGAAAAATCAGTTGTTTATAAATCTAGATAAGACTTAGCTATTTCTTCTAAAGATATAGTATTTAGGGCATGTGGTATCCGCCAATGGGGTTTAGATGGATCCCAAGAAGGTCTTAGTTATTCTAGGTTGGCCCAATCCTCAAGATGAGGGGAACCCAGGATCATTTCTAGGACTTTTTTGTTTTTATCAAAAATTCATTTCATCATATTCGTCAATAACAAGGCCTATGATGAATTTAATTCAAGGGAAAGTACCATTTGCATGGAAGAAAGACTACAAGAAAGCTTTGATACTCTGAGGCAAGAAGTTTCAGAGGCTTCAATACTCAAAGTGGTAGATCCATAGAGACCATTTGAGTTGGAGACATATGCTAGCAACATAGACATAGGGGCAATCTTGAGCCAAGATGATAGGTCAATAGCTTTTGAAAGCAAAAATTTGAGTAGTGCACAATGCAATTGGACAATCAATGAATGGGAGTTGCATGTAGTGGTATATGTTCTTAAAGTCTAGGGACACTATATGGTGCCATGCAAGGGTTTCACATGGAAATCCTGTATAGAAGAGGCAAAGATAATGTTGTCGCTGATGCACTACCATGTAGTGTATCAAATGAGCTTTACAATTTTAGAAAGCTCATTGCTTCAAGATATAACGGAAGCACATGTGGAAGATGCACACTTATTACTAATCATTAGAGCCATCAATGATGAGTCTATTATAGGAGATGAGGAAGTTCTAGCTGTTTCTTCCCCTAGTAAAGTAAACAAACCAAGCCTGTATTCTAATTTCTTAATGGAGAATGGAATAGTTAAACAAAAACTAAAGGTTTGTGTACTAGATTCTCAGGATTTGAGAAGAAAAGTCATGCATGAAAACCATGATGTTTCTTGTGGGGGGCATCATGGTGTTGACAATACCATTCATCTTGTTAGAAGAACATTTTGGTGGTTTTGATCAGCTAGAGATGCTCATACATATGTTCAACAATGCTTTATGTGTCAGGTCAACAAGGTAGAAAGAGTTAAGACACCAGATTTTTACATCCTTTACATATTCCAGAGCACAACTGAGATAGTGTATACATAGACTTCATAGTGGAGCAACCACAAACCCAAAGGAAGTGGAATACTATCCTAGTAGTGGTAGATAGATTGAGAAAGTTGGCTTATTTCATAACCACACAGAAGACGATAGAATTGCCCAAGGTAGCGGAGCTATTTATCCTACATGTCTTGAGAATTGCATGGGTTATCAACATCCATAATTTCATATACGGATGTTAGACTCACATGAGGTAAACTTTTCACCAAAACTTTCATCCAACAATACACTAGTTTCCTCAAAATCAGAACCCAAAGTAGAGCTATCATTGAAATTCTGCAAACCGACTCCGAAATTATCCGAACTACCATCGAAATTCCACAAACTACTACCAGAAATTTCCACACTATCACCAAAATGAGCGATTACTTCCCCAACCTTACTTTCCACTGATGGGGTTGGTTGCACTTTAGGTATACCCTGTAATCCTTGCAGAAGGAAATGCTGAGGTGGCACTCCACTAGCCCATATTTTGCACTTTCCTTCTGACGATTGTCCATCACCACTACCACCAGAAGGTGTTTCCAATGCACTAAGAACTTTCCAGGGATGTTGATCCCTTCTGTACTTTGGGTATGATTCTTTGGAATGTGTTACAGGCATATATCATAGGATTCTTTCTCAAATTCTAATATGTTTGCCGATTGGCTACTCCATGCCCCATGGCCGACGCCAGTGTTAATCTAAATTGTTAATCTGGTGTTACCAGGTGTGTACATGGGTTCTTGGGATGGTCAAGTGTCTATAGTACAGAGGTCCTTTATTTATTTTCCCAGTCACTTCCTTACCTCTAACAATTACAACAGATGTAACTACCACTCTCCAATGCATAACAACTTCTCACAACTACCATATCCACATGCACAAAAACTTCTACTATTCACTTAACATCAGTGTTATACTCGCACTTCATCAATAACACAATCAGATATTAACACAGTACCTTAGTTACTTTAGTATTGAACAATGACCATACAGACGACACCGCAATTTGACAAACTTGTGATAAAATTAAACTTCAACCGATCGCCCAGACAAAACAGTCCAGCAACACGTCTATCACTCTCTTCCAATCACTGCTCTATTAATCAGAAAAGAGTTACAATGTTTTGTGCGATACCCTTTTGGTGCGCGTCTTTTCCTAATTACAATTCTACTAAATAGAAGGATATTCCTTTCCAGGGGCCTAACAATCCCACTTGCTAAGCCATTGCTCAATAGCATCAACAGTTCATGTGCTAGTAGAGTTGTGATATCTTGGTGGCTTAAGATCATTAAGCTACCATCACCTTCTCTTACTAGAACACTCTCGCTAGGATCTTCTGGGGTTTGATGCTCACCTAGAGCATCTAACTCCATTCCTGGAAGATCTCTTTATGGTACTACTTCTTTGTTGGAGCTACGTATGTGCTCCAAGATGTCATGGAGAATGCTTTCTAACTATGAGATCCTAGCACTCATGGTCTCTATGGCATCGGAAGGGTGATCAACCATGTGTGTGTCATTGCTAAGGGGTGAAGATGGTCCTAAATCCATAACTAGGAAGGACTCAAAAAGTTTTATGTTTTTAAAAGATTTTTACTTTTAATTTTTTTAATTTATGTGTCTAGCTACACCTAATGTAAAAAAGTGGCAGCAAAAAGTAACTATTCACAAGCCTTTGCATAAATAAATGACAAACAATAACACTTTTAGTATGCTTCTTTACTTTATGCCTATGCATGTAAAATGGTTCAAAATTTTGATAGGAAAATGAAAATCAGAAAAAATTGACTAAGCACTCTTCATGCACTTTCAAGAAAATATATCACCGAGCACACAATAATAAAAAATATGACCAAAGGCCAATAGCACCTATGTATAAAAATCCTCGTGCTTGCAACACAGATACAAATGATAAGAACACTTAATGTTATTATTTCATCCTTGTAGTACTTACAAAAGAACATGCTACCATCATATTTGCATACAAAACGCAAAGCTAAACAAGCATATGGAAAAACATATATGAATATATAGTGAGCTATGCTTGTCCAAGATGCAAAAAAATGCATAAAGAGAGTAGAAATGCATGAAAATTGTGAGAAAAAAACATATCTTAGGTTTTGATATTTCCATGTGTAGGTATGTATAGGTGCTCGAAATGGTTGCTATATATACAGTAAGTCCTCTTGCGTCTCCAAGTGGATCTTGATCATCCTTGCATTAAAAAAGTGTTTTTATGGGATTCATTTCTAGTGAATAATCAACTTTAAAGCTTTGCACAAGTATGTAGATGAGACCAAATGGTATCTTCCAACTCAAAAGATGTTTCCCTGAGTGAGGATTCCATAAGAAGTGAAATCACTCAATTTGGTTGAGTAAGGAGGGAGCTATGGCAATTTTGGTGGAACTAGGTACTCTAATTATGCCCTTCAAGAGGGGTTTGGAGATGGCCTAAGAAGAAAGAATTTGATTTTTCTCTCTGTGGAACCTCCTTCTGCTAAAATGTGTACACGAGTTCTCTCTTATCTCATATATGGAGCAAAAATCGAATTTTTCATTCATATAAGGAGCTTATGGCTCATAGCACTCTCAACACAAAAGGGAAAGAGAGAATGTAAGCTCTCTTCACCTCTCCCTTCTCCAATGTGCATCATAGTCTGTGTAGATGCCCACACGAGTAGGGTTGTTTGTACCTATCTCTTTGGATGCCATGTGTGCACAAGGTTTCTTGGGGGGGGGGGGGGGGACTCCCTTGTGTTCCTTTGAGAGACCTTTGAAACTCTCCTCTTTTGTCTTGCCAAGGCTCCATGACAATGATGTGCATAGTGTACGAGGATGATGATTGTGATTTAGGCAAAATTCGAACATGTGTCGCAATTCCTCATGACAAAAAGACTCATGAAATAAATATTTCAAAATGGATCATATGCTCTAAATACCAATTATTAGGAAATTCCTAAAATCTCTTTCTCAAGGCTTGGACTCTGAGACTCATGATTGATGTGTGTGCTAGTCTCCTCCCATCCATTATATCCCCTTGCATTCAAAATAGCAATGCTCTTGAATGTTCTAGTGTCGACATGTGGCCACCATGCAACACTCAACCCCATTAATACATCCCCTTGCATTCAAAATAGCAATGCTCTTGAACGGTCTAGTGTCGACATGTGGCCATCATGCAACACTCAACCCCATTAATATTGAATACCTTAGGATATCCCCTGAGCTAGGGACCTTGGATATGGCTAGCCTGTCTCCCATACATGCATGGAATGTTCTACTTAGACCAATGTCTAACATTCAAAGGAGTAGGAAGATGCACAGAACTATAGTGTTGTTAGGCCTCTCAGAGGAGTAGGAGCTAGGCCTCTTAGAGGAGAATGAAGATGCATACACACACACATAGATGCAAGCCTCTCGAGGCTCCTAGGCACCGAGATAGATAGATAGATAGATAGATAGATAGATAGATAGATAGATAGATAGATAGATAGATAGATAGATAGATAGATAGATAGATAGATAGATAGATAGATAGATAGATAGATAGATAGATAGATAGATAGATAGATAGATAGATAGATAGATAGAGAGAGAGAGATGTAGATGGTAGCAAAGAGAAATGTGTAGAGATCCACAATGCCTAGATACTTCTTCTACTCCACAAAGAGAAAGAATAGATAAATTAGGGTAGAGTAGGAAAATGTGAAGAAAGAGAGAGAGAGAGAGAGAGATAGAGAGAGAGAGAGAGAGAAACATACCTATAGTGTTGCTATGCCACTCTAAAGAGTAGGTAGATATAAAATGAGAGAGATAGAGGAGAGAGCAATTGAGTTAAAATAGTTAGATGCAAAGAGAGAGAGAGAGAGTGATACAAACACACGCACACACACACACACACACATATATATATATATATATATATATATATATATATATATATATATGTGTGTGTGTGTGTGTGTGTGTGTGTGTGTGTATGTATGTATGTATGTATGTATTGTTGGAGCAAGTCTATGACAAGCCTAAGTATTGGCTTGAGTCCCACAAAGTCATAGAAAAAGCCTTAAAATGAAGACTATGTAAAGTTCACTTGTGAACTACCTCTTGTAACTTTTGAAGAGTTTACTTAATGTAAAAGTAAGAGAATCTTAAGTGGTTGAGTCCACTTGATCAAGAATGGAAAGAGGAGCCACGAATTCATGATTTGTGGTAGGTAGAGAATCAAATCAATCATTGATTGATTGGAGAGTGATTGAGGGAAGTTAGCCTCCCAAACTCAACTATAAATAGATGGCAGTTTTAGTCGTGGTTAGAGAGACCTATGTGAAGACCTCCAAGAGCTGAGCTTTATGCCATATCAAGGTGTGATTACAAGTCACACATATGTATCAGTAAGTCCATTGTATTTTACAAGCAATATACTTTCATTTTCATTATCATTTGGGTTCATATTTCCATGTTCTTGTGAAGTGTACTACTCACTGCCATATCTATCAGTTTTCTCAGTCAGCTTGCAGAGATGTTTTCTCTGATCTTGGTGCATCATTTTCAGTGATTTAACTTGGTAAAGTTAGCTCTATAAGTCTACTATGTGCTCAAAAATTTTCATGTCATTTGAATGTTGCAATCTTCAGTTATGTTCATTTGAAGTCAACAGGGTCTGTTCATCTTCACTTCTCTGTCATGTACCCGACTTTTTCACTCACCTTGTCAGAGCCATTTCTCAGTGGTTACTCATCCAAATTCAGTGATTTAAAACTTTTTGGATTCAGCTTACTGTCTAGTATAACCATACAAATTTTCATAATCATTGGATTCCTACATTTTGATTTATGTTGATTTTTCTGCTCACTGGTCTCAAACTGTAGCAGCCCGTGAAAATCGGGATGATGTCATCACTTGTTAAAACTCATTCTCAGTGTGTGGTTTATTATTTTTTATGAGATTACTCTTAAAAGTTAGCTCTTTACGTTACCTAGACTTCCCCAAGAGGAATTAAGCTAATTGCTGCTGTGCTCAGAGAATTATGTAAAACACTGAACAGGTGTATGAACCAAGAATAACAAGTTTTCACCTCTAAGCTAACTCCAACTTATCTGTTTTGATCTATCTTTTTGAGAGTGATCTTCCAAGGTACATAGGGTGTCTAATACATCCATTGGCAAGCTAAAAGGGCCCACCATATACTCCTAGAGTTCATTTGGCTGGTGTAGATCAAGGATTTTGCAACACCTCTTCATCTTCAAGCACATACCTATCCATCTCTTCACATGTATGTATGTATGTATGTATGTATGTATGTATGTGTGTGTGTGTGTGAGACTAACCCCTTTTTCTTAGACCTATATATATATATATATATATGTATATATATATATATGTGTGTGTGTGTGTGTGTGTGTGTGTATGTATGTATATATATATATATATATATATATGTACACACACACACACACACACACACACACATATATATATATATATATATATATATATATATATATATATATATATATATATATATATATATATATATATATATATATATATATATGTATGTATGTATGTATGTATGTATGTATGTATGTATGTATGTATGTATGTATGTATGTATGTGTGTGTGTGTGAGACTACCCCCTTTTTCTTAGACCTATTGTGCTGACTGCCCCAATGGACACTAGAGAGAGGGAGAGAGACAAATAAAGAGAGAGAGAGAGAGGGGATAGATAGAGAGAGAGAGAGAGATGACTCCCATCCTTTTCCTCACACCTTCTTCGATGGCTACCACAAAGGATGCTAGAGAGAGGGGAGAGAGAGAGAGATAGAGAGAGAGAGAGAACAATGAGACCTTGTGATACATGTTTTGGTTGAGAGAGAGGAGATAATACAAAAATAGAGGAGGTGGGAAAGTAGAAGTGTGTAAATATTTGTTCATGGTTGTGTGTATGATGGAGTAGATGCAAGCATAATTGCAAGATGAAGGGAGAGATTCGTTTTTCATATATTTACAACTTCATGTATTCCTTGTTCATAATGCATAGTTCCATGGACAACACCGTTTTGTTGGAGTTTGAAAGTCTACATAAGCACATGAACAGCACAAGGAAGAAGAAGACACTTAGAGCACAACACAAAATTGAATGAATTACTGGGTGAATATATATAAGAATAAGTATTATGTTAGGGTTATAGGCATATATACAAGTCAACGGTAAAAAGCCTCCTAAAGAGGGAAGAAATGCCCCAGTGGTCCTAACTGTGTTCACACATATCACTACCAAAATATATCAAAAAATCCCCCTCATAGTGAGGTGGTGAACAAGAATCTTGCACTCATGTATAAGGAAGTGGCAAGCCATGTACAAAGAGATCAATCAACAAAATGAAGTAAGTCCAAAGCTTTGCAGAAAACTTCAAACTTCTCCCTAGGCAAATCATATAAAGTCCAAGTACCATTCTTCATAGTAGCATCATATTGTGATTGCATAGCAGCCATCCGATGTTTTTAATTTTGGGCTTTATTAAAAGAAACAAACTCATTTTCATCTCAAAGATTAGAGGTATTCATTTCATAGAAATTTGATGTGAAGGAAGCATTATGAGAGCCTAAACGAGTATGATATGATAGTGATGTATCTAATTTACTATATCTCAAAGTTTGCATTAGCCATTTAGGCATAACTTTTGCCTTCTTTATATCATTCCTCTCATCAACAAGTGCATCATGTAAATGTGCATAGGAAATGAAATTATTTGCATCATCATGTGGAACTTGTAAAGGTTGACATGCCTCATTTGGACCATCACTTGATTGTCCAACTATAAAAAGAGGAAGCAAAGTATCATACACATCTCTAGAGCTAACTGAATTCTCCCCTATATGTGAAAGTAATGGTTGAATTGCATCTTCTACAAAATACTTCGTGGATAACCAAAAGTTTATGGATGATACAAACGATAGCCTTTACTTTGAGAACTATACCAAACAAAAATACATTTCACTATTTTATCATCTAATTTTTTGTGTTGTTGTTGAGGCACTAATGCATATGCTAGACAGCCAAAGACATGTAGATGAGCAACAGATGGATTGTGACCATGCCAAGACTGATATGGAGTGATAGATTATAGTGTGTTAGTGGGACACCAATTAAGTAATATGACGCACACATAATAACCTTTATCTAGAAGCTATGTGGTAAAGCCTGACTTTTGACCATACACCTTGCCATCTCCATGAGAGACCTACTCTTTGTTTCAGAAAATCCATTTTGTTGAGGTGTATATGGCACTGTACATTAATCTTTTATCCCACGCTAAGCTAGAAATGCATTAAAATCAAAAGACATGTATTCCCCATCCCCACCTTGATCAAAATGTAGGGTGCCCAATTTACATACGGACAGATTTCCAGCCATAACCAAAAACTATTTGAACCACATAAACACTATGGACTTTTCTTTTAGTGGATATACCCATGCATGCCTAGAGAAATCATCAATAAAATTCACAAATTAAAGGTAGTTCCCAAAAGAAGATGTGTGCATAGGACCACAAACATCACTATGAACAAACCACAATTTATGAGTAGCTCAAACTAAACCATATTTTGGGAAGGATGAACACTACATTTTTCCCAAATACAAACTTCATAGACATGTTTACAAGGTGCCTCAAGTTTGGGCAGAGACGGCATCATTTTAGATTTGTAAAGGCATAGCAAACTAGCAAAATTTAGATGACCAAAGCATGCATGCCAAAGATTTGCATCTCAGATAGCATGAGAATCTTGAACTCCACATGCTGAATCATTCATAGATTTTGCGTACTATATGAGCTTATACAAGCCACAACCTAAAATGCGAGAAGCAATAATAACATCACCATTTGAGAGATAATAAATTGTACATTTGTAATCAACAAATTTGACAACCAGGAAATCTTGGCCAATGCTAAAACTAGCAACATATATTTCTTGATCCGTGGTACATACAAAGCATCTAACAATGTGAAAGAACTACCATCAGTAGTAATGAGAATTATCTTACCGACTCCCAATACAATATAAGAGGATTTGTTAGCGCATGTGATGTAAGACAATAGCTACACAATCTAACACAAGAGCAGTACCAGAGAAGATAACAGATATAGGAGAATCTCAACAATTTTTGTTAGCTCACAAAATGGTTGGTTTTTATGCACTAATGTGTTGCTATTTGGCAGAAGAAGATGTTTGATTACAGGTACTTTGATCAACAACATTCCTGTTATGAAATCAACTGAGGGAGTCTACATTCTTGCATCACTTCTGTGAAGGCAATACAACAGCAGATAAATGTTATGGCACAGTTGAGCACGTTAGATTATTACAGCCTCATACATGGGGAGGATAGGTTCTAAGGAGGGGATGAGATGCATGTCTCGAGGGGAGCTTTGGTAGCAGGTGTTTGCTATATACCATTCCAAGATCTGTCATCAGCAGATATGACACAACTAAGGGCCTCTACTGTCTACAATAGTAGATGTCAGTGTTGACTGCTCAGTAAAACGAACAGATGAGTGATATATCTACCGTCCGATTATGAAGATCTTGGGTAAGAACTAGGTTTTTCAACTCTACATTGTCCATTGAACAAGTATATATAATTTTGGAGGTAATATGTCTACTCTTGGAGATGCTACTGAGGTCTTGGAGCACTATGACAACTGTTGAAAAGCTAGGATGGTTAAGTATGAACTCCATTAGTTCCAGGTACTGAAGAAGAGCTGAAGCATGCTTAGTGGAGTGTTGCAAAAGAGTCACTAAGGAAGGTCTTGTATAGGCACTGGAATCCTCTCTTCGATTTGTCTGCAAGAATTATGGCAGGGTGTTCTACTCTAACAACGAGAAAGTGTAGGGCCAGAGTGGATGTCAATGGACAGGTGGAATGAGGTTTTTGTCAGATTAAAAGAGACACACAGATAGATAGGGCCTCCATGCTGGATGAAGCTAAAGGGTACATCAGCTTGTTGAAATTGCTTCAGCCTATGAGAACACCATCTGGCGACGAGTCCAATGCACGGTAGAAAGAAATGTGCACATGGAATGTGTGAAGATTTTCCATCCTGGGAACGATGGGCAGGACCATTCTACATCAATTCTCCACCCCCTTGTGCTCTTCCAGTTCCTTGTTTTTCAAAAAAGTGCTCAAAAACACCAGTAAATGGACAATCGGTTGGTCCCATTTCTTCATGGCAGCATAGTGTGAATTTTAACATGGATGCTGGAGTATTTGCTTCCAATGACCTGAATCACATATTTGGACCTTGATTGTAGCAGGATATGATTTGGATAATGAAGAGTTGAATTCTATTATTGGAACATTGCCAATAATGTTTGAGGGTGGGCATTGTGCAGTGCTATATGGAGATATAGATCATACAGGATTCGAATGCAACTGTCTGAATTGAACTGCTGATTTTGATGTGAATTTCCTCAAGATCAAGAGGTGGCACATGCGATTTGCAAAGCCCTCAATGAAAGTTGAGGTGGCTGTTCATTTAAGATGTGGACATACAGGCTGGGTATGCAATGACAAACATGATTGGCCCTTGAGGAACTAATTTTCTAGCAGCTATTGTTGAGCTCATGTATAATGCATGCTAAGGTCCGTTTTTCAGTTGTTCTGACGAAAGAAACAGAAAAAGGAATGGAGCAAGGGGGCTGTTTGTACACGTAGGGTTGGGACAAAACGGGTTTCTCCTTGTCTTTTATGTATGCACGACAACAAAAGGGGCTCTCTCTCTCACTTTCTAGCGGCCTCGAATCTCACATCTCTCTCTCTCTTCGACTGGAGTAGCAGTTCTCGGGTTGTTTTTGTTTTTGTGTAGGCATCGTGAGGAAGAGAAGGAGGGCAACGACTGTTCTTTTGGGGGGGGGGGGGGGGGGGGGGTCTCTGCTATTCTCTGGGGGGGGGACTTCTTGGTAGGGAGAGTGTACTCTCTATATATGTGTGGACTGCATCTGCGAGAGGGAAGGCCGATCATATGCTGGAAGAGGATATTCAGAGTGATCCCTGGGAGTTGGGAGGTTTGATAGAAAAAGGAAGGAATTTTTTGTGCGGATTGTGCACGTCTGCTTAGGAACCTGCATCAACCTATTGACGGCTTAGGGAAGCAATTTTTTCAAGTTTGTTTTCATCTTCCATATGGCATGTTTCCCCTATCTCTATCGACCTAAAGGAAGACTTAGAGGGAATTGTCAGAGGGCACAAGGAGAGTCACTACAGCATGAGGAAAGGGGTACCCTCTTCGCACTGATAAGCTTTTGAAGGTTTTTCCCAGTGAAGAGAAGAAGACTGACAGGGAGGAGAAGGGTTGGTTTTGCGTGGTGTGTGGGTATGCCATACGATCACATCCGAAGGGAGAGCACTGTTTGCATTGGGAAGGCTTATCAGGTCATGCAGAGCTCGCTTTGAAAATCATGAGGTTTCGTGATATGAGCTCGTTGGTTTTAAGCATAGAAGAAAAAGGAACGACACCATATCAAGGAAGGATGTATTTCGCTTTTTTATGAGGTTGTGCAGAAAATGAGGAGACATGCTACTCCAAAGCCATAGATAAAGACCTCCGTAAGGTAACAGTTGGGGATTCGATGCAGAAGGGGCAGATCGAGGTGCTGAGGTGCTCTTGCTTTGTGGAACTGGACGCGAGAGCTGATTTGGATAGGAAGGAGTGATTGGTTCACGTCATCATTCTATAGTTTTGCATGTTTTCTTTTGCAAAGGAGGCACATATAGCCACTATGCAAGCCTAGTATACGATGTGCGCAAATGAGATCGACATCTGAGAATAGGTTTTGGTTATCGTCATTGTGCTGTGATGGATGAGCAAGTGTAACTACCCTTTGAGATATACAAGTTCCAGCATAGAAACAGTGATAGATGAGTGCGCTCAGGAAGCATGGCATCACCGATTCTATGGAGAGAATGAGCTTGGAGAGAGGCCAACGGTTGAATGGATGATGTTTGCCAATAATTGCTAACAAATCTTCAAAGGAGATGTATACAGAGAGAACTGCAGAGTCAAGGACTTCAAAAGAAGGATGATTAGTGGTTCGATGGATTACGTTGAAGCTTTTCATTGACAGTTCTACACCAAAAAGGAAAGATGTTAACAGATTCTGTCACCTTCGCAAAAAACAAAAAATTGGCAACATGGATTATTTGATGGAGAAAATGGATTCAGTAATATGATCTTTTTGTCATTGTGTGTGTATGAAGAACATTAAAATCGTGATTTTTGAAAGGGCAAGTTATTTGTGTTAGTAAATCCTTGCCTATGCGCTTTGACTACTTCCCAAGTTTTCTTTGATTATGAACGTCCTGATTATGAGTGTCATTGGAGATAATTCCATACCTAAAATAAAATCGGGTTGGGGCACATGTGTTGTAGGAAGTTCTCCTTATTTAGCACATTAAAACTTCAAAGTATTTTTCGGTACAAAGGATTCATACGAGAGAAATTAGCGAAACCTGATGTCTTATGATATTGTGCTTCTTCTAACACATGAACCCCAGTTCATTTCCTGAAGATATTTTTACTCCTTCAAATTTACATAGCAACGGGGACAAGTAGAAACGGAAATAGTGGGAAGAGAGAAGAAAATCATGGTTGCATTGTGTTACAAACTTGAAGGCTTTTGAGGTTGATCATGTTTTTCATGTTTGACAATGTACTTGATGCTTCAATTCAAAGGTTTTAAATTGCTCTTGAATTTAGATGGTAGCATATTGGAATTGAATTGATTGTAGCATTGCGGTCAACTCGGTGAATTCGCTTATGCGTTGGTACTTGGTGAATTGTGTTTACATTGAACAATGATTGATGTCAATTTTTTTACCATTCAAAATATCATTTCTTAAGAAAACGAATTCATCTTGATATGTTATGGTAAAATAACTCTCAAAACAAGGATGTCATTGCCCTTTAGGAAACTCCAACTTTGCGCACCATCTGTAATTGTGATGCATAAGGGTTTTAAGGAAGATGTTTTGATGCGGTAATTTGATAAAATTAGGAAGGAAAGCATTCCACGGAGGAAAAGAAAACAAAGACTGCTCTAAGTTGTGTCATAGGAAAAGTTGAAGCTAATGAGATGAGAGAGAGAGGGGAAGTGAGAAGAAAAAAGAAGAACTAAGGAGTGTATGAGGGAGGGGAAGGAGAAATGAAAGAGGGTTTGGTAGGAAGGTAGGTGCATGTATGAGTGAAAAAGGGAAAGAGCAAATGAGAGTGTGAGAAAGTGCAAGAAGAGGTGTGTGTGTGTGTGCGCGAATGAACGAAGGCTAGTGAAAAGGTGAGAGTGTGTGTGCATAGGAGAGGGAGTGTGTGTAAGCGTATGTGTAAGAGTGAATGCAGGTGAGAGTAAGCAAGAGAGTGAGTGCACGTGGGGAAAAAAGGGCATGAGAACACGAGTGATGGAAAGATGGGGTAAAGGGAATGACTATGTGTGTGCATGTGCATAATCAAACGAAGATGAGAGAAAGGGAAAGAAAGAGAGATACGGTTTGAGATCTATGATTGGATATGCATTTGGGGACTTAATTCCTCTCTTCCACGGATACATTCGAGCATTCTTTGGTGACTTAGAGTAGGCCAAGTGGGCGGAATCGAGTAATTTGGGCAAAATTGAAGCGTGTATAACCATATTTCTCGTGGGCAATAGGACACAACATTTGGCGATCCTACTGGGGATCCCGAAAGAGGGCATATTTGTGAGCAATTGTGGACTCAAAGTAAAAGAAAATGGCCTAGTACAAGTTAGTTGAACAAAACATAGGTGTGTGTGAGACACTTTCCCTTGGACTAAGAGACTCAATCATTTTGGTGCGTCTGCCGGGAATAGCTTGGCACGTCTCTATAAGAGAGTGCCATAGGTTCGCCTAGCGCCACATGTTGGCCGAGCTTGCGGACTCCAGATCTAGTACATGAGTGAGGGAAGCTCATCCTCAGGAGCAATACAAACGCAAAGAGAGGAACGCGCTCAGAGAAGAGCCCTTGAAAGAGAAAGGAAAAGGTGGGAATCGCAAGGTGAGTCAACCTCGACTAGCTCGAAGAAATCTGCCAAAAACATGTACTCCCGTAGGAGAGTCGCGAATCAAGTGCGGAAGTTTGAAGGAGGGATCCTGAGGCCACGTGCGCTAAATTTTTGGGATCGAAGTGATATTGATATCACACCTCTGTTTGAAATGGCTCAGCGGATTTCGGTTCACTTGGGGGACTTTACCAAGTTCTCAGGTGCTTGGGACAAGGATCCAGATAGTTTTATCCAACTGTTTGAGGTTACTTGTGAGGCCAATGAGGTAGTTGACCAGGATCAAAGGTTGAGAATTTTTTCGGTTATTCTCCATGATGAGGCAGCCAATTGGTATGGGATCTGACACCACAAGAGCGTGGAACTTATCAGATGCTCAAGGAAGCCTTCTTGGCAAAGTTTCAATGACAAGGCTTTCAAGATAGATTGGCTCAACAGATGGACTACTTGCGACAGGGAGTCAATGAGAGCATCGATAACTACATTCAGAGAATGGAAACGTTGGTAAGAAAGATGGGCGCGAATGCCCCGAACGATGAGACATTGAAAAGAAGATTCATTTCGGGATTGAGAGATCCTACGGCGCAGCAACATATCAGCCTGACAAGACCGGCAACCTTAATAGATGCTAAGGAACAAGCAAGGCTTTGGGAGGAAGTACAATTATGCCAACAGAGGAAGATGGAGCTCTTATACGAGCCAATGGGAGGCCCAGGAAACATACCAATGAAAGATCCTAGCCAAGGGAATCCCGCATTGATGACCCCAGCTTTTGTAGCTGCCACTAGCACACCAGGAGAGGTAAAGCCTGCGCTAACTGAAGAACGAATATTGGAGTTGGTCACACAAGCTATAAAAGCTGCCACAATGACCCAGGAAACATACACAGTAAAACCAGAGGTAACTACAAACCCCAACCAAGTGTTTAGATCGAATACATGGTGTGGAAAGTGCCATGGTTATGGCCATTTGGCTTCAGAATGCCCTACAGTCTCAAGAGTATTCTCAGATAGATCGCCACCTAGAATGCGTTGCACTTTTTGCGGAAGGACCAATCACACAGAGGACCGATGTTACAACAAGAGAGCTTATGAAGAGAGGACCATGAAATCGGGAGATACAAGAGAAAGACCCTACACGGGATTGCCCGCTCAAAGTGTCCCACCTACATCTCGTTGGGAAAACAGACCGACTTATGGATATGGTGCTCAGGGTCAAGGAGGAGACTATCCGAGAGGAGTCGCACGTGATCAAAGGAGAGATGGTCCAATCCAGTGCTGGAGATGCCATGGCTTTGGCCATACTCAATCTAGATGTCCAAACGAAAAGAAACCAGTCGATTATACCCCACTATGTAGGTACTGTAGTGGAGAGGGCCACTTTGATGAAGATTGTCCAAAACGAAGAGCTTCCACTGGCAAGGATAAGGGACCAGTAGGATCCTCGAATTATGTTGATACTCAGATGCATTCCACAACGAGAGCTCAAGAGCACGTTCCTACAATCGGAGTAGTGTTCAAGACACCGAACCCTCAAGAAGGCTCTAGCTCGTCAATGCACTTTGTGGATGCTTACCAGGCCAAGAAACCGCATAAAGAGCCAACTGTGGCGGTAGTCACAAGAACTCAAGAGTATTTGAAGAAAAATCCAGAAGGTGAAAGCGGAAAAGCAAGCCAAGAGAAGATAGCTGAGCATGGAGAGGTAGAAAACCAAGTTGGAGCATTTGCTGAGCAGCAAGAGCTTGAGGATGGGGAAGAGATTGAGATCCTTCCACCAGTGACCAAGGAGTTTGTGCAAGGCATAGCACCATTCCCCGAAAGATTAAGGGCTCCAAAATGTAGGAAGGAAAGACAGAGTTTGGAGGAAGTAGACATTGTAAAGTTGCTCGCTGACACGGAAGTCACCCTGGACATTGGCACATTGCTGAAATGTTCACCTGCTTATAGGAAACAATTCTACAACGAATACATTAAGAAGCCGAGGAAAGCTCGACATAAAAAGAGACAAGATAAAGATGTCCAAGGGATCATTCAAAGTATTACGATGCAAATTGATTCGAATGCTCCAGCTGTGACAGTCGAGATTAAAGGGTATGCAATCCCTGGTGCTCAGTTAGATAGTGGAGCCGCAGTCAACCTTATGACTGAATACATGATGAAAGCTTTGGGCCTCAACCACATGGAAGAAATGCCGATGTCCTTGCGAATGGCAGATCAAATACAAGTGAAGCCTGCAGGTCTTTTGAAGAATGTAAGCACAGTTGTGGGCGGTCTAGAGTTTAAGGTTCATTATCTGATAGTAAGACCAAGGACCTTAGAGGCTACCTTCTCGATCTTACTTGGACGGCCATGGCTGGTGCAAGCCGAATGTGTGCACGATTGGCGCACATGATTTATCACAATTGGACCGAAGGGCGATCGAATACAACTTCAAGTGTCTCCAAACTTGACCGGCAAGAAAGCGACAATAGCTGACGAAAGGGAGCAGAAAGCAAAGGAAAAGGTTAGACAAGAAATGGCGCGGGTAAGATTTGCCTTGCGCACGGAAACTTCTAAGGACCTTTTACAGGATGGATTTAACTTGCAATTGTCCAAACTCCAACACGCGAAAGTGGGCGAGTACAAAGATCCACTAGTTTACAAGGATGACTCAGACCAGGAGTTACTAGGATGGTTGACACATACCAGTGAATTTGAGTGCTACATGTTGAGTATAGACGCAAAGGAAAGCAAAGCTACCCAATCCCTGGAGAAGGGAACTTCAAAAGAAGAGTTGAAACTGGAGTTAGCTCCGACAATGGAAGTACAACAGTTGAGAGAAAGGGTCAGAATGTTAGAAGAAGAGCTTCTAAGGAGAAGTCGACAATCGGACAAAGAAGCGGAAAGTAAAACTAAAGTGCGGGAAGCCATTGCAAAAGCTAAACTAAAGAAATTAGGTGCGGTTGAAAAAGAAAAAAACAATGATTTACTGGCCAACCATGCACGCGTGATCGGGGAACACTTTCCAATTACAACGTCATCAAGGAATAAGGAATATTCGCGAGAAGCTCAGGTGGAAAAATGGGAAGTTTTTCCAGAAAAGTTCTTGAGCGTGGGGTCAGAGCTACCAGATGGAGTACGAGATTGTATTGAATTGGCACTCAAGAATTTCAGCAAGGCCTTTGCATGGTCATACAGTGATCTGAGAGGAATTGATCCCCGAATCTGCCAACACTATATAGATTTGGAAGAAGGTACCCGACCAATATGTCAACGACTCAGGCGGACAAATCCAGTCTACTTGGAATTGATCAAGCTGGAATTGACTAAATTATTGGAAGCAGGATTCATATATCCCATCGCATCCAGCGAATGGGTATCACCAATTGTAGTTGTTCCGAAGAAAAATAAGAAAATCCGTATTTGCATAGATTATCGAAAGTTGAACGAGCGCACAAAAAAGGATCACTTCCCTTTGCCGTTTACTGATCAAATCTTGGATAGAGTGGCTGGCCATAAATTGTACTCATTTTTGGATGGTTTCAGTGGGTACAACCAAATCCAAATCCATGAAGAGGATCAATCAAAAACTACTTTCACCACGGAATGGGGCACCTACGCATATCGTGTGATGCCATTTGGATTATGCAATGCACCGGCCACATTCCAGAGGGCAATGATAGCTGCATATCAAGACTATTTGCAGGATTGGATGGAGATATTCCTCGATGATTTTGCAATCAGAGGTAATGATGAAAACATGATGGAGAGGATCGAAGCTATTTTAAGAAGAAGCATTGAAAAAGGCATCGCATTAAATCCTGAAAAGTGTACATTTGGAGTACGAAGAGGATTGCTTTTGGGACATGTTATTTCCGAAAAAGGGATCGCAGTTGACGAGGATAAAGTGGAAAAAATTGGACAACTTCCACCTCCTCAAAACTTGCGGCAACTCAGAGGATTCTTGGGGCATGCTAATTATTATCGACGATTTATATTAAATTTTGCATCAATAGCAGCACCACTGACGAATCTTTTGAGGAAAGACCAACAATACCAATGGACTGGAGAGTGTCAGGTTGCTTTCGAATTGATCAAAAATAAATTGATAAATGCGCCAATTTTAGTAGCACCTAACTGGACGAGAGAATTTCATGTGCACACAGATGCTTCTCATACTGCGGTTGGAGCAGTGCTATGCCAAGCCGATGAAAAGAAGTTGGACCACCCTATTTATTACGCAAGTCGCAACTTGAATAGCACTGAGAGGAACTACACGACTACAGAGAAGGAATGCCTTTCGATGATCTTTGCGGTAAACAAGTATCGGCATTACCTGATGGGAAAGCATTTCACGTTTTATGTGGATCACGAAGCCCTAAAGTATATCATTAATAAACCCGAGCTATCAAGGCGATTGATGAGGTGGATGCTACTCCTACATGAATTCCAGTTCACAGTGGTAATCAAACCAGGCAAAGCGCACATATTGGCCGACCATTTATCTCGAATTATTAATGAGGAGCCAATCTCTGGTGTGCCCGATGATGCTCCTGATGGGCATCTATTCCAGGTTGATGCTAAAGTACCTTGTTATGCCGACTTGGTGAATTTCTTGTGCACCACTAAATATCCGCCAGGAGCAAGCAAGAGAGAGAAGCAAAAACTATTAGCACTGGCAAAACACCATAGCATCATTGGGGGGCAGCTCTATTGATATTTTGTACATGAAAGCATTTATCGGAGGTGTCTCGAGGAAGAAGAAGCAGCCCTAGTTTTGAGGGCATTGCATGATGAACCCTGCGATGGGCATTTTGCTGGTGAGCTGACGGCAAGAAAGATCTTATTGGCCGGGTATTGGTGGCCAACGTTGTTCAAAGACTCTCATACATACTGCAAGAAATGCGACAAATGCCAAAGAATGGGCAAACCAACGTTAGCACATGCTGCTCCTCTTACGCTAGTGTTGGCTCTTAAGCCTTTTGAAAAATGGGGAATTGATTTTGTGGGGCCTATTGATCCTCCCTCCAGACGTAGATCCAATAGGTATATCCTGGTCTGTACTGACTATGTTACCAAGTGGGTAGAAGCCAAAGCTTTGAAGACTGACCGTGCTGTTGATGTAGCTAAATTTTTGTACGAACAAATCATCACCCGATTCGGATGCTCGTTGGAGATAGTGAGTGATAGAGGAACACATTTTGTCAATGAATTGGTCGAGGAATTAATGGAATTATATAAGATCAAACATAGGAAAAGCACTCCATATTACCCGAGGGCGAATGGACAAGTGGAGGTCACCAACAAGGTTCTTGAACAGATTCTAACAAAGACAGTAGTTGTGCATAGGCTAGACTGGGATGAGAGACTTTTGGAAGCTTTGTGGGCGTATCAAACATCCTACCGAGTGACGACTAAGAGCACTCCGTTCTCCCTAGTATATGGCGAGGAAGCCATCTTTCCCATCGAAAAAGAAGTGCCGACATTAAGAGTGGCCATCGAGGCTAGGCTAGGAGAGGAAGAGTCATTGAAGGAAAGGTACATACAATTGGTCAAGCTAGAAGAAAAGAGACTCATTGCACAGCAAAGTCTGGAAGCTGTTCAGAGAAGACGTAAGGAGAGGCATGATAAGAATCTCAAGACCTATGCAATTCAAGAAGGGGATTTGGTGCTAGTCTATGATAGCAAATATTATAAATTCCCGGGGAAGTTACAGACAAGATGGGCAGGACCGTTTAAGGTGGTGGAACTCAACCCCAATGGTTCCATGCAAATTCAAGATTTAGGAGAAGAATGTGCTCCTGTGAAGGTTAACGCGCTTCGAGTTAAACCATATTTCAAGTAACATTAGGACGGGAGAAGCCAAACGAGATCCAAGCGGAGGGACGTAGTAGACTCCTTGTACATAGATGTATAGTTACATATATATATATATATATATATATATATATATATATATATATATATATATATATATATATATATATATATATATATATATATATATATATATATATATATATATATATATATATATGCGCATATGTAAGCTATGATTTTTGTGTCATAAATATTATCCCTTGCTAGCTCAGGAATTTTGGACTTCTAATTATTTTTTTCGTTGCGCAGAGACTGTTAGGAGCTAAGTAACAAAATGGCAGATCAAATAACTCAACTCTATTTGTACGAGCTAAGGATATATTTCTCGGACCAAACATTCGCCCGCATGGACATAGAGGTCGACGACTTTGAGACGGAATATGATGTGGAGGAAGCGCACTGGCTAGTATGCTTCATAAACCAGGGTTTGGATGTTATGTTTTATATTGAATGTTTTGAGGAATACCTGACCCGACATGTAGGATGGGCGAGGGATCGATATTACTATTTCGACCCTTCGAGGGAAATGCCTAACGAAGAAAACAATCTCACATGGGCTTGGGCAGATATGTTAACAATAGGAAGTGATGACGGAGCTCCTGAAGTTGAGCTTGACTCGCCCTAGGGAAGTCATCGGGATGCGAGTACGAGTTGAGGCTATACGAGACATCCCGGAGACTCACATTCTAGAGCATCTAAGGATAGGTATACGAGGGACCAAGGCATAGCCGGCTGTAGTTACCAAGTGAAAAGTCAACTCGATGAATACATATGTAGTGTCTGTAATTGAGAGAATGGAGTGAAGAGGTGGTTGATCTGTCAAAGGCTAGAGTGTATATGTTTGCATGCATGTGTGGGAAAAGTGGGAAAATATCTTTCTTCCTCTCCCTAATTCTCAGGACTGGGGCGAATTAATTAACTATGAAAAAAAAAAAATATATTGTGTTGTACCAATGCGCTATGGTGGGCTAGTAGGTGGGTGGGTTTATCCTAGCCGGGTGGTTAGGACCACGAGCCGCATCTAGTTTCGCCATAGGCTTGGGATGTATATGTTTGTGTCTTAGCTACACGCCATAACGGGTTGGTAGGTAGGTGGAGCCATCGTGGCTGGGTAGTCACGACCACGAGCCGCATCCAGCTTCGTTATGGGCTAGCTGATATATGTTACTTGTCTCTCATTATGTGTTCGTATGTTGTGTGCTGCATTGCATTGGTAGATGGGTGGAATCAACCTGGTCGGGTGGTCAGGTCCACGAATCGCATCCAATGTCAATGCAGGCCAACGTGTAATTATAAATAAAATTTACCTATGGAGTTATTCCCCACTCCTGAGAGGGAGAGAGAGAGAGAGAGGAGAGGGCGACGATCGCCTGGAAGTGAACGTTATTTGCTTGTGTGATTGGTATATGGCGGCTTGCGGCAGATCAGCTCACTCTGAATCAACATTCTCAAACGCACGGATAGCTTTATCCGAGGGTTTTCCCGAGTGTGGGACACTCCAGGGTTTTTTATGTAGCTCTTGACTTGTACTCGGGTCTCGATGGCTTTTGTGGGACGACGATGGGGATTCTTAGGGAGTGTCTAGTCATGGAATAATTGTACATAGCGAATAGTAGGTCAATAAAAGGGGTATGCATTTTGGGTATGTTGCATCTCCTGTTGGATTCATTTCAGTTGTTGTTGTTTATTTCAGTATTTCTGTTTCTGTTTTTCGCAATGATAGTTGCATGTGTAAAACATGGAAAGGTATGCATGTGTTGTTTTGGTTGAGAGTATTTTCAAAATGGAATGCATGAGCAATTTGATGCATGTTGAAAATGGAGTTGCAAATATGTGCATGTTCTTGGATCATTATGGAAGTGAATGATTTGTATGTATTCATGAGTGAATTTTTTTAGCACTAATAGCTTCAATGAGTGCAGGTCCACTTGGAATGATGGCTCGATGAAAAGGTATGCGAACCAATTGTAAATTGACATGTTCATGGTTGTTTGGATTTTATTGCAGCAAGAATGGCTCGTCGAGGACGACTTCGCAAATAAGAAGAGGGGAGTATGTTAGCTCACAAAATGGTTGGTTTTTATGCACTAATTTGTTGCTATTTGGCAGAAGAAGATGTTTGATTACAGGTACTTTAAGAGTGATCAACAACATTCCTGTTAATGAAATCAACTGAGGGAGTCTACATTCTTGCATCACTTCTATGAAGGCAGTACAACAGCAGATAAATGTTATGGCACAGTTGAGCACGTTAGATTATTATAGCCTCATACATGGGGAGGATAGGTTCTAAGGAGGGGATGAGATGCATGTCTCGAGGGGAGCTTTGGTAGCAGGTGTTTGCTATATACCATTCCAAGTTCTGTCATCAGCAGATATGACACAACTAAGGGCCTCTACTGTCTACAATAGTAGATGTCGGTGCATAAGTTACACCGGTCTGATCCATCGATTTGCCTTCTCACCCCAACACTGAAGACCTCAAACTCCAACACTTGGGCCTTGTTTATCAAGATCTCATCAAAGCATCATTTAAAGTTTAGCTTTATTCTTTTCGATCATGGATTCTTTCACCTTCATTCTCAAGTTAGATGCATTTTCTACAAATGTTGAAGTTCATGAAAACTTCTTTGGGAAATGACATCACAAATAAGGTAGATTTTTTTTTTGTGCCCTTTCATCTTATTATCTCACCAACCCTTTTGCATCCATGTAATTTCACATGCAATGCATCCTCTACAAGTTGCACTTCAAGTTCTAATCTTGGTCTTTGTTCTGATCCTTTCTAGTCTCTTATCCTGGACATCTAGTCTTGTCCTATTGTAATCTCGTAGTACAAGATCTTTTCTAGTTGTCTATTGTTAAGTCCTAATGCCCACGAAAAAGATGCTTATACAAGCCCTTATTTTGCTCAAACCCCGTGGAATTGGTCCACTTGGATTATTTGGAATCCACAATGATCTCGCAATGGATTCTTCCTATGTCTATGCACTAGCTCATAAATTCCCATTCCTACCCGGGTAGATCCATGCTGCTGCCTCTATCGATCCACATAAGAATGATGACCACTGCAGCTCAATTAACATCTTGACATTCAAGAATTATAGCATACATCTTCCTCCGTTCATTTCAAAGCCCAAAACAGATTGAAACAAGAAACTCTCTCACCATCATGAACATTGAATTCTATGTCACCACATTTTAATGCCACTCATGAGAACCTAGGAAAAAGGTGCCTAAGACAGGCACACTTCTCAGTATTATTCCAAGACATGCTTGCAGCAAAAAGTAGCTCTCCATCAAAGAGTTGTGGATCAATTATATGCAGTTCTCATGCATACTCTAAAATTCTTCCTTTCTTCAGGATTGTACATGCCAAAATAACGAAGTAAATGAACCATACATCTCGGTATTCATGTAGAGAACAACTTTTGTATATCCATTATCGGTTAATGTTTTAACAAATACATCTGATACATAGGTCAATCAACATGTCATGTGTGAGTATGATTCTATTCTTGCTCTAAGAAAGGTAGAATAGTTGCTGCGCACTAAGAAAAAAACATGCAGCTTATTCATGCAAAACAAAAACATATAATGTTATTGTACTTTTTTTTTTTTTTGTTTTTCGCTATCAAGTCTTGGTGCTAACAACTTCAAACTAAATGGCACAACTCATTCATATTGCTCTCTCAAACATGAAACGTGGGATCCAATCCAATAATCAGAGTTTGAGTCACATCAAAACTGAGAATGGAGATAGTTAGAAACTGAGAAGCTAATTATTGCATTAGACAAACCAGAAACATGGAACACATAACGAGTCCGCTCAAATGTTAGGGCATCTCTTTAATTCACCTCTAGTTCTACGAGATGCACATCTTCTCTTTTCTGATAACTTTTCATCTTTTAATTATAAGTCTTTTTGTTTCCGTGCAGAAATCATTCCCATAGCTCTCAGTCAACGTTGGTTCAGAGAATTAGAGTTTCTTTGACACTTTTCAATATGACATTTCCTCCATATGATCGATTGGCCCCAAAGCTATTAGAAATTCCAACTTTTCCATGCGCTGAACAGTCACGTTAGTAAATCTAACGGTAGTTTTTATTAATAAACAAATTTGTACGTAAGTTCACAGTGATGGCAATCATAAAACATTGAACTTATCTCAATTTGAACATTGAACTTGTCAGCGGATTAGCAGTCATGAACCCTTCCTCTGCATGCCATAAGAACCTGCAATCTTCCCCAAAATATCACGCTCATAGGGCCCCGAGAGAACCCTTCTATCCTTCCTCTCACAAACAGCGCCACCAATTCAGCATCATAATCTGTGATGTCGTTACATCAGAGCTTGAAGAATGTGAAGATGTGAGAAGCAATTGTTGTTCCGATCCTCGAATATTGGAGACTTGTCAGAGGTGTCCAGCTGCTCCGTGCATCTCTCTCATCGTTGTGTCTCCGCTATCTCTGCCACTCCTCCCAGAATTCTCCCCAGCAGCGTACAGAGTCGATGACCTTCCTCTGTCTCCTCCTGTTGCCCTCTTCCCGATGGGTCCTAACAGCCTTTTTAGCATGAGGAATGCGCTGCCGTCCCCCATTGGAATCCCTCAGAATCCAATCATTTCCCTTCGATACCCTCGTCCTGAAGACGATGCCCTCTAATCTCGTCCTCCTTTTTTCTGTGGCCACCGAAAAAAACCTTCCCCAAAAAATTGCTAGCTGCCCCCCTCTTATCTGTAGATCGGTGCCAAAAAACTTCCCGATGCGGGTCTAATAAATGTGGATATCCTTTCTCAGCATAACCCAAAATGAGAGAGTTCCATGTGACCAAGTCTTGACTTGACAGCTTGTCAAAAACATCTTGAACTTTTGATACCAAAAATAAATTTGCATACATACTGATCAAGGCACTCCCCAAAAATAAGGTCCTTGTTGCAAATCCTTGTCTTCCAATACCTGCATGCAACTCTATACCCATGTGAACCGCTCCTTGAACAGCATAGGCTTTCAAAACACAAACATATGTGACTTCATTAGGAGCAATTTTTTCATCTGCTCATAGCAAGCAAGAGCTTTATCAGCATGATCATGTTCTACATATCCACATATCCTGCAAACCGGGCATTCCATGACACCACATCCTGATTCAGCAGCCTATCGAAGACTTCGTGTGCTTTTCTGATCAAGCCACACTTGACATACATGTCTATCAATGCATTTCCAACAGCAGTACCAAGTTCCCGATCCATTCTGATCATGATGGCGTCATGTAGTTGCAAATACTTTTCATCCATTGATTATCTCTGCAAGTACCTGAAATCAAATGTATTTCCCTGCCACATAGAACCACATTAGTGCATCAAAACCAACCAAATTGTGGGCTAACATCTATGTATCTAGTTTGTCTCCCTCAAGGGAATTCTTGTATCCTAAATATCTTGCTTCATACCTATGGTCTCAAGTTGTGGGATCTCCTATATCATCTCTAGTTGATTTATCCATACCCATTAGTTCTTTGTTGTGGGAGTTCTTGTATCATTTACATATTCCTGTATTGTTTTCCCTATGTGGGTGATCTTGTAATCAAAATTATAGTTCCAAAATCTTGTCCAGTTCAATAAGAAGGCACAATCTAGTGTTGTCCTGACACTAGATGCTGCAAAATGAAAGAGGAATGATAAAACTAAGAAGAATGCATATAAATGAAAAGAATATGGCCCATAATGCAAATAATCATGTTATAAAGAACTATCCTAGAATTTCTATTAAGGAGACAAAGAAGAAAGAGATAGTAATGGTTGTTGCAAGCACTTCTAATTCTAGAATTGAGTCCATTTACCTAGTGGAGAATGGATTATGGGCATCCACTACAAAATTTAGTTATGATCCATCATCTCATGATTATTTTTTATCTATTCTAGATTTAAACTTTCGGTACTCTAAAATTGGTGCAACTTAACATATTATCTCTTAACATAGATTCTTTTGTGAGCTTGAGCCTTTTCCTAATGGAAATATTATCAGATATAAAGAAAAACTCTTCCTATGATATGATGGGAGTAGGAGAAACTATCACCACTATTGCTAATGAGAGTACATTCACATTATCATATGATTTCTACGTGCTAAGCATCAAGAAGAATATGTTATAACTTTCAATAGTAGGCGAGATTGGCTTTGAACTAAAGTTCATGGATCATAAGTGTACAACTCATGATGTCTCTGATGGGGAAAAATTCATTGCATCTTGCATGATATGTGACAAGCTCTATAAGCTCAAAACATAACAATGATTTTTTATTATTGAGGATGTCTACGCCATCTCATATGCAAAACTTTGCCATGCATGTTTTGTCTGAATTTCGCTACTTTTCTATGCTTGAAAGATCTTGATATGTTAACCTCTTTATCTAAACGTAAAAAACCATTTGAGCATGTATATGAGGGTTACATTTTTGGTAAGATGCTTCTTCATAGTGACGTCTCTAGTCAATCTAAAGTTCAAAGTTTCTAAGATCATTGTCATTAAATGGGTCTATAAGCTGAAATGCAAGCTTGATGATAGTTCCTCATTTTGAGCCATATCTTTTGGATTGTGCATGGAATAAAAGTTCAAGTCTATGCACAATCAGATCATGCAACACTAGTTGTTCCTACCATTTCAAAATTCAATCACAATGGCATCCAAGTGGTGCAACTGACTTGCAAGTACGCTTTCCTCTATGCATTGTCCCTTCTTCTCATGCTTCCTTTTTTCTCCTCTTTTGCTTGTTGTGGTCTTTCATGGAGATGCTCTCCCTCTCACTTTCACACACCCACACAAAACCAAGTCATGTTCCTACCATTTCAAAATTCAATCACAATGGCATACAGTGGTGCAACTGACTTGCAAGTGCTCTTTCCTCTACGCATTGTCCCTCCTTGTCATGCTTCCTTTTTTTCTTCTTTTGCGTGTTGTGGTCTTTCATGGAGATGCTCTCCCTCTCACTTTCACACACCCACACAAAACCGAGTCATGTCTCAAGACTTCGGAGTCAAGCTTCTCTCGCGGAGAGAACCCATGATGTACACAAAACCGAGTCATGTCTCAAGACTTCGGAGACAAGCTTCTCTCGCGCAGAGAACCCATGATGTTTAGGAAGTTTAGAGTCAAGCTTGATATCCATTTTCCACGCGGGATGATATTGATTAGGAAATGTCTATGCCAAAATGGTTGGTTTAGAGTTTGAGAGAAGGCAATATAGATGCATGTTTGCTTTATGATACTCAATTAGGCTTCCATATGATTTTTTTGCATCAAATTTCTCTGAGGGAGTTGTTTCTAGCCTCTCTATGAGAATGATCCTATTTCCTTCGATGAACAACAAAAATGAAAGAAATTTGCTGGCTGCTATGCAATCATAATCTGATGCTATTATGAAAACTGGTACTTGAAAAGGTCATTGATATTAAATGGGTCTATAAGCTGAAATGCAAGCTTGATGATAGTTCCTCAATTTGAGCCATATCTTTTGGATTGTGCATGGAATAACAGTTCAAGTGGCACAATCAGATTATGCAATACTAGTTGTTCCTACCATTTCAACATTCAATCACAATGGCATCTAGTGGTGAATAATATCCAACTGACTTGCAAGTGCCCTTTCCTCTATGCATTGTCCCTCCTTCTCATGCTTCCTCTTTTTTTCTTGTTTTGCTGCATTGTCCCTCCTTCTCATGCTTCCTCTTTTTTTCTTGTTTTGCTTGTTGTGGTCTTCCATGGAGATGCTCTCCCTCTCACTTTCACGCACCCACACAAAACGGAGTCATGTCTCAAGACTTCGGAGTGAAGCTGCTCTCGCGCAGAGAACCCATGATGTACACAAAGGACTTCGGAGTCAAGCTTCTCTCGCGCAGAGAACCCATGATCTTTAGGAAGTTTGGAGTCAAGCTTGATATCCATTTTCCACGCGGGATGATTCTACGCAATGCTGATTCGCCATAACACACACATCCTCTCTCTTATCTGTGTTAATTAGCTGAGAATTAAGAACCGCATGCGAATGGAGAGTCAACGCCTACTCTCGGCATTATATATTGAAACATGAGGATCATTCTATGCCCTGTCCGTGTGCATTACACACACATTCTTTTCTTTCTTCTTTGTGTTTGAGTCTAGCATGCAAATAAGGGTCAATGCGAAATCGCCTCATTGTATGTTAAAACTTGGGGATCACGCTATGCCCTGTCAGTCCACCGTTCCACCTCCATCTCCATCGCCAACGCCACCGGCTCTGCCATCTTTTGAAGTTTCTCACATCACATCTCAAGAAATGTTCCTGCATTGACGCGCCCATCTGTCAATGTCGACTTGTAGCTCATTACTCTAACTCTCTTTCTTTCTCTCACACACGAATTCATATGATATACGTACTTCACTCATTCCGTAGTCATTGTCACAGTTCTGATTACAAGTCTTCCAGTCTTTATTAAACTAACTCTCTCTCTCTCTCTCATATGACACCACGAGTTATATTCTCTCTCTCTCTCTCACATATGACACCACGAGTTATATTCCTCCGTGCTCACAGCTTGTCATCCAATCGTTATTAAATTATCTTTCAACTTCTTCTCTTATCTTTTGACGAGCCACTAAGAAACGTACAGTAATGTGTATATATATATATATATATATATATATATATATATATATATATATATATATATATATATATATATACTCTTGAACTATTATATGAAGTAAAACACGCAAAACTATTACATGATAGAACAGATAACAACATGCTCTGAGATCAACAGGATTAGACATGGTGTTAAGCATCCGAATTTCGAACCTCCTATCAAAACTCTGATTTTTGAATGAATCCTCATAAAGAACTCGAAAGAAATTGCATGTCCATCGATGATGATTCATCTTCTTTAACAATGATAATTGTCCACGAAACAGATCCATCATATAAGACAACAGATCCACGAAACAGATCCATCAGAGAAGACAACAATCTATCTTGAAAGACAGCAACAGTTAAAATGTATTAATATAATTATATAAGCCAAAGGCTCATGACCCACTTAGACATGAACTTGACCATGTAGAAATGTATCATAAAATACTCGCTCGTTCATGATCATGAGAGTTTTCTTTATGTATTATTCTTTAAGTGTATATATATATATATATATATATATATATATATATATATATATATATATATATATATATATATATATATATATATATATATATATATATATATATAGTATCAGGTCACTCTCGTATATTCTCTTTAGACAAAGATTAAGATTACTATTCTTTCTTTCCTGAATTTGTTTGTGATCCTCCTTTTATGTATGAGATTTTATGAGAGCTTTCTTCCCTATGTCCTTCCTATTGGCATAGTACTAGATCGAGTGTTCTTGTAGAGATCTCTTGAATAACTACGACACTAAAGAGTCTATGAGAAGTCGTGGATAATTTGTGTTTTTGAAAGGGCCTCAAATTTCTATGAAATTTGGTATGTAAGTAGAAGATGCAAATTTTGTTGTGCTCAAATTCTTGATTCAAAGCCATTCCAACCTTTGTTTAGATCCTTTAGGGTAGGCTCCATAGAAAAAATCGCTCAGTTTGCAAACCTATAAATTGTGTTTTGCTTGGCATGTTCAAGCTAGTTCATATGCTGAACTAGCTTCATATGAACTAGCTTCATATGAACTAGCTTCATATGCTGAGTCAACTTGTGAATGATAAGGTTGATAATAAAAAAAATTCATGCTTAAGGCCTATTCAAGAAAAATGGGAATTATACAGGATTCTGAGACAGGTCTCTGTGTCCCAATGTTTTACTTTTCTACTCATTCACACACTACAACAAGTTATTATCTCTTGTTTGGATTATATATAATTGACACTTTAATATTAAGGATAATTGTATTATAAATGAGCTATCAAGGTTAAGATAAAACTTAAGAAGTCAACATAGTAAGTAATATAAATGGGACTTGAATAATTCCCAAATTTCTTGAATAGGCCTTGCTTGGATATTTGAATGAAGAATATCCTGATGAGAGACGATTACCTGAAGTATATTGAAGGAGATAATGAAAAACCCCCACAAATAATAGAGAAGAAGCAAACTACATACCATTAAGAGAGTATGAAGGGTGGAATAAATGAGAATGGAAGATAATTTATTGGTTGTCTCTTGGCATACAAGATAACTTGATTGGGCACATATAGGATGCCAAAAATCCAAAAAGAACCTCTGAATGTTTGTTCACATTCTATCATACCAATACAAAGGCACACAAATTGTAAACTCGACAATGAGTTGCACACAATGGAGAAAGAAAGAATGTCAATAATCGACTACACTATAAAACTGAAAAATACATGTGAATCACTTACATCTGTTTGTATCAATGTAGATGATGATGATGATAAGGGAGATGTTCCTTCATGTTTTCAGAGCTACATATAAGCACTTTTGAACTTCTATTCATCCTAGAAGAAACATCCAAAAGTACAGTGATCTTATGTTCATGTTGATAATTGAAGAAAGACAAGGAAAAGCTCTTAAAATTATTCCCAACTTCAATCTTATATTCAGCTTATCCTTGGAAGCTATTTAAATTTCAAGGTCTATAATTCCCTTAAGTTTATCCTTTGTATTCAAAACTACCTTTCCTTTTGGAAATTGATGCGCTAAGTTTGTTCAAAATTGTAACTCACAATAAAAAGAAGGCTTTTTGTATGTGTGATTGGGTAGGCTATTCTAAGACACCCAAGGGTCTCCAAGTGACTTAATTGGGCTGACCTAGGCCCATGTGTCTTGCATCTTTTGACCACACCTCTTTGCAAGTGTGGTTTGTAACTTTTTAGAGTTCAAGTTTCTTCTACAAGGGCTATACAATGTCTATAACCCTAATGTTTGCAAATGGCTGAGCTGCAACTAAATAAATGTACCATCACTCTTCATAGATAATCTAGTAAAGCTTACTAAAAGTTTCCCTCACATATATCGAGATAACCACTATACATGTCAGAGAGATGAAAAGGTGTTACATGTCATCTTCAATCATCACATGTTGAGCTTGATATATCAACAATGAAAACACATTTTTGTGCCTTGGGATTAATCTTCCCTCTGATTTGTGAAGGTATGTGTGCATAAGCAATGCATCCACATATTATGCAATGATCCACGATTTTTTTTATTCCATTCCAAGTTATATAGGGTTTCACACCTTCTAAAGATTTTGAGGGTATCCTATTTATAAGGTAAGTGACAATGGATACTGCTTGCTCCCCTGTGGCAATGGATACTGCTTGGTCCCCAAATAGCAATGTGGACAAGCTCCAAGATCTCTGCACATATGTATCCCTTTTTTGTGAAATTGTTGATTGTGAGACTTGCCAAATTGTCATGCACTCCATTTGTAAATCATATGTTGCTTCATGATATTAGGTAGTCCAAGTACACTTTGATTTTTTCTAATTTTTTTCCAAGGCCTCTCTCCAATGTGAGCCAACCTTATGTGCCAAACTTCTAGTTTTGATAGGGTTTTTATGCCATAATCATGAGTATAATTTTTGTATTATCTTCTTTGTTTGTAACCTCTTTAATAGTTGTTGTTGAATTTGTTATTGTAATTGTGGCCATAGTTGTTGTTGTATCTACCTCTAGGAGCTCCATATCCTCGTCTGTTGTATCTTCTTCCTCTCTAGTTCCTTGGGTTCTTGAATTAGTTCTCTACCTCTTCCTCTTGAACTTCTCCCTCTACTTACAAAGTTAGCTTAGGAGGTGCTTGCTTCTTGGTCATACTCTTCCATTTTCCTTTGAAATATTTTCTTCTACCTTTATCAATGTATAAGGCAGATGATTGCTTACCTTTTGAAGCATCTCCATTCGGCATAAGCTTGGTTTCATGATGGTGTTGGTATATATGGCAAGCCTAAGTGCTTGACCATATTTTTTTAGTTACATTTGAATATTATAAACAATGTGGATGTATACACATAACCTTAGTTCATTCCTAAGGATAAGTCTCAATATAATTTTACCTATTGTAAAAGTGTTTATGATGAAAAATCAATAATCAAAGTAGTTCTTAAGGGAGCCAAAATCCACGAGCCACATTCGATTCCAAAGTTCAAATGAGTATTTAAAGCGTGATTGGAATATTTTGGTAGAATCAATCAACAATTATCTACTAAAATCTAGGAGAAAATCTTACATATACTTTAGTGCAAAAGTCGTGGGATATACTAGAGCTCTCGCTCACTTCTAGAGTGCCCATTCTACCTATCTGGTAGCCATTGTAGTCCTCAACTCCAAACATTTTAATTTACATAATATCTATACATATCAAGTTTCATCATCTTCTTGATCTACTTTCCATTGATGTATGTGTACTATTCAAGTCTGCTTAGAAGAGCTCTTGAAAATTAAACGAGAGTTATGAAAACATGTGGAAAATGAAGTTTCAAAAACTTGAATGCTCCCACTTCAAGTTTCAAAACTTGAATGCTCCTATCTTGTTTAACAGAGATCTTGATAAATGAGATAGGAGAAATGAGTGAAGGTGAAGAAGGAAATTTCTATCTTTCCATTACCCACTAGGGCCAAACTACCAAGGAAATCTTAGATTTAGGTATGAGTGTTTCCATTGCTACCATTACCAAACTACCAAGGCAATCTTAGATTTATGGATATAGTGGGGAAAACTAGCCTTGCCACCCATGATAATGAAATTTCAAATGGTTGATGGGCATATTGAACTTCCATTGGGATTGTTGGAAGGTATCACTTGTTGGAGTTAGACGTCTGCAGAAGCACGCGAACAGCACAAGGAAGAATAAGAAGCTTGGAGCACAACACACAATATTGTATGTATTACTAGAGAATGTAAAAAGATAAGTAGCCCATCAGGGAAATAGGCGTATATACAAGCCGGGGGGAAAAAACCTCCTAAAGAGGGAAAAAAGTTCCCCGGCGGTCCTAGTGTGTTCACATACATCACTACCTAAATATATCAACAAACCCCCCCTGGGAGTGATGCGGTGAACAAGGAGCTGGCACTGATGTATAAGGAAGTGCCAAGCTACGTAGAAATCACTCCACAAAAGGAAGTAAGCCCAAAGCTTTGTGGAAAGCTTCAAACTTCTCCCTAGGCAGAGCCTTCGTGAAAAGGTCTGCAATGTTCTCCTGTGTGGGCACATATGCCAAGCTGATCTCCCCAGCAGAGAACCTCTCCCTGACATAGTGATAATGCACCTCAATGTGCAAGCATGGAACACAGGGTTCCTCGCAACTGCCAATGTGCTCTGACTGTCAGTGAAGATGGTGGTGGCAGAAGTCTAACCAACACCCAAATCAGCCATAAGGCATTTGAGCCACACACACTCAACAGTCGCTGTGAAAGCTTCCCTATACTTAGCCTCACAACTGGAAGTTGCCACAGTAGGCTGCTTCTTGCTCAATCAAGATATACATGAACTACCAAGCATGAAACAAAAGCCACTAGTGGACACACGAGTGTCATAGCAACCAGCCCAATCAGAGTCAGAAAAAGCATGCAAATTTGGTGGTAGTGATCGTACAAAGATGATTTACAATAACTATCTTCCAGATAAAGATAGAATGGCTATGAAGGTTATTTTGTGTACAAAATTTCATTTACAACAAAGAGCATATAAATATCTTTCAACATATGTTGGAAGTAATGGGCTAAATATCAAGATAGATACAAAACTCTATACATTTTTGGAGCCTTCATCTTTCTTATTTTTGTTCTTTTTGGAACTCTCACTTCTTTGCTTATTCTTCGGGACATGCTTCAGTCGAGAGCAAACAGGAGGTGTTTTCTTCTTATCTTCAGTATTCTTATGTCCTCGTGGTGGAGGCGGTGGAGGAGAATCTAGATCATAAGTTCAAATAGCATCTTTTAAGATGGCATGAATTGCTTTTTCTCTTTCCAAAAGGATCCATGCATCTAGATAGCCATATAGATTTAGATCTGGACTATAAAATCTATACTCCAAGAACCTTACTGCATTGGCAAATACTCTCCATCCACATGATGTAGTGTCTTTCTGTAGTCACACATGAATTTGCATATAACCAAACTTTTTTCCTTCATTCACTTTGCTTCAATATTTATGATCAGTGTGCATTTTCAAAAGTTTGGCACCACTGCATATAAGAATGCATGACAATAAATAGATATCACAATGCATTCACTTTGCTAAATAAATATCACAATGCATGGCAATAGAAATGTAAAAGATAAATGGAAGTGTGAACGTACAGTTTATAGTTACCATGATGTGATTGGAGAGAGTTCATAAATAAGGCTTGGTATTCAACAAAATCAATAATTATAAGACTCCAGTGGTCCCTAAAAATGTGACATGTTCATTTATAAAACCATCAATAAAGAAATAACTTTATAAGAGAAATAGAAATGAAAACTTACTTTTCAATATATGGATAAACTATATATAGTATCTCCTCACTAAAATTCTTGAGAAAATGATCAATTTCTCCATGCTTGAATAATATACACTGAGTCACAAGGGGATCCAAAATAAAGACCTTCCTCGAGACTTACTCCTCACATTGCTGTAGTAAGACCCTAAAATATAAAATCATCAAGAAATGCATCAAGAAGATCAAGTATTGATAAAATGCAGCATATTATGGACTGAAAATACCTGAGAGCTATATTAAAAATGTTGTCAGAGGTTTCAACATTGAAGTCTCTCAACATTTTATTGTCTTCAGGCCTAATGTCAAGCATGAAGTCATCCTCCCATAGCATTGAAGCATTGACAATTACCAGGCCATCTTCTTTCTTTAAAAGCTTTGAATTAGCCTTCTTCAGCCTCTGAATGTCCTCAAGGATAACAGATTCTTCTATCAAAAGATTCATTCTTCTCTTCTCCTCCTCAATCTATGCTGCATTTCTTGTTGAATGGCCATGAGAAGGGATCTCTTCAATTTTGATTGTGGATGGCTTAGGCTTTCTTGCTAGGGGTATATTAAGAATATCAAAAAATTTCTAATCATGCTTGTCAAGAGGTACAATGGCTTTATCAAACTTTTATCTTAGCCTGGACACAACAACATATTCCTTGACCATGTGTCACCCTATGACAATGTGCTACACAAAGATAAGCATCATGCATGAAATCAATTGCAAAATCTTCTACTACTTCTTGCAAGCATAGAAGAGCCCGAGTCTTCCATTTGACATTCACAAATGGAGTAGTCTTCATCAAAGAGCAAAGATTGGCAGAGATCTCCTTAACTACTAGACTCATAAAAGGATGCCTTGGGATGAGAAGTCCCACAGTTTTCTTAGCTCTTCTGATTTCCCTCACTGATTTGACATGATATTTAGCTCTCTTTTTGGAATATGTTTTTTGTGGATCAACCTTATCTTGGCTATGTGTGGTCTCTGGAGTAGGGCCCTGCCCCTCTGGAATAGGTCCCCCATGGTCTTGGTTCTGAGGGTACAACTTCCTAGCTGTCTTCTTTACCCTAGCCATGATCTGTAAAAAAGAATTGAAGTGGATCAAACACATGGAAAACCAACAAACCATAAGACAACCAATTCAAGTGATAAGGGTCGTCCAAAAATCTCCAATTCATCTAATCGCTTGAATCGATTGTATCAAATAAATCAAGGTGTTCGCTTTCTTTTTATGTATTCCATGAAGTATTTAGAGGTGTTCCTACCTTAGAATGAAAATGACTAGGCATGATCGATTCAAGCGAATAGGTCAATCCAAAAATCTCTGATTCCCCTAATCGCTTGAATCGATCATCCCAAAGCAAGTGGAAGAAATGAAATCCCCTTATCTTCACTACTGATCCTAAAAGAATAAATAATCAAAAAAATCCTTTGAACTAGCGATGACCAATCCAAGCGATTGGGGAAGTCCAGTCATCTCAATTCGACTAATCGCTTGAATCAATCGCCTTCCACAAAACATGATTTTTGACTTACACGATTGATTCAAGTGAATAGGTCAATCCGAAAATCTCCGATTTCACAAATCGCTTGAATCGATCATCTCTAGAAGATAGCAAGCTCATGGATAATACCTTGTATACCAAGCGAGCTCAAAGAGAAGATGACTTAGTGATATTCACAGAAGAGGTTTGAAGCATGAAAACTGGTGGAAGTCAGGAGAGCAGGTATGCAATAAAAAAAATGGCAAAAATGAAGGCAGGAGCTTAAATAGATCTCATGTCGAGTTGACCGTATGTGCCATGTGGAAACGTCTAATTGTCAAGCTCATCTAGCCGTTGGGATGTAAATTTCCATGTTCGATCTAATGGCCTACAAGAAAAGGCGCCTTTCTCTTGTTTATCTCATCTCAACCATTGGATGAGAGGCTTGATCCAAGGGCCTCAATGTAAACGTGCCTGTTTGTAATGGAAACCTCTCCAAACCACACAATTGATGCGTGATCGAACGACCAAGAACTCATCTCACCTTGAATTTTGCAAAAGGAGATAAGCCCTTGGATATATGAGGCCATCCAACGGTTCATAATCATTTTGAAGGTCTCCCAAACCACTCACGCCAAAAAAACCATGGAGATGTGGTGGTTTACAAGCCTTTGACTAGGAAAAAACCATGGAAGCCTATGCCTAGTCTAGGAGATTAAGAGACTAGACTGTGTCCACTGCTCTTCTCTCATTGCTGGATGACTAATCAACCCTTAATCTAAAAGGCCCATGGAGGGTCCATTTTTTCCCCTAATGTTTGCATTGCATGTCCAATCCGTTTGTGCCACATCTCTATATCAGCAATAACTCCTATAGCTTTTGCAAACATGGTTGTATTCATTTCAGGAAATTTCACATTTAAGGTGAACATCCTATCCACTTTGTTTCCTTTGGAAATCAATCTTCCATCACGTTTGTATTCTTCTACATATAACCCATTAGCATTGAACCAGAATTGTAATCCCTGGTCAACCATTTGTCCAACAGAAACCAGATTCTTTGTTATATTTTGAACATGCAGCACATCAGCAAGATGTTTTACCTTCCCCTCCTCCATGGACAATGCTATGTTTCATGTATGATCGATAAGGTGTGATGTGGTATCACTTGTTTCAACGTATCCAAGAACTGACAATTTTTGCAAAGTACTAAACCATTCCACATGACTGGTCATGTGATTTGAAGCACTTGAATCAACATACTAGACATTATCATTTGATTTTGAAACACCAGCCGACATTGTATTCATCATGTGATGTTGAACCATGAATAGCTTCTCAAAATAATCTACACTCGTGGATGCATAGTTGTTTTGTTGCCTTTTGTTATTTTGATTCTTCAACCTGCAATCATGTTCAAAGTGTTCAAGTTTACCACAATTCCATCATCCTTTACTATCATTACCTGAATCATTTCTTTGGAAATTTCTGCGACCTCTTTGGCTCCCCTTGCCTCGAAATTGTCCTCTTCCTCCTGCATGATTCTGTTGTTGACCTTGGTCTTGGTTACTGTTTCCTCTTCCACTTCCGAAACCTCTACCTCTGCCTCGTCCTCTGCCAGAGTAGAATACCTGCTCAGAACTAGATTTTCCTTGGTAGTTTGAATCCTCACCAAGATTCTTTTCTTCAATAATGAGCATAGACACCAGATCAGCAAAATTTGGAATATTTTCCATCGTCTGTATAGAAGTTCTGAACTACTTATATGCAGCTCCTAAACCACGAAGGCACACTTCCACCTTATCATCATCGTCTACATTCGCACCAATAGATGTAAGTGACTCACATATGCTTTTGATTTTCAGGGTGTAGTCACTTACCGACATGCTCTTCTTTTCCAATGTATGCATCTCGTTCTTGAGTTTCGATTTCTGTGCCTTTGTATTGGTCTCATACAAAGTGACCAAACTGTTCCAAGCCTCTTTTGGAGTCCTGGCATCTTGTATGTGTCCAATCATGCTATCCTATATGCTAATAGATAGCCAATACATTACCTTTCGTGCTCCTTGATTCCATTCCTCATATGCTTAGCTAATCTCTAGTCTCATTTCTTTCTGGTAACTGTAGAGCATTTTCGTTCTCTCCTTCGATGTATTTTCAGTATCCTTTTCCCATCAGGAAATTCGTCATTCTAAATCTCCAAGCATGAAATTTGTTCTTCTCCAGCTTATTGCTCATAAGCTGACTCATTCCATCTGTGTTTGCCATTTCTATAGTGATTCATGACACGACAAAACACTACGAGCAGCACTTCTGCTTGAACACTGTCGCACTATGCCGTGACAGTTCAATCTTAGAAAAACATAATTTTCGTGTATCAACAGTACATGGAATCGCTTGAAGTTCAAGATTTGGAACATACGAGTATTGCCAAACATGACGCAAGTTACAGTTTCCAAAATTGACCTAGTTTTTCTATGGGCCCCACCTTGTGGGCTTGAAATGGAGGTCGAGATGGCTTCGAAACTTTGATATGACAAAAACGAGTGACCCTAAAGGGATAACTTGTGAAAATATTTTGACATCTTCTACCTTCATACCAATTTTTGTAGCAATCTGAGGTCGTTTGTGAATCGCGATTTCTCCATACCATCTCGCGTACTCTTCACCGTCAGCCTTCTTCACTAGCTCTCTACAACCACACTGGCGCTGATACCATGTCACGAGGAAGGAGATAAGGAAGAGATCTCACACACACACCCTCACAATCAATGAGAAGCACACACTCAGACTAAGGCAAGGAAGAATGATCTTCTTCTTCTTCTTCTTCTATTACATAAAAAGAAACGTAAAAGAATGACCTAAAAAACAAGAATACAACTAGTGCAATATATAAAGATTAGTACATAAGGAAAAAACCTAATGTCTGTGAATGAGTGAGCTGGCAAGGAACAAATGTGCCATCACTCTCGATAGAAGAGGCCTCTACACCAAAAACAGAGTCTGCTAATCTTGTGCAGGAAGAAGAATGGGCGTTTACTATTGTTTGCAGTTTTGACCCATCTTATGAGCAGTGCATTCTGCAGTAGACTCAGATGTTTGGTACTTTGATAGTGGGGCGACCAAACATATTACGTCGCAGCGCAGTTTCTTCTCTTCACTCGATCCTGCCCCTACGTGGAATACTGTTACATGCACCAACAACTCCTCCTATCCTGTTATGGGAGCTGGTAAGATCATTTTGACTACTGCTGATGGTAGTTCTTTCGCTTTGTCAGACGCTTTGTTTGTGCTAGGGATCAAGAAAAATCTGTTATCAGTTTTTTGCATTAGCCAAGATTGGCTTGGTTGTGAAATTTGTTGATGACAGATGTACAGTTTATGATCTGTCAAATGGAGACATCATTATTGTTTCTGGAATTTTATGGTGTGGGTTGTATAAGCTCATAGACTATGAAAGATCTGTAAATAATTTGGTATGTGTAGTACATGATTTTCAAGCTATGTCAGATGCAAAGCTTTGGCATGCATGCTTTGGTCATCTGAATTTTGCTAGTTTGCTACACCTGCAAAAATCTGAAATGGTGTCCTCTTTGCCCAAACTTGAGGGAGCCAGTAAGCATGCATGTGAAGGTTGTATTTTGGGAAAAAAGCAACGTTCGTCCTTTCCAAAAGATGGTTCAGTTTGGGCTACTCATAAATTGCAGCTTGTACATAGTGATGTATGTGGTCCTATGTAGACACCTTCTTTTGGGAACTATCTTTACTTCGTGACTTTTATTGATGATTTTTCCAGGCATGCATGGGTATATCCATTGAAGGCAAAGTCCAAAGTGTTTATGTGCTTCAAACAGTTTCTAGTTTTGGCTGAAAATCTATCAGCATGTAAAATGGGCACCCTCCGTTCTGATCAAGGGGGGGAATATATGTCTTCTGACTTTAATGCATTTTTGGCTAAACGTGGGATTAAACATCAGTGCATAGTGCCATATACACCTCAACATAATGGAGTTACTGAATGAAAGAACAGGTCACTCATGGAGATGGTCAGGTGTATGGTCAAGAGTTAGGCTTTACCACATAGTTTCTGGCTTGAGGGTGTTATGTGTGCATTATATGTAATGAACAAGTGTCCCACTAAAGTGCTGCAGTCTAGCACTCCATATGAGGCTTGGCATGGTTGCAAGCCATCTGTTTCTCATCTGCGTGTTTTTTGTTGTTTGGCATATGCATTAGTGCATGAACAACATCGTTGAAAATTGGATGATAAAGCAATAACATGTATTTTTGTTGGTTACAATTCTAAAAGCAAAGGCCATCATCTGTATCATCCACATACTAAACACATTCAGGTTAGCCATGATGTTGTTTTTTAGGAAGATTCTATTCAGCCCTTACTTTCATGTACTAAGGAGACATCTATTAGCTCCAAAGACATGTATGATACTTTGCTGCCTCTTTTTATAGGTGGACAGTCTAGTGCCGGTCCTAGTGAGGCAACTTCTCAGCCTTTGTAGGTTTCATGGGATGATGTAGATCATTCCATTTCTGATGCAGATTTACATGATGCACTTGTTGATGAGAGATCTGATATTGAGCAGACAAAAATTATGCCAAAATGGCTAGTGCAGACTTTGTGTGATAGCAAATTAGATGCACCTCTATCATATCATACTCGGTCAAGCTCTCATAGTGCCTCTTTTGCACCAGATTGCTATGCTATGGCTATTACTAGTCTTTGTGATGAGACTGAACCTGTTTCATTTAATGAATCACAAACTTCAGAACATTGGATGGCTGCAATGCAATCTGAATATGACGTTATCATGAAAAATGGTACATGGTCTTTATATGGCTTGCCTCGTGGCAAGTTATGCAAGTTGATTGACACATTATTGTTGTGTTTTGGCCTTGAAGACTGTGAGCCTATTGCCACTCCTATGGAGACAGGTCTACGATTGAGTCTTCATGATGTTGGAGATGCATTTGATGTTGTTGTCTAACAACAGGCTACTGGATGCTTGATTTACTTATGCATTACTTGGCCAGATATCCAGTTTGGTGTCTCACATATGAGTAGTTTTATGCATTGCCCAGGTGTCAAGCATTGGTAGGCGGTTAAGCGCATCTTTCGCTACTTGAGTGGTACCCGGCTACTTGGATTGTTTTATCCCAAGGGGGGATCACGACTGCCAGATTTGCATGCTTTTTCTAACAGTGATTGGGTTGGTTGCTATGACACTCGTGTGTCCACTAGTGGTTTTTGCCTCAATCTTGGTAGCTCATGTATATCTTGGTTGAGCAAGAAGCAGCCTACTGTGGCCACTTCGAGTTGTGAGGCTGAGTATAGGGTAGCTTTCACAATGTCTATTTAGTGTGTGTGGCTCACATGCCTTATGGCTGATTTGGGTGTTGGTCAGTCTTCTGCCACCACCATCTTCATTGACAGTTAGAGCGCATTGGCAGTTGTGAGGAACCCTGTGTTCCATGCTCGCACTAAGCACATTGAGGTGCATCATCATTATGTCAGGGAGAGGTTCTCTGCTGGAGAGATCAGCTTGGCATATGTGCCCCCACTGGAGAACATTGCAGACCTTTTTATGAAGGCTCTGCGTAGGGAGAAGTTTGAAGCTTTCTGCAAAGCTTTGGGCTTACTTCCTTTTTTGGATTGATTCCACATAGCTTGGCGCTTCCTTATACATGAGTGCCAACTCCTTGTTCACTACATCACTCCCAAGGGAGATTTGTTGATATATTTAGGTAGTGATGTGTGTGAACACTCTAGGACCACTTGGGCACTTTTTTCCCTCTTTAGGAGGTTTTTTTTCCCCCGGCTTGTATATATGCTTATTGACCTAACGGGCTACTTATCTTTGTACATTCTAGTGGTTATACCTTCAGTATTGTGTGTTGTGCTCCAAGCTTCTTCTTCTTCCTTGTGTTGTTCGCGTGCTTCCGCAAACGTCTAACTCCAATAATTCAAGCTATGCAATGGTTGCAGAGGTGTCAGATGTACAAAGTATTGATGGCTACAGGAGAAAGGAGTTCCTTAGATACAGAGGAGATTTTCCATAGTCAAGATCATTCAAAATATTGAAAGAAGAATAAATATTTCAATTCAAAAATTCATGAGTTTTAGACACCGTATGTACATCCATATGTATTTTTTGCCAGAAGAATTGTTTAAGATATTCTGAATACTATTGCTTCAAGTTGGAATGCAATCTCATTCTTTTTTGTAAATCCATGTCATAGAAGATATCTGGTGATAGTCCTCATTGACATGATCTATATAGATTATATGATGATGATATCTGGCATGTGCTCCTTTGTAATTGTCTTCTAAAGAACCAATCAAGAAGATCTTTGAAAGCATTACTTTTTGTGACTCCTACTCCTTTTCTTGTGCATTTGAAGAAGCTTGTTCTTGCTTGATAATGAGATTTTTCCATGCCCTGGGTGTTCCATGTGGCAAGTGTTTAATTTTTGTAAAATGGACCATGCAAAAGAAGAATATGATGTAAAAACATACAGCTAAATATCAAAAGACACCAAGTATATTGTTGGAGTAAATTTCTTTGATGAAACTCACCAAGTAGTAAGTTATGTCTTTGACACTCCAAGCATGTGTGATGGTTTCTATAAGCTCTGTGATTGCGCTTCTGAATTCAATCACATAGGTCTCAGATGTAACTTGTTGTCTCATGATCTTCAAAAATGTATCTAGTCTGACCCAAACCTCCATTCTTTTTTTTGTTATTTCTAGATTGCTTTTTACATTTGTCGTAAACTCGCAAAATTATTTATAGCGATACATCACCTGTATTTTGTAAAAGCTTTGGATCTTATCTTAGATGAACATCACCACCATGAAATCCCATTTTTGAAAGCAGAGATTCACACTTTTTTATGCATTCATCTGCAAGAGTTGTAGGCTTGATGGAATATGCATAATCCAAGTGAAGACGGACCAACTTATCAATGATCCTTAACTTTGCATGCAGCGTACATATCTATACATTAATCAATTCTATTGGAAGTATGGGATCCCAAATCATGGCAAAAGATGAGTAATTATGTAGATTAACATTTTGTCTAGAAGGAGCTTCCTCAACCTCACTTCTAGCAATCCATCCTCTTGTACCTGGACTTTGCATGCAGTACAAACAAGGGTATTTACAATTTGCACCCCCACTTATACCAAACAGGCATTTAAGGTCTTCAAGTCTCCACTCAAATGCCACTCCATTTTAAAGTTTCCGTAGTTTCGCATTCAACAATTCTCCTGAGTGATGCCTTTGGATAACATTTGGAATGTAAGAATAACCACTTAAGTGTTTTATGATTCTCAGATGGAACTTGAGCACACCCAACCCACCATAACTCCATTTCTGATTGTACTTTGAGAGATGGAGTATCCAGTTTCCCAAGGCTATTGTCCAAAGCTCTATTCATTAGTGCAATACTTATTCTTTCTAGCTTTTGATTTTTTTAAATTTCAGCTTCATCAAGTTTTATTACAAATTTCAAAAGTCCAGAACATTCATGCTCTTTTATATTATAGAACTGAACCATGTATGTATGAACTCTGATTATACCTCATAAGGCATGTTACCATGAATGTGTTTATAGTCACCAAATATAGATGTGAAACTCTTATTCAAGCAGAGCCGATACTTTCCTACATGATGAGGTCTAAGCAATCCAAAGTGTTTTACTTTATTAAATTTAAGAAATTCACACCAAACTTTTGTAATTGCTCTATCACAAACAACCTGAATTTGAGATGGTTCTAGCAATAAATTCATTTCTTTCATGAGTTTTTCAAAAATAAACTGTTTCAAGCAAACATTTTCATTCAGTTTCAATAGTTTCAAAACGTCATTCTGACTCATAATTTCATTGCAAAAATGAACATGCTCAAAAATGTTCAACATGTTTAAACCTAACACATTTGATACATGATCTCTTACAATTTTCATTCTCTTTTTTCTTCTCGCCAGATTTTTTAGTCAAATCTAAAAATGGTTTTACCCGTTTAGACCGCATTCTCAATCCTATAGGAATTTCTTTCATTTGTTTGAAAGTTTCTAATTGAGAAGACAAATTCAACAACTTTTTTTCTAGATCCCTTTGATGTAAGTCTCTTTGATGTACTTCATTTTGTAGATAGCTTATGTATTGCAAACAGTTCTTTGACATCTCACAGAGCTTTGAACAATAGCCATGTAAATCGTCATCACCATCTCCTACAAATCTAATCAGATCATGAAGATTATGAAAAGGTGGATACCTTGTAGTTTGTGGATCAATCGGATAAACAACTTCATCTGCCCATATGTCGATATGTTTCTTTCCTTCTTTGCGCAATCTATCAACTTCACAAGGTTGAAGAGCTCTTCGGAATACCTTTCTTGTTGTTGCATACTCTTGACTGATTGCAATGTTGATATGGAATTTATCACACAGACTTTGACTGGATGAAAGGTCAGTGAGAGTGTTTGGATTGAGGTTCTCCATGGCAAAATTGTTCAGATTCACGATGAAAAGAGAAGCAGGTCTGCTATGAAAAGGAGAGTAAAAAATTGAAGAACGTCCTAAACACACATTATATAGGTGGAATAACAAGGGGGAAACTTGAAATTCGGTGAACGCCCGACGAGCACAAACTTTGAGATAGATCACTTTTCATGATTATCACACGAACTTTCTCTCTCTTACAAAACTAATATATCTTCATAAGATACGTTTTAAATACACGTGCACTGAATTTTTTAAAACGATTTGACAACATTAATCTATATTAAAGCAAACTAATTGAAATCCTTATACTGCCCTTTTTTGCCGTTTTTCGCCCTAATGTGAAACAAATCTTTTGTGAAGATGTGAAGCTTACATAACGCATTGGCATTCTCTCTCCAAATGTACCTTTGTCACACATCCATGGACCTTAACATTTCCGAAGTTAGAAGTGTAAGTTGAAGCGCCCCACTCACTGGTTCTCTACTTGTTTATAAGTCAAAGTAAATATTCAAGGTCAACATTCCGCGTTGGCTATCATAAATGTATGGGCCAGGAGTCAACGTTAACTCTCCGCGTGAGTCGCAGAAGTCGTGATGCTTGTCTGACCGAATCCTCTTCCTTCTCTTTCGCCATTCGTCGAACCTTCTGAGTAGCTCTCTCTCTCTTTCTCTCTCCTCTGAAGCATAATAGCGGCCCGCGGGAGACCATTGCGCAAAGAATGATTCTGCCGTTTTCTTGAATTCGTTATCTCACGCTGTCTGGTCATCTCTCTCTCTCTCATCATAATAGCCGGAGACCATTGCGCAAATAATGATTCTCGTTATCTCACGCTGTCTGGTCATAGATGGCATGATCGCAATGGCCTGAATTTCACAGCCAGGACAAAATGTGATATGATATTGTAATATTTTGCTTCTATCTTTCATGAGAGATTTTGATATGTCTACAGAAAGCATATACATACATATAATATACCTATAGATCTATAAAAAATGACAGGCAAACTACCAATCCTAATCTGTCAAATGATGGGAAGTTTCAAAAACCACCCGTTTTTTACAGGCATGATCTTGGTTTCTTTTTTTTCTTATTGGAGGTTTAGACGAGGCCTACTCCTCCGGGCTTTAACTTTGAAATTGCAACTGTACAAGGAAGGGCATAATACCCATGGGACCCTCCTTATCCCACAAGAACAAGGGTTTACATAGCTGGGTTAGACTGCGGTCACAACTACCGCGAAGTAGGACAAACGGTGACACAACAACCACATTCTACAAGGTTTCCATGATAACATGTCCCTTACATGTTGTCGGTGAGGGTTGAACCCTCGCCCCCGCTTGAAGAGGCGAAAGGCCCAACCACCCAACCAAGCGGCTTGGGACTGATCCCGGTTTCTTGAACGGTGGACGTCTTCCGCCTTTTAAGAAATCGGGATTACATGGTATCTTATATCATTGGAGTCTAGATAGAAAATACATCATTGGAGTCTAAAGAAATACATGCTACCTTACATTTTTGGAGTCTAGATAGAAAATACATAAAGCACATCTTTGTTCACGGGCTATTCGGTTTATATATGGTCTGTATCTCTTTAGCCAAGCACTCACAAACTTCCTGCTCTTGCGAGCATCTATGGTAGACAACTTAATATTGTTTCTAAGACCTTCACTTGAGTCGAGTTTAATGTCTTCAGGGAGCTTTTTATTTCTCTTCTACTAATAGAAGAGACATTTAGCTCTCCATATGCTCCACAATGGGATATCCATTTTGTTGCAGACAATGAGGAGAAGCTCTAATTTCCAATTAAATGGTTGTGGGCGGATTGTCTTGCAAGTTCTCCATAGAGTTTCCCCTAATCTCTTACAATAGGGACAAAGAACAAAGGTATGCATAATGTCTTCAATAGCCTGACAAAAATGACACCTACCATCCCCAATAAACAAAGAAACCTATACTTCCATTGCTTTATGCTCCGTTGAATTTATGAGGCTCATATGAGGCACACAATATTTGTATTGCTTGAAGATTATCCAAGAAATTTATTTTAGTTTCCATCTTATTATACAATCTACTACTAAAGCTGAGTGGAATTCCATCCATCGTGTCAATTCTGCAACATTTTTGCCCTCTAGCCTCAGTGATCAATTATTGAACTCCCTTGGTACCCTTGAATTGATGTTCTTAACCTCACAATATAGTTTCTTGAACTTTTTTCGCAACCTTGGTGTCTTGGACCCTGTTCTCAACCTTAGTATCTTGAACCTTAATCTCACCCATGTTTGGTATCTTGAGCACTCAATCAAGTGCCACCCAAGGTTTCCCAAGAACTTCATATTTTCCAGCTTGCTCATTAGATTTGGAAAGTTCATTTTGAGAGCTTTCCAATGGTATCTTATGCGCCTCAATTGTGGCATTCCTCATCAAACCCATAAAGATGAACACTCAGACATACACAAGACATAAGCAAACATTAGTGTCATTAACAAAAGAATAAATCAGATCAAGTGTTTAACTCTCTTTCTCTCTCTCTCTCTCTCTCTCTCTATATATATATATATATATATATATATATATATATATATATATATATATATATATATATATATATATATATATATATATATATATATATATATATATATATATATATATATATATATATATATTAATAGAAAGATCTTATCTTGTGAATCTTAAGATGTCAGATTCCAAATACATCAATAGCTTCATGATGAAGCCTCTTCCTTCTCAATACATTATCTTTGGAAAATAGCTTCTTGACGAAGCCTCTACCTCCCAACCACCCTCGAGCTATCACAATCTTATTCACACTTGCACTTTCAATCTCAATCTCAATCTCAATCACAATCACATGATCATACAATGACAATCCCAATCTCATTCACACTCACAATCTCAATCACATAATTTCAAAGTAGTAATCATAATATCAATCACACTAGATCATTCTTCTTGATTTCATTGAATGACCATAATTAAGTGTTCTTGCAAAGTATCTTCTTCTCATCAATTGGCTTCCTCTATTTATTTTCAACAATTAACGTCAGATATCTTCATTGGACCTCCTTATATGTATAGAAGTCTGCTCTTTATAGTGTGCATGTAGCCTCAATGTCCTTTAACTCCTCCAATGATGATCTTCATATCATTTGAGATACTCCAAGTGATATCCTCTTCAACAATCCTCCAATAATCGAGCAATGTGATGGATGCATTCCTTGGATGATGCCTCCCAATGGGTTCATGATCATTCATCGTAGATCATAATGTTGCTTTATAATGTTCTCCAATCCACAAGCATGTGTATAGATCCATGTCCTTCCTTCAATCCTCCTTCTTGTCCTTCAAGTCTTCATCATGTACTTCATCTCTTGTCCTTCAATTCATCAATGATAATCTCCTCCAAGTGTAGAAGATGACTCCTCCAAGAATAGAATCTCCTTCAAGAATAGAAGATTCCTCTTCATAGTGTGTGTGTATAGCCTCCATGTCCTTCAATCTTCAACAATAATAGCTCAAGGTGTAGAGCTTCCAACAATGATCTCCTCTTCAACTTGCATTGAGTCCTTCTTGTACCATGAGATGATCCACAATGAGCCATGACCCTCCCTTATATAGTTTTGCAAGCCTCAAGCAAAAGATTTTAGCAAAACTATGAAAAAACTCCCAAAAGCGTACGATCACACTTTCTTGCGCCTAGTTTTTGGTGAAAAGCATCAATGATGCAATAAAATTTTTACTCATCTTTGACCAAATTTTGACTAACATATCTTCAAGTACCCAATTAACCCTCTCAGTTTCCTCATCTACAAACATTTATAATGAGTTACTAATGTTCATCACATGACTTTGATAGTCGATATGCTTTCGAACCATAAATTATGTATATCCCTATGATGGGTATATTACATCATCAAATGACTTTGATAGTTAATATGCTTTTGAACCAAAAATTATGTATATCCCTATGGTCGGTATATTACATTAATCCAACCTACGGATTGAGAGATACACCCCAATCTCTCTTGGATAGAGTTCTCAAAGCGTTGCCTTCCCAATTTGGTGTTGAAGCACCTTTTTTAGAGGCCATTGGGTCATTCCACATTTCTAAAGCCTACTTCCTAAGCTTTGATACCAAATGCAACAATCTATCGGAGATTTGAACTCACAAACTATTGGTTAGGAATGTGATGTGCTAACCACTTAGCACAAAAGCCATGGTTGAGGATTACTTCCTAATCCTCTCTCTTAGGGTGTAGTTCAACCATCTCCTATCTTTCAAGGGTGTCATTCAACCATCTCCTACCTATCACTTTATTACATCATCTCCCTTTGCTATAGAAAGAGAGAGAGGACTTGACAAAGAAGCATTGGGATCTCTCCTTATGCATGGTCTTCATAGCCAACTAGAACATGTTGCAACTTTGATGCCTTTGCTGACTATCTAAAAACTCAAAGAAAGTGTCATAGGTGCTTTTAGTAGGAAGGGAGCAAGCGGGAAGCAGTGAAATGCTGCCTTTTCTCATGAAGCTGGGCAGGTCAATTTTCTCTGCTACATCTATGTGACGAATAGTACAAGCTTGTGACACCAAGTTCTCTCACAAAGAGAGAGAGAGAGAGAGAGAGAGAGAGAGAGAGAGAGAGAGACTCCTAACGTGTTTTCCTACAAACTCCTAACATGGCATGCATTGCCTATACTGAAGGCACTGCCATCTATGGAGAGCTTGTATATTGTTCCATACCTTTGTTACCTTTTTCTACAGCTCATCAATTACCTTTTGTTCACTTGAATGATCACGTGCCACACTCAAATGCAAACAAAGGTTAACAGAGTGAGAAGAGATACTAATCTCTAGAAGTCTGGCTAACTGGCATCATCATTGACGCTAACCAACCAACACATTATATATTATTTGAATTTTGTTTCTATTTCTCATCCCTAGGCAGACAGCTATATCACCTTACACCTTATTTTCAATACATTATCCTTTATGTATGATAAAGAAATGCTTCATGATATGTCACATCTTATCTTAACTATCCTAATTTAGCTCTCTCTTAAAGGAAACTTGATCATTCTTGTGGCACTTAGAGACCTCTATCATACTCACATTAATTGGTATCATCTCCCTTCATACGACCCTCCAATGTTTTTAGCACATTTTTTAGCATCCTTGTCTATCATTGTACTTCCTCACTAAGGGGTTATCTTGTATTTTCCAAGACTATCAACACTCATTTTTGGCACACTTTGACACTAAATTCCCACTATTGTAATCCTTAGCCAAGACTCTTTCATTTGTATCTAAAGCATTAACTTTGTCCAAGGGTATTTGACCCTTATTTTGACGCTCATTTTGGCACACTATTTAACACCAAGTGCCCTATCTTTTGTAACTTAAAGCAATATAAGAAAGCTCCTTTTTTGGGTATGAGATTCGTTTGACTAATCTAATCCGCCCAAGGGTCTCAAAGCATCCAATTGAGCTACTCTAAGCCCCCATTCTTTGGTGTCTTCTCCAACTATTTTGCAAGTGTGGTGTGCAATTTCTTAAAATTTTATCTTCTTCATCAAGGCTATAAAATGTCTACAATTTCCAGCACGTCATCAGCAAGCATGTTGTACTTATTGTCATTCACGCCATTGTTCATGCTTAAAGAAGAATGTTTGAATGCTTTTCCCATTAGCTTAGCTTGCCTTTGTTGATCTTACAAATTGAAGTGGTAAAGGGAGGTCCTCCTTATGAGCCTAATGCCTCAATACCTTAAAAGGCTATACAAAGATACTTGAATAATACTCTGTAACACCAAAACAAACATGTGACCACCTCGGCTTTAAAAGGAGTCCATTGTTTTTTGAACCAAGAATATCCTTTAACTTTTTTTGGCTATACTATGCTCTTGTATGTAACTTTTTTTCACCTACAATGAATTGGAAAGGTAGATGCATCCATCTTTGAGAAACTCAGAGATATGTCCAGCCAAGATATGTCAAACCACTAAGCTAAGCGGGATTGAACAACTCTCTCTCTCTATTTATTATTTCCAGATGAAATTTCAAAAATTCATATGGTCGTTCTGCCGCCTCTATGTCATGTGAAATGGCCCTTAGTTCCGTCCGAGAGTGCACTTTCCATGCATGTTCTACAATAGGGGGTTGACTAATCCTATGCAATGTGCGAGTCGCGAGTCGCGACCGAACATTCTGACTCGCCGCAAGTCAAGCTCCAGTGGATCAATATTATATACATAATACAGTCCTCCCCAAGCCAGTCCTGAGCCCTGACTGCTAATATAAACTTCAATTTCTCTCTCTCTCTCTCTCTCTCTCTCTCTCTCTCTCTCTCTCTCAACCTTGCCGTTTTTCTTGCAGGGAATCAGATCACAAGCTAATGTCATTTCATTGCTTGAGCTATGCATTTTTCAAACACATTCTTCTTCACCTATGTTTTCAAGCTCTAGCTAGTGCCTGTCCTTGGGCCTTCTGGCATTGATTGCCGTTGTATACATGTATATCGCCCTTAAAGACAGGAACAATCTGGATTCCTTATTTCTCTTCTCCTTGTGTGCACGGCTGTTTATATGGTAGTTTGGGCGAGATCGTGCATGCGTTGCATGTCCTTTTGCGTGCGTTGATGTCCAATTTCACATGAAAGTTTCACAGAATTCGCAGAACTGGAAGCAGTGACACCATATTGACGAATGAATAAAAGATCCTTCACCTGAATTCAATATTGGATATGGAGACGAATGGGCTTCGAATTCAGAATCAAGCTGAAAAAGATGGAGAGAGATATCTGGAGAAAGCTTTTTCTCGTCGTGACGATAATGAATGCTCACAATTACTTGTAAACTGGGAACCTACAAATGCTTTCATGTCAGAGACATTTGAACCTGAACTGGAAACTCAAACGGTGTCCGATGTTCCCACCGATCTACGAATGTCAGTACATCAGAGGAAAGGCTCCTTGGCAACAGAAGAAGTATCACACCAACGAATAGGATCAGGTGGTGGAATGCAGGACGAGGGTATGTCGGCAGCCCAAGATGACCAGGATGCCCTTATGCGATCTTGGTTCTCGACGGATTCAAGTGGAAATGTGTGGCAGAATGAAAGCAGGCTTTGTCTGCTTTTCTCTCCACCCCCTACATCACTCATTGGATCAATCGTTGATAACAACTTCGACTCGGTTGTCACTGTAGAGTTCAGGAAGTTGGAGCTTCCAACGGGCTTTGAAGCTTTTATGCAGTCATACACATGCTGGGAAACTTATATCCCTTTCCAACTAATGGATCTCAGAATAATTGTCACAGCTACTTTCCCTAAATCAGGGATCCTGAGCATGCTTAAAACCACACTGTTTGGAAACAGTGAAGTAGAGAAGGATTTCATTCTCCATCTACAGAGACGGAGGCTGCAAATTAGCATTCTAGATGGAATAAGTAATATCTCAGATAAAGATAACAACTTGCGGCATGTGGCTTTCAATACTGTCCTAGTATTGCTCAATCATCCGGGTGTTATGCGTGATTGTTTGGCACAGTTTATACAAATTAAGATGAGATCTCCATTGTCATCTAAAGCAGGTATAGAGATGCTGCGAAAGTCGTCCCTGTGGTTTGACTGGATCCAGGAAAAGCTCCAAGTGGGTTTAGCAGTAGAGGCTTGCAATACGGAATGGTCATTCAAGATGATGTTAGCTTTCATGATGCAAATGAATGTGATGCGGCATCTACATCTTGACACTTCTCCTGGTGATTTCATGTGGCAGATAATGCAAACGCTTCGTCAGAATCAGCAAAAGGATGTAGAGCTGCAAGAGTTGGTGAAACAACAGTATGCTGCTCTGCTGCTTTTGTTATCCAGGATTTACACCATCGCTGGGCCTTCTGTTTTTAAAATACACCCCTTCGTTAGCACTGATTTTTTAAAAGCAGCCCGTGAATTAGTGGCTTTTACATCGGCTGTGGAATGGAGCTCTTATTTGGAAGCACTATGTAGTGCTGATCCTTCTTGCTCTTTCATTGATAGTTGGGGGAGAAATCATAATAAAAAGTGCCGTGTTGTGCACCCATTGCAAGAAAAACACCAAGATCATGCATTGAATGCTGAGTTTGATAAAGCAGACAAAACACAGACAGAGCAAGAATATAAGATTGCTGTCTCACGGGTGCTCAAATTTGCAAATGATCATCCTGATATCAACCTTAAAGATAAGGCAGTGAGGGCCGTTATTTTGGCAGCTCCAACAGCTTCAATGTTGCTCGATTCTGTAAGTACATTAGCAGCTGACAACTTAGTATCAGGAACTGCCACAGCTGATGAAGTGGAAAACGTTCTTTCAACTGAGTATGGAAATACCCTAATTGAACTCTTTGAGTGGTTAACTGAATTAGAGACTCTCCCGGGTGTTGTTACGCTTCTTGATCAAGCATTCTCTAGGACAAGCTCTGGAAGTATGCAAGCAGTTTTGAGGGTTTTCACCTCGAAATTTGTCAGAAATGAACTTCTGACAACTGCACCAAGGGACAGCAAAGAAAATAGTCAAATGTACTTAAGAAGTTTGCTTAAACACAAGAAAGTGCTGGTTGTACCACTCCTACATACAGAAAATATGATGGTAAATGCATTAGTTGATCGTGGTCCATTGGAACTTGCAGCAAGTGTTCTGCTTAAACTTTCTGACCAAATCGATACCCTTCCTGAAGATCATCATCATAAAAAAACGATTATGTGTTCACTGAAACTTTGGCTTCATCAGGTATGCAAAAGGTCCTGCAGAAAATTGGAAAATCTAAATGCCCATTCATCTGTAGCAGTCACACCCTATGCATTATATAGTTCAGTGGCAGAACTACTCGGTGAAGGTCTGAGGCCTGGATTCCTTGTCAGTGTTCTATCTGAGATCATTCCAGTGCTTCTACGAGAATCATGTACTGTTAAAACCATTATCCAAGATGCATCTAAGATGAGTACTTTTGTTTCTGATCTTATTTCTTCCCAGTATCATATCTTTGTAAAGGACATCTTCCTTGAGCATTTGAAGTTCGACGATGAAATCGACACTGCTGATGCAAAAGCTGAACAACTCCTCCAATGGCTTTGCCTGCAAACCAGCACCCTTATTTTGGCAGACAATGAACTGACCCATGGCGACTTAATAATGGGTGGCTGGTAAGGCTTTCATAAAACTATTCAGTATAGTTCATTGTTATTGTTTGTTTATCGATCCGAGTGTTGTTGTACCCTGCTGTCTTTTTGTCTTTTAAAATTTCTCATGCTATGATTGGAAAGGCATCACCACTAGTAACAAAATGAATAAAATAGAAGGCAAGGGAAGGTACAAGGAAAAACATTAAGGTTGACGGAATTCTTACAAATGAATTAAATTGAGTAGATTGCACTTGAGTTGGTTATTTTGATCAGCTTTTTAAATGTATTGACTTTTTAATGGCACACATAAAGATTGCATAAAGATCTTGACAAGGTCATCATTTTATATGATTTACACAAAGTATCTAGTACTCAAGTAAGAGAACCTTGTGCTATTGAAAAATAACATAATTATAAGAGACTTCATTTTACATATTTCACAAAGTTATAGACACTTGATGGGTCTTTGAAAAATTGATTGACATTAGGGGGAAAGTTAGACATGCATGGCCTTGTAAGGATTCCTAATTGCTAGGTATTAAAAAACTTAATTTAGGTGATTGAAGGGGCATACAAAATCATTAGTGGTATTCTCGAATAAAATATTATTTTACACACTTTTGTATTTGAAACTTTTCTAGTCTTTGGATGCTTGAATTCCATGGATAGGATAAAAGTGGATGAGGAGAGAGAGAGAGAGAGAGAGAGAGAGAGAGAGAGAGAGAGAGAGAGAGAGAGAGAGAGAGAGAGAGAGAGAGAGAGAGAGAGAGAGAGAGAGAGAGAGAGAGAGAGGGAGGGAGGGAGGGAGGGAGGGAGGGAGGGAGGGAGGAGAGAGAGAGAGAGAGAGAGAGAGAGAGAGAGAGAGAGAGAGAGAGAGAGAGAGAGAGAGAGAGAGAGAGAGAGAGAGAGAGAGAGAGAGAGAGAGAGAGAGATTTCAATCGTGGGGCTCTAGAGAATCTCCTTCATATTCTTGGACACCTTTTGCATATTTTTCTTATTGCTAAATATTGTGAAATTCACATTAGGGGAAAAAATGAACCAATCATGGGTCTTTTAAATTAAGGAGTGATTAGTGATGGACCAATGAGAAGAGGATGGTGGACACAGTCTATTCTCTTAATCACATAGGCTAAGCATAGGCTTCCCTTGTTTTTGTGTGTTCAAATAGGAGAAAACCACGTAGAACCCCATGGTTTTGGTTATTTGAATGGTTTTGAAACCTTTGGAAATGAATTAGAGCCCTTGGATTGGCTCAAAGATCCAATGGATAAGGTAGAATTGCGAAAGTCAAGGCATCTTTGGACTTGAACCTTTGGAATAGGAAGATATCCAATGGAAGAGATTAAAGCAAGCTCACAAAAAGTACCTTGTATGAAGTCCATCGGATTGGGCTTGACACCGAATGGAGGAGATTCAAAGTCGAAAACGAAAGGCACTCTCATTACTCAACATTGGATTCATCAAGTATCGAATGATGCACATTGAATCCCAAAAATATGAAGGCACTCTTCATTGTTGGCCATTAAATTCATCAAGAATTTAAATGTGGAAGTTGAATCCAGAAATTGAGAAGGAGCCTTTTGTTCTCCACCATCCGATGAAGCCCAAATCTAATGGATCACGGTGCTGTTCGATTTGAATCAACCCCAAATGCGCTCAATCCTTACATAGAACTCAATCCAAAGGCCCAAATTTTTGCAAGTACACGAGAATCTCCAAACTACCACAAGTTGTCAGATGTTCTCTCTCTAGAGCCCCATCCAATCTCAACCATTGGATTCATCCAAAGGCTCTAAGAATCCCCATTTCATAATTCAAATATAACATTTCTTTTATTTCAGAATACTACTAGTGGTTTTGCATAGCCCCTTAATCTTCTGGATCAAGCTTTTTAATCGTTAAAAATTAGGAATCCTTACAAAGCCCATGAAGGGTTCAATTTTACTTCCCATAATGAAAAGGAAAAAAACACATGCAAGGTTCATTTTTTCCCTTAATGAAGGGGAAAGCGCATTTCAGGCTGATTTCTATAGGCAAACTTCCAAGAGCCATTGGATTGATTAATCATCTAATGGTATAGGTTGAAAGGCACATGATCTCTTCGGATCCAAAGCCACAATTCAATATGAGCCATAGGATCCTTGTTACATCCAATGGCCATGAATTTAAGCACCCAACTTTTTGAAGATTCAATGCTAGCCATCCGATATGAAGCTTAATCATATGGCTCAAGTGCAAAGGCACTTTTTTGGAGCCTTCATAAGTCTCACCCATTTATTTCAAACAAATCCATAGGCCTAGATGCAAGGGTGCCTTGACTTTTTCCATTTAACCCTAGCTTTTGAATCTTTGTGTAAATCCAAGGCCTTTAGTTCATTTTCAAGCCTTTCAAAACCATTCAAATAAGCGAAACCACGAGTTCTAGGTGGGTTTTTCTTTTTTGACCACTTAAAAACAAAGGAAACCTATGTCTAACGTATGTGATTAAGGGTCACCACCCTCTTCTCATTGGTCCATCATTAATCACTCTTTAATTTAAAAAGCCCATGAATGGTTCATTTTTTCCCTTAATAAAAAACAACAACAACTGAAAGCTCATCAAAAGACCAAAAATGATTGAAATACTTGCCACATACTTGATGATCACAATTTGAATGAATACATTTGCACCTCTTTTGGTGTTGTAGCCTTTGGTTAGCCTTATCTTTTGGGGGTTTTCTTGCAATTTATAGAAAAATCTTGCTTTCAAAAAAAAAAGTGTAATCTAGTAGTGATGTATTTGAACACCCTTGGACTGTTAAGCTACTCTATTGTGCATGGCTCTTGGAACAAGGCATAATTACATTGAGTCACTGATAGTAAGAGAGATGCATGTCAGTGTTGTAAGGTGACTGTTACGTACACATTTCATCCAAGCATCTCAATGTGATCAGTTTCTAGCATAAGACCGCATCACGTGGTGCACATGTATGAAACATAAGAACCTTGGTCTTTAGAAAGGTCAGTACAAGGCCTTTGTGCACAAAAGTTGTCCGATGCAGTGAGATTTGATCGAGTGTCTGCACAGACTTTCAGAGCAAAATAGTTTCATATACATAAAACATAGAAGCCAATATGTGTGTTTCACAAGCTGGGCCTACCTTGAGGAATTAGTGTGCCTTCTGTATTCCACATTAGGTGCTTGGAAAAGAGGCTTGGATAGGATGAATTTTTGATATCTCTAGAGGATATCTTTAGTTTGGAAGACATTAACCACTACATTCCATTGGAGCCTGATGTGCTTCTGGTTAAAGATCACTTAAGTCCTGAAAGACTTGATACCTCAATCCTGACCAACCTCCTTAATGATTCCTATAAATAGGACATGTCTCATTTGTCACACATCCTAGTGTACACAGACTTGGACTCATGACCCTTTGTTGGAGTCACCTCACACCCATCTGGTGTGGGTCTCGTGGTGTGGGATGCTGGCCATTGTGATGATGGCGACCTGTGTTGGGGTGATCCCATTTGGTTCTATGGTTGGGAGGTGAGTCTGATGTCCATCCCTTTCATGTTTGTGAGTATGGCTTGTACTTTGTCTTGTTAGGATGGAGGATCCTGAAGATGCATGAACACCAACAGAATTGTCCATTTGAAGAGTTTGGTTGTGAGAATGGGGTTTAGACAGATAGAGAACCATCTGCTTCTTTCAACAGAACCTTTCATAGTGGCTAGGTTCTGGAAAAAAAAGTGGGAATCCAGGATTTGGAGATGTGCCCTTTGGAGTATCTAGACAAGTTGGTGTCCCCCATATGATATTTACCATCAAAAGGGATTAGAGTTTCAATGGACATTGGAATCCACAGATACATGAGCTGAGCTTGCCAAGAAACTCTTTGATGTCTCAACCTGAAGTTTGCACGAGAATAACGGTTTTGTGGTACATTTGGGGCTGTGGGCTGTATTGTAAAGAAGGGATGCTATGTAAATGGTAAGACACCCAGTAATGACATGGTCAGCAGATTAACATCATGGTTGGACCTAGGTAAGCGTTGATAGTAGTGATCGGTTAAGAACTTGCCACGAATCAACCATCAACAAAAGCTTCATCGTCCGCCCTTCATTTTGAGATGCAAGAGGAAGGTGGTTTGAATGCAGTCCTGTGGGTAACAAGATCCTGCTGTTAATACAACAGCAAGTACCCATTTAGTAAGGTTTCAGCTCTGTAGCTCTTCCCTTGAATGCTTCCACCAACCATGCCCCGAAAATCACTGCTCTTGAGAAGCAGACTCAGCTTTGTAGCTCATGTAAGGTGGTACTCTCGTGGAGGCTTATAAAATGACAGCTCTGAATGGTAGCGATGGCCTCAATTGGAGGTATAGGGGAAGAGTTAAGAGATGAATCAGACAAACACAGAATGAAAAAGAAGAGAAGGATAAAGGATTGAGAGTAGGATTGGGCGAGGCTGCATGGCAGAACTCTATACCGAGTTAGGATAGACAATTAGAAAACAGCACAAAGGAGAGCACTTACACAAAACTCAACTCTGTCATTTTCTTTTTTGCCCCATCCTAATTTATGACACGAAGTGGGGTGCTTTTAGTTAGAGACACCACGTCACATTCATTGATATAGAAGTTTATCCTAACAGTCCCCACTTTTATGTAGCCCAAGATCATCATGGAACCCAATGCGAAATTTGGACCATATAGAATCCATTGGTTATATATCTCCTGATATTTACATCTACTTGTGTTTGATAACGAGAAAGTTATGTATTATGCCCATACACAAAAAAGGTTAAGGTTATATCATTACTAGCTCATGCTTAGAACTATGAATAGAGCCACTGATGATGATTTGAATTGGGGCATATTTTTTTTACTCTGGAAAATGTCAATCTGACCGGAAACTTTTTTTTAGATAGTTTACTCGATTCTTTTTTCCTTATAGATGACGAATTTATTTTCTTCACCATGATCGCATAGATTTTGCTGATTTTTCCATATGGTATTTTGTACAGGATACAACAAGAACTTTGTATGACTCTACTTAATAGATTGGCTGGTATTCAAGGTTATTATTCATCACTTTCCTCTGAAAATCTTGTGGATTCCAGCTTTTTCCTCACCCTCTTGCAACTCCAGAATGTTCAAGGTCATGTAAAAGAACACCATCTATATCGCTTAGCATCAAGAGCCTGGTCTGATCTACATGAGCAATTAGAAGGTGGAAATTTGAAAATCGAAGTAATTGATAAGCTTCTAAGGCGGCCACACATTTCTTGGAAGAATATTTACAAGGAACAAAATCTTGAAGGTGGAGCTTTTGATGCTGCTGCTAAAGCAGTTACAGAGTACTTGAATACACAGTTGAAAGGGTACAAAATGCTTCTTAAATATGCGAGACATTTTGAGGGCCGTAGATGCAGTGGAGAAGTTCTTCAGAAATGGCAGTCATGGATGCAAGACAGAAGCCAGGAGTGCAAACATTTTACGTTGAATAAGATAAAGGAACCCAGTCATTGGCCTCTGGAATTAAGCATTAAATATCTAGACGCACTGTTGGTTATTGAAGATTCAATAATCTTTGAAAATATTTTCAAGGAGAAAGAAATCCACACACCAATATATCAGAGTGGTAATGCTACCATCCTTGCCGTTCCAAGCTCTTCAAATATTAAAGATGATTTCTGGACAAATCTGAATAACTTCATAAAATCCTCAGTTGAGGAATACAAAGAAATGTGGAAAAGGTTAGTAATGCAGGATTGTCCTGTTGATAAGCTCAGTTTCTTGTTACAAGGAGTAGATCAGGAAGTCCTAAAATCTGAAGTTAGTTTGGCAGAAACTTACTTCAAGTTCATTCAAGCAGAAGTAAATCCTGATTTCAAGCTCATTGTATCGATATTAAGCTCCTGGCTGAACTTTTTGGAAAAAAAGACCTTGAAAGATCCTCTAATTGTAGTAATGAGTAATATGAAATTGGTGGAGGATGATGATCATATTCTAAAGACCCTATTAAATTTTGAGGTGATGGATATCCCTAACACACTAGGTGAATTCCTAGAAATGTACAAGGAAAACGTAAAAGTCATAGAATTTTTCTCTATGAAAGAAACTAAATTAGTGAAGCAGCTTGCAGAGTCTGATGAGCTTTTTAGCTTCTTAAAAAAGAACACTCACGAAGACCTCCGTATGCTAACTGATGCTATAGAAGAGCAGGCTGAAGATGCTATTATTGATGAGGTAATTGTGTCAGATCTTATTCATATTGAAAAGTTGTTTAGGCCACTTTTGCAAAGTTCAATTTTCACTATAGTCGATTTGAAAAAAACTCTTGCTCAAGAATCTGATGAAACTCCAGATATAATGGATTTGGCTGGAAAACTGAAGTATTGCAATGCCAACATTCATAGAATTCGGCACTTTGTTGCTTCTCTTTCTGATAGATCCTCTGTTTTAAAGAATCACATGTTCAAGATATTGGAATCAGGGGTCTACACCTTCACACTTCAAGACGACTTAGATGGAAAAGTTGGGGCTTTTTGCAAGTTTCTTGTTGTTTGTGATGGGGCACGGAATTCTTCTTTGAGGCAACAGTTCACTCTCACAGATCTTAAAGATCTCAGAAGCCGTGCAAGAATGATGCTAAACATGAGGAGGATCAAACATGACATGCTTGCAGACCAAGCTCAAAGCAGCAATGTAACAGTGGGGCAAAAACCAAATATGTCAGAGGTATTGATGGAGTTTGTGGAACAGGTTAATTTAGTTGAAAAGCTTCTTGAGCAGTTATCTGATGTCCAGAAATCTGGACACTTACTGTTTCACGAGGTCAAATGGAGTATAAGTGGACTAGAATTTCTTCATAAAAGAGTAAACTGGATGAATGGTCAGATAGCCTGCTGGTGTAAAGCTCTTCGAAGAGCACGAGAGGCTTTTAACTGTCTCAATTTTTTTAAAGGTATTGAATTGCGTCTGATGTATCAATATTTCACTGGCATAGCAAGTACTAGGCACTCTCAGATATGCTGGGAATTTCTTGAGTGGGCCAAACCAGGGCTTGACAGGACAGTCATGGTCAGATGCAAAGAATTATTTAATTTCATTAAATTGGATATGGATTTTGACCAGACGAACTGGGAACTTCATGAATTACATCTTAATGAGTCCTTGAATTGTTTAGGCACTGCTATAAGATTTATATTTGGAAATGTTCATTCACACCATCCAAGTGCGCCATCTGGATTTCAATTACCAGAAGCAGCAAATATTGCACCTGACGAAAGAATCCATCTTGTGGCAGTTCAAGATCAACAGGATGAGTTAAGTGTGGTGGTACACATTTTTCACAAGCACTATGGCCACCTCGATAAGATGTCAACCAATTTGCTTCTTTGCTCTTCTACGACGACCTGGGAGGAAATTGATCTGATCATGTTTCGGTTCTTGACTTCAGAAAAGGAGCCAGATGCCTTTGTTATTGCTTACGTTGAGAATTTAACCTTTGATTGCCAGTCACAGCTTACAGAGCGATTACAACATTCTTCTGTAGCTACCGTTGAGCAGCTTACAATGCATCAATTATCATTAGTTTGCTGTGCAAAATCCCAGGCACTTCATGGTGTTGCACATCACCTTAAAGTTCCCATCAAGTACTGGGATGGCATGGAGATGACAAGCATAACTAAGAAACTTCCACTGACCTGTCAAAAGATGAGAGTCGTTACTTCAGATCTGAGTGGCATGGGAAAATCCAGATTCGTAAAAAGACAGTTTAATGTAAGTGTGGATGTACATCCTTCTATTATAGCTTTTCTTTGAGGTTTTAACTTCAATTGCTGTCTAAAAACAAAGAAGTTAATGACCAGAATAGCCTTTGAAGCACAGCCATCTATAAACATGAGAAACCAAAACCCTCCTCATAAACAGGAAAAGGTAGAGACAAGGATAAGTTTAGTGTTATGAATTGAAAGAGAAATATATAAAATACCAAAATTTCAATCAGGATATGCTTGATTTAGCCTAAATCACTACTAAAAAAATGGAGAACTAGTATTTTGGTGTATATAGCATTGATATGGATGCAGAAAAAAGAAATGTTTAAATGGAAGGAGCCCCAAATCTGAATCTAAAAATGTAGCCACTTGGAATGTAGAGTTCTCGTGGAATTAGTGGGCAAAAGAGTGCATTGTCTTCTTCGTCTGATCGTTATTATTGTTGTTGTTGTTGTTGTTGTTATTATTATTATTATTATTATTATTATTATTATTATTATTATTATTAATATTATTACACAACAGCATAAAGTTCACCACAGGAAGAGTGTAGATACCACAAGGGATTATTGAATAATCAAAGGAGCATACTTCATTAGATACAGTGATTAAAGTTACATCCCTTCGGAAGGTAGGGGAAACCAAGCTTTGGGTACCTTCACATAATCAGAAAAGATCTACAACCTAGAGGCTTACTATATTATGTTGAGTTTTACTTTTATGTAGCATACTTGAGAACATGTAATTTGAAATATACATAATCATAATCATATTAGAGACATGATTTGTACACAGCTTACAACTTTTTATCTTTAAGATTGTATTGTGCTATCTTCATGCAAGCAGCCGGAACTCACTACTTCACACAGAGAAGATGTGATTTGAGTGCAAATTCAAATTTCCAAACAGAGAGGTGACCTGACTAGATTCATAGAGAGTTGTGCTAGTATAATGGTGGTGAAAGTGGAGAAAACTGATTTGAACCTATCTGTCCAAACTTATAAGCAAAATAATAGATCTTGCAAGCCACATAGCTTCACCATTTCACTCCTACTATGTCAATCATGTGGGCGTTTGAGGAAAGAAAGGGGAAAAGATGTATATGTTACCAAGACACCTTGTTAAACCATAAAAGTTTCAAATGTTGAAAGAAAGAGAAGGAGAGACTGAAAAACATAGAGTGATTTGGTTTATTATATTACAAAAGAGAAACATTTCAAGGGGAGAGAGAGAGAGAGAGAGAGAGAGAGAGAGAGAGAGAGAGAGAGAGAGAGAGAGAGAGAGAGAGAGAGAGAGAGAGAGAGAGAGAGAGAGAGAGAGAGAGAGAGAGAGAGAGATTTTGAATGTCTATTAGAAAGCTAAAATCAACCTATGAGCCAGAATCAATGTACACAAACCGTACACGATTTGTGTCTCCGATCAAACGGAAAAACAAAAGCGTGCTGAAAATAAAAGAACCGATGCGAGACTAGGTGAAAAGAAAACCAGAGTCTTCGAAATGTGCACATGGAGAGTCTATAAGGGGGGGTATATGCGGGGTGCTCTATCTAAGGTAGCCTATATGCAAGAGCGTGATACAAGTATGAGAATGCATCTAAGCTCCATAAAACCCCCAATTTGTGGTCATATATGGATGTAGTATGTCGTACATAGGTGGAGGCGGGGTTAGGGCTGCCCAAATGACTGCAGTGGGGTCCGAGATCATTTCTCCCTTCTTCAACTGTAACAATAAACAAAGAATGACAGGTCAATAGAAATGAATGATAATGTGTATTGATATTGCACATATGATACAAAGCAGTTGTGGAGGACTTCTCTCACTTCAAGATAATACAATTTATACTCAAAGGATGAGCTCCAATCATTGGTAAATGCTCTACTACCGTACAACGGAAAGAGTGGTGTTTATATACACTTTTTGAACTTGATGGTGGTTAGATCTTCAACCTAAAAGGAAGTCCTTACTTTTAGGATCAATTTGAGTTCGAATTCTAAATCAAAGTCATGGGCTTTGTCTCCCTTCAATCACGATATTCTTTTCATTTTATTTTTACCATTGACTAGGATAACTCCAAGCTTTTTAACCTTTGAATGTGTTCAAGAAATATATGCTAACACTTAGAGAGAAGTGCTATGAACATTGAACAAGCTCTTAGGCTTGCTCCATGTACCAACGTCATAGACAACATATAAGGTCCAAATCATCTCTTTGGCTATCCCAAGGCTATAAAGATGCTTGAAGGACAAGGGACTCTATCAAAAGCCTTGGAAGAATCCATAAAAAAAATATTAAGCCTCTCTTCTATACCTTTGCCTCATCAATAGTAGCAAAGAACGAATATGTGGTCAATGATGGAGAAGGCTCATATGAAGCTTTCCTTGCTTGGGGCTCGTAAATCATCGACCTATGCCTTTGAGCTGGGCTCCACATGAAGTATTGCTTTATATAGCTTAGTCACCCTGTGGGGAATCAAGATGGTCCTATAACTCCTTGGATTCTAGGGTTTCCCCATATTTTGGATAGGCAACATGGAGTGTATATGCAATCAATGGGGCTTTAGAGGAGGCCACATAAATGATGTGTTCACTCTGTAATTGAGTATGATTAGTTGATTTTCTTTATTGCATGTGATGTAAGATCCTCTCTAGCATTTGTTATAAAGTAACTTGGCTAGAATAAAAGTCAAGATAATGTGAATTCTTTTTGAAGTATTAACCAAGGTCTGACTTAGCCTAGTGGTTAAGTCTTGGGAGCTTGATGAGGGAGGTCTAGAGTTCAATTTTTGTGGGAGCACAAGGAAGAGAGTTCTATCCAAGACCTCTAGCACCTTCTAGAAGCTTTCACGTGAGTTCACTCAACATACTCAATCCCTTTACAAACAAAGAGTTGTGTGAAATGAACATGTAAAAAAGAGTGGCTCAATCACTTTACAGATAAAGAGTGAACATGTAAATGTGGCCCATGGTTAACTCAAAAGACAATCCAATTCCTAAATGCTATATAACAAGACGATTTGGTTGTTAATCTTATGTCTTTCTCAAGAGAACTCACAAAATTCTTATGTTGGTGTAAGAGCATGAAGAGGACCATGAAAGCATGGATCGAGTCATTGAACTGAGGATACGACAATGAAGGAGCTTGATTTTAATGAATTTTATACGATTTTGGGGTTGAGCTAACGAGTCAAGGATTTAGAAAAGGGTTTAAGTCAAGTTATAAATGTTCATAGTGAGGTTATGAATTATGTACCATAGTTAATAAAGCTCAAAATCACTTAGAACCTATACTTTGTTTACTCGAGGGGGAGGGAAATGCTCGTTCACTTAGTTCTCGAGTTGTTAATCCTGAAAGAAGTTGGAAAACTTTTTTCAACTCTCACATAGTGTCAATTGGACCACGATCTAGTAGTCATAGGATATTTTTAGATTTTTTTTGTTTTTTTGTTTTTTTGTTTTTTTGTTTTTTTGTTTTTTTGTTTTTTTGTTTTTTTGTTTTTTTGTTTTTTTGTTTTTTTGTTTTTTTGTTTTTTTGTTTTTTTGTTTTTTTTTTTTGTTTTTTTTTCTTGGTTGGTTTTTTTTTGGGGGGGATGCATGTACAACTTATACAGTCGAGAACATAACATATTACATGTACAACTCATACAGTCGAGAACTTAACAACTTATGCATGTACAACTTACACCGTCGAGAACATAACATACTAGAAGCAAAGCACTAAATTAAGCTCTTCAATTGCTAAGGCATTGGGATTGCTACTCATTATCATATGAAGAGTATAAATATAACTTGATTGGAATCACATAGATAGATAGATAGATAGCAATTAAAATTAATATGCATAAATGAACTCTATGACAAAATCTATCACTACCAAAGTTGACCAATGTTGACACATATATGAAGTTGTTTTTGGTCCAAGGAAGATAAAACGCACTTGATAATGTGAAGGTACTACCATTGGTAGTGGGAAGGACAATCTTCCGAACTCCCTTAATAGGATAAGGGGTTTTATTCATGCATATGACATTATTTCCATTAGGTAAAAGCTCAAATGAAGTGAAAAAATCACCTTGAGAGGTAATATGTTTGGTGGTTCCACTATCAAAATACCAAAAGTTTGAGTCCATGGCATACATGCAACGATCATGGGATGGTGGATCATAACTACACTATGTAGTAAAAGATTATTCTTCATTTTGCATAAGATTAGCGTACTAAGTCTTAGAAGCAGAGACATATGCATTAGCCATACCGACCTCTTCCTTACTTGACTCAGGAGGTGGCACAATTCACATTGTCTGGACACTTCACATTTGGCCGGACACTTGAACTATAAACACCCATTCAAATGTCCTTTGGGTTTGGGGACATAACAAGGGGGAATCATAGGATTATAGAATTGATCTTTCCTTCATTTGTAGCTCTTCAAGGGGCTCTTCAATGTACTGGACCAAGTTTTCTTTAGTCAAGCGAGTATGGGTTATAGACTTATGCCCACATTTCCTTGGATGTCTCAGTTATGCCCTTAATCTTTTCCGCTGATATGCTTCCAGCTCTAATTGCCTTATCTTACCACATGTCAGACCATCTGGACCTTCCCGACTTAGATGACCTCCACCTCGGACAACCTGGATTGGAAGGTGAGTTTGGCCTTAGATGACTTGGACTTGGATCAATTTGGTTTTTTTGATGACTTTGGATGAGTTTGTCTCCGGACGAATTTTGGACTTGGAGGAAGTTACCCTTACACTGTCCCCGATGAGTTTATGGGGAGAACGAGTTGCGGATGATTATTTACCACTTCGAGGCCAAGTATAAGAGTGTTTCCTTCTCTGCTAAAATTTACACAAATGTGAAAGGGTCCCACCAGGCATGCAAAACTAAACATCTTCAGAACTAACCCTGCATATTTTACTAACCTATGGTACTTGTTGATGAGGATTGGTTGTGCTCTTTTAGAAACAACAGAGACAATTTACTGAGTTTCAGGTATAACAGCAGCAGTGACAAAGCATCATCATTAACTTCAAGCTTCAGCACCAACATCACAGTCTGGGCACTTTACATGAAACCAACAATACAGATTTTATCAGGACCTCTTAGAGTGGATGCTTGTGCTCTCCTAAGCTCTTTTTTAATCATCTCACGCAGAGGATAGGATTGAAGATTCTCTTGTTCTCAACAATATCAGCCACCCTGTTCTAGAATGCTTCTCAGCAGGATAATAATTTTTCATTATTCATTAGCTTCATAAAGTTGTAAAATGCTTCACAGAATGGGATACCTACAACCAGAATCCTCTTGAAATGGAGGAGATTCATGTTTAGAAAAGGGGGAATTGTGCGTATTTTTTCAGCTTAGTATCATCTGCATTAGTAGATTGTGAATGCACACTTGCAATTTCCATTAGAGATCCTAGAATAATAAGTATTATGGAAAGAGAAGGCTGAGCGTACTTCTTCAGTGCACATATGGGAACTAAAAGGCTTGTTTGGATGACAATCGATCTATATCCTGGAACATTGTAAGGTTATTTTCCAATTTCACTTGTTTTAATCTATATTCCTGAAACTTTTTGTCAGGGTTCCTGTGTCACACTTGCGATTAGTGGAGATATGTCGCACGAGCATCTTATTTTGAAGCTGAAAGAAATGAATATTGCAAGAAATTGTATGCTCCATATTGACATTACAACAGAGAAAGGTTATGAATGGCTTAACGAAATTCTTTTCGAGCTTCTTATTTGTGGAACTCTCCGGTCAAGCCATGCTGGTGTCTATAGACTAGTGGCTTCTGAAGTCTACGTGGAACTTGCAAATACGCTTGGCAATCTTCTAGAGGCTAGCCTTTTTATCTGCTCTTGGCTACCCCAGCAACATCTCAAATGGGATATTAATGCCTGGGAAGTTTCTAAAAGTATACACAGTGATGATCAGATAGTCTGTATCTACTTGGATAAACTGGCTAATGAAAGGTTAGATCAACAGGACATTGTTTTCAAGGGTGAGAAGAGAAATGCAGCTGCCTTGTCTGAGGCTCAATGCAGGGAGCTCATAGAAATTTTTTTTGTCAAGGATTCAATCCAGATGTCCTACACTATCTTGAAAGGTTTCATAGCAACATTTGCCTATCAGCTCAAAAAGTTTGGTGCTAATGATTTTTGCAAATGTGAAACCCTATGCTGGATTTTGCGAACTGACTCCGCTACTGGAAACTTCCGTTCTATGATAGTGTCTTCATTGCTGCAGATTTCAAGGGATCTTTCATTACGCTCCGTCAAGCCATGGTTACATGAAGAGCAAAAGAAGATCTCAATGGCCGATATCAACAAAAGTATGCATGAGAGGATGAAGAGTATGATTCAATGGTCTGAAAGCAATCATGTCATGATATTTTTTGATGCAAATGGGCTCATCAGAATTTTATATCGTGATCAAAAGCTTATTCCTGAGGGCATAAGGAATATACTGTCTATACAAGCAAGAGTGTTGAAAATTAAGCTGCCAGATTATTCAACTTTAAGCTCAGCAGAGTTGTGGGAAATTTTGTGGCCAATACTATGCGAGGAAAATGCTGGATTTCTTCCAAATTATGTTCTGACACCTGACAACTTTTTGAAGATGGCTTTGGTCTCTCTTAGGATAAAAACAAGGGTCCCCGTGATTATTATGGGGGAAACCGGTTGTGGGAAAACAAGCCTTTTAAGAGCACTAGCGACCTTTAGTGGTGCCCATTTTCTTTGTCTAACTTTACATGCAGGATCAACAGAGCAAGATATCGATGCATTCATAAGTAATGCAGAGTCACTGGTCATGTTGGAGAAAAGACAGGTTTGTTTTGATTATCTGGCTGAACTTCTTAGGTTCCCTTAAGTATCAAATATATAATGAGTCTTACATTAGTCCAACTCACTTTTTTCTTACTGATTTGCATTAGGTGTGGGTTTTCCTTGACGAGATCAATGCTTGCCCTCATCTGGGGTTTTTGAATTCAATACTATGCCATCACACTAATTCTGGAAGAACCTTGAACCCAGACCTTGTGGTCGTTGCTGCCTGCAATCCTTACCGATTGCAAGATAATAAGCTTGAGACTTCAGGTCTGCAAATGCAAAAAGTTGATAAGAAGAACAAACAGGAGTTGGCATACACTGTTTATCCCCTACCTGAAGCAATGTTGGACCATGTATGGGACTATGGCATCCTCAGTGATCATGATGAGCGTGCTTATATATCAGCGATGGTTGGAGAGAAGAAAGGTGATATTGTAGAGCTAATCAGCAACTCACAAAAGTTTATGAGAGAACATCTAGGATTCGCAAGTGTAAGTCTACGTGATGTTCAACGGTGGATCTCTCTTTTCAACTGGTTTCAAAATGATATTAGGACTCGTTTGCAAATAAAGAATTTCAGAGGGAGCAAGATAGTTGAGAGAAGAGCTAAGGTGCTTGCATGTGCACTATGTTACCATTGCCGCTTTCCTGGAAAAGACATAAGGAGGCAATACAGAGAAATGTGCTGTTCTTTTCTTTCATCATCTGGTTCCAATACATTATCCCAGGCAAAGTTCTTAAAAATACTGCATGAAGAAGAGAGGGATATTTTGAGCAGGATGGAAATCCCTCCAGGAATTGCTGTGAATTCATCACTGCTGGAGAATGTATTTGTTGTCTTGGTATGCTTGTTGAATTACATACCAGTTTTTGTTGTGGGGAAGCCTGGATCTGGAAAAACATTAGCTCTACACATCATATACAGGTTTGCAAGAACTGTTCATTGAGGCTCCCTTCACGGTTTGATCTGTTGAATTTATAGCATTTTATTTTTATTATTTTCAGTAATTTGAGGGGTAGCGACTCAAAAGATGAGTACCTTAGAAAGCTTCCAAGAATTCTTTTCCTGTCCTACCAGGGGTCTCAAAATTCTACCTCAGAAGGTATATTGAAGGTGAGTTCTTTTATGTTTTTATCACTCTCATTTACATATGGTTTCATACGTGGCATATGACGAATGCAGTTGTTTATATACGATCAGGAAATTCAGGAACATGAGACACATCAAAGATTATTTATAGTCTCAGAAAGAACATAAATCAAGGGCTAATAGGGAAAATAATGGAGATAAACACTGGAATTGAACTGATGATACAGACATTGTTGTAATTTGGCGTGTGAGATTACTTTTTTCCGACATCAGCAAAAAGTTTAGTAACCCTCGTGTCAGAAATAGTTACCTGATGAGACTGTTGCAGATAAAGTTTTTTGGGGGTTCTAGACTATGGTTGAAAACATTTAACTCACTTTCTCAGCTTGCTGGTTCTACTCTCTGGTTTGAAGTCTGCTGCTTGCAGAATACATACAGAGCTTAGTGCCCAATGCCCTCAAGGTCCATCCTTCAAGCTTCCAAACCTCACACTTGCCCTCTTCTGGATTCTACCCTCAGCCCTGCCTACATGCTACAGGCTCTTCCTTGCGACCATACAAATCATGACAAGATTTGCAATGCTAGAGAACCTTATATCTTTCTCAAATAAAGTGGATCCTGTTTCGTTTTATTTGACCCCTGGACTCCATTTTAAAGAGGAAAAAAATGAAAGCTTGATCTCCTAGGGAACCTTCTACTCAAGGGGGTGATCCTTAGGGAAGTATACCCTATGCTCTCTCAGGCACACATAAAAAAAAAACAGCAGTTGGCTGGTTTAGAATAGCATGGATTATTGAAGATTTAGAACAGCACAGATTCTAGGACTCCTTCAAAAAAAAACATCACATGAGATGCTACCAGCTTATTTGTAGAAACCATTCTAACAAGAACAAACAATGACTTGAAATAATAGCAACATTACATAGACAAGAATAAGACACTTCTTCCAATACAAGATAATCTGATGACTAATTACATGGACAAGACACTATAGCATATTATAAAGAGATGAACAATTGAGGGGGGGGGGAATCCCAATTCACAGCTCCCCAAGTAAAGGAAGACATCTTTTCAGCTTAGGAACTTGAGAACTTGTAAGGCGGGCAGAGGCAGCTACCCTTGCTCAACTCCACCTATTTTAGTCAAGCGCCGGAACCACTCCTCCTCCACACAGCTCCCAATTCCATGCTTCAATCTGCCATCCATCCTTGGGAGAAGTAGGAAGGGACTCCCCCGTCTACACACTATGCAAAGGTCTTGTGTCTGTGTCTCCTCTGTCTGCCTATGAGCTTCTTCTTCTTTGACGGAGAGGTCTCCTTATATAGTTTTTCTGGAAGTCAAGGATAGCAAAAGGGACAAAATTAGTTTTCTCTTTGGCACGCTCACTGACAATTTGGGTACTTTGGAAAATTCCTTTTTGGTCCACTTCTCCTACGCAGTCACTATCTTCCAAATTTTGGTATTCGGCGCCATCCACCACCCATGATCCTCCGCATGCAAGTGGCTGAAAATTTAGTCCATGTGCATATCTAGGAAATTTAGTTGCTTTTTTCAAGTGAAATAGTACACTAAATCAAAAGTAGACCATTTTCTTAAAAAATACACTACTTTTGAAGTAAGTAGACTAATTCCATAAAAAACGTGAACTTTTGAGATCAATGACTAACTTGTAAAAAATAGACTAAAAAAAATAGACTACTTTGAGAGATTGGTTAACTTAGGAATTTAGACTACTTAAAGAATTGGTGAACTCGGAAATTACGCAACTTAGGAAATTGGTGAAATGGGAAAATAGGCAACTTAGGAAATTGGTGAAATGGGAAATTAGGCAACTCACTGAATTGGTGAAATGGGAAAATAGGCAACTTAGGAAATTGGTGAAATGGGAAATTAGGCAACTTAGAAAATTGGTGAAATGGGAAATTATGCAACACAGGAAATTGGTGAAGTTGGAAATTATGGGACTTAGGAGATTGGGAATTCTGCCTCCTTCACGAACTGATGATTATTGCTCTTTGCTTCTTCTTCTTCTCTGCTTACTCGAAATTGAGGTAACTTTTCTTGTACTTGGCTTAATTCTATGGATTTTGTTAAAAAGTGTGACATGTGTCAACATTGTGCACCTAAGCCAACCAGAGTTCATTTCCATTCGCTCGAAGTCTCTGTTGGATGGAAGCCTTTTGCAAAATGGGTTATGAATTTTATGAGGCCTATCAATCCAAAGGGAAAACCATGTAATAAAAGATATATCCTTATGGGAACTTGTTATGCCACTAAGTGGGTTAAGGCCAAAACCACGTGTGGTTGTAATTCATCCACTGTCATGGACAAAGGAAACCATCCTAAACCTGAGATTCCACGTGACTTCTATATCTCATGGTTGGTCCAAAATTTGGAGAAACCAATGCTTGCATTGCATTCGAAGCATGCAAAACCCTAAGATCGACTGTCCACTCGCCAAATTCTGACATCTGGAGGTCTTGTTTTGAATTGATGATATCATCGATGAAGCATCAGTTTGTAACCGCCCTTGCAAATTTATATAAGGAGGGGTTGGCCACATATATTCTTAGTCTTTCCAATGCAAGTTTTCGGAGCTCAAGGAGTCTCGATCTCCAAGTAAGTACTTTTCAAGTTCCAAGTTCGAGTTCCAATTCTAGTCTTGTGCCTTGTTCTAGTATCTTGTCTAGTCTAGTATCTTGGACATTCTGTCCTATCCTATTGTAATCTCTTAGTACGAGATTCTTTCCAATTACTCCTTGAATCTAGTTAATCTCTTTGAAGGGAGTTCTTGTAATCCAAATATCTTGCTTCATACCTACAGTCCTGAGCTATGGGATCTCTTGTATTATCTCTAACCTGGTTATCCATACCTATCAGTCCTGGGTTGTTGCATGTCTTGTATTAGTTATATATTCTTGTATTATTTTCCCTACATGAGTATTGGAGTTTGAGGTCTATGGAAGCACACAAACAACACAAGGAAGAAGAAGAAGAAGAAGAAGAAGAAGAAGAAGAAGCTTGGAGCACGGCACACAATACTCAACGTATTAGCAAGTGAATGTACAAAGATAAGTCACCCGTTAGGGTTATAGGCATATATACAAACCGGGGGAAAAAACCTCCTAAAGAGGGAAAAAAGTGCCCCGTTGGTCCTAAGTATGTTCACACATCATTGCCGAAAAATATCAACAAGTCCCCCATGGGAGTGATGTGGTGAACAAGGAGCTGGCACTCATGTATAAGGAAGTGTCAAGCTATGTGAAAAGAGATCAATCCACAAAAGGATGTGAGGCAAAAACTTTGTGAAAAGCTTCAAACTTCTCCCGAGGGAGAGCCTTCGTGAAAATATATGCAATGTTATCATGTGTGGGCATATATGGCAAACTGATCTCCTTAGCAAAGAACCTCTCCATGACATAATGATAATGCATCTCATTGTGCTTTGTGCGAACATGGAACACATGATTCCTCACAACTTCCAATGCACTCTAACTGTCAGTGAAGATGGCGATGGAAGAAGACTGACCAACACCCAAATCAGCCAAAAGGAATATGAACCACACACATTTTCAAGAGTCGTTGTGAAAGCTTCCCTATACTTAGACTAAGGAAGTGGCTAGTAGTGGCTAGAAGTGGCCAGAGTAGGCTGCTCCTTGTTCAACCAAGATATGCATGAGCTACCAAAAACCACTAGTGTACACACGAGTGTCATAGCAACTTGTCGAGTCATAGTTAGAAAAAGCATGTAAATTTGGCGGTAGTGATCCCTCCTTGGGATAAAACAATAAGTACCCGAGTACCACTCAAGTAGCGAAAGATGCGCTTAACTGTCTTCCAATGCTTGACACCTCGGGAATGCATAAACTTTCTCATATGAGAGATAGCAAACTAAATATCAGGTCGAGTTATGCATAAGTAAATCAAGCATGGTACAACCTACTGATAGAACACGTTGGACGCATCTCAAGCATCATGAAGACTAACTGTAAACTTGTTTCCATAGGAGTGGTAATAGGTTTGCAATTTTCAAGGCGAAAATGCTACAATGATTTGTCAATATATTTTGTTTGACACATAGCATTCAACCATGAACTTGCATAAACTGAATGCCAAAATAATGATGCAAATGCCCCAAATATGACATCTCAAAAGAGGCATGCAAATCAGCCTTAAAATCAGGAATATGCTTCTCATTAGGACCAATGAGTAGGATGATATCAACATGACAACAATGGTTAGAAGCACATCATTTGGATGCGTAACATGTAAGGTGCTCTCAGTTGGATTGCTTTCAAAACCATATGCAATCAAGTAGGCATGTATCTTCTCATACCAAGCATGTGGTGCTTGCTTCAAACCATATAATGCCTTTTCTAGCATGCACAATTTATCTTCATGCCCTTTATGCAAAAAACCACGGGGTTGAAATACATACACTGCTTCATGTAAGTCACCATGATGAGCTTCAAGTGCAGAAATGCTATGAATGGTGGTCATTCGGCATGTTCGAGCAAAGGTTTCATCAAAATCAATGCCTCTCTCTTGAGCATAACCTTTTGCAACAAGCCTAGCCTTATATCTGTAAACTATTCCATTGGGCTTACGCTTCAGCTTGTATACCCATCCTCATGTGAAACCTGTAAAGGTTTAGAAATTGCCTCATTTGGACCGGCACTTGATTATCGACGTGTAAAAAGAGGACACAAACTATCATACACATCTTTGGAGCTACTTGAAGTCTCCTTAGTACATGAAAGTAACAGCTGAATTGGATCTTCCATAATGTCATGACTAACCAAAATGCATTTAGTATGTGGATGATATAGACAATAGCCTTTGCTTTCACAACTCTACCCAACAAAAATACATTTTATTGCTCTATCATCCAATTTCCTGTGTTGTTGTTCAGGAACTAATGCATATGAAAGACAACCAAAGACATGTAGATGAGAAAGAAATGGCTTTCGACCATGCCAAGCCTCATATGGAGTGATAGATTGCAGTGCTTTGGTGGGACATATGTTAAGTACATATACTGCACACATAATAGCCTCAAGCTAGAAGCTATGTGATAAAGCCTTACTTTTGACCATACACCTCGCCATCTCCATGAGAAACATGTTCTTTCTTTGAGAAACTCTATTCTATTGAGGTGTATACGACACTGTACACGGATGTTTTATCCCACGTTCATTCAGAAATGCATTAAAATCAGAAGACATGTATTCCCCTCCTCATCATGAGAAGATGGGTCATAGCTTCAAACAATAGTAAACATCCATTCTTCATTCTGCACAAGATTAGTAGACTTTTTTTTTTTGAAACAACTATCCTAGCCTCTTTTTTCTTTGCTTCTTTTGCATCCAATTTTGGATAACTCTTTTGGACATATCATTTCCTTAACATTATTTGCAGAACTGTTTTGGCTTTTTTGTTTTCTTCTCGTCTTTGTCTTCCTTCTTTGACTATGCAGGATTAGCAACTTTTTACTTACTAGTAGATAGCTCCATTTACCTTTTCTCTTTTGATTAGCTAAGAAAGCTTGATATGCAACATGCATAATGGATCTATTTTGCCTAGACTGAACCATCTACAACAACACAGAGACTAACTCCTCGGTTAAGGCATTTGGATTGCTTTTCATCGTCAACCGAAGACTAGAAGCAAAACTCTGATAAGAATTTGGAAGACCATTAAGAACGGCCTACACAAGTGTACTATCTGGCAAGACTTCATATGCAAAAATTAACTCCTCTTTCAAATCTTTGATCTTTGTGAAAAAATTGTCCATAGAATCTCTTTCATTCATATGCTCACTCTCCAATTGATTTCGGAGGTAAGCAACACGAGCCTCATTTCTTGCATGGTATAAAGTGGTAAGTGTATCCAAAGCATCCTTTACTATTTTGCAAGAGCGAATATGAGGGATAATTGCACATTTGAAAGACAAGGCTATCAATGCATGTGCCAGAGCATCTCTACCATCCCAACAAAGTTTCTCTGCAGTAGGTGCGGAAAGCACTGAAACATAAACTTGAATCTGAAGATCATGATCTAATGCCATCTTAATCACCTTTGATAATTGTATTCAAAGGTGAAGTAGGTTGTTTTTCAACAGCCTGCACAATATTCTAGAGTCCTTTTGCCACCAATACATGATCCATCATATATGGCCATAATGGGTAGTTAGTGCCATCCAACTTGTCCTCTAAAGCCAACATGCGGAATACATCATTGCTTTCAGCCATGGCCACTGACTAAAATACCGTGATGCAAAAAGATGATTGTATCTCAAAAAGTTGAACAGAACTACCTTGTCGAGCTCTACTAAATCTCTACCAGACTTCAAGGCACTTGTAACAGACTTTGAGGCACTTGTATTGGAGAATCGAAACCTGTACATATGTTTAGCACAAAAGGATGAAATTTCCTGCACAAGTCCTCGGGCACTGTGTTCGAAGGCAAAAAAATTTTCGTGCAATTCTAAGACTATGAACGGAGGGGTATCAACAATGCCCTAGATGAATTGGCTACCTGCTTTGATACCAATTGTTTTGAGGTCTGTGGATTGTTCAAGAGAGTCTCTACAGTTTGGGTGATTAAGACCTCATCAACATCGAACTTGTCAAGTAATCTATGGGATCCTATAAATGTAGATATCAACATGATTGAGTTTAACGATTCAAGTGGAACCTCCTTTACATGTAACGAACTAGGAACACTAGGTGAAAGTGGTCAAAACCAACAAGCTTCAACTAGGAAAAAAAAAAAGGGGAAAAACTTCTATCTGTGATAGCATTGGTTTATCAAATGAGTATATAAACCATATCGCTGACCTCATATCTGAAGCAGAAGCTTCAATTAAGCTTTAGTTAGGTTTGAAACGCTCTTTGAAGTTAGGTCTAAACAATCTAAGTTAATCCATATGATCAAGTTTTTTGAACTACGAATAGCTGAAGACTAGTTTATTTTTGAACATCTAAATACTTTTAAAAGTCATATATCACAATTGGCTTCAATTCCTTTATCTAACGTAGAAGATATATAGATTAAAGTTTCATTGAAGAGCTTACTATCATTATACTATATTTTATTGACTATATTACAAACATTACCTTATCCAACACTTGGTATGATTATGAATGCAGTTAGGAAAGAAGAATTGAAGAGATTTTTGAGAAATGAATTTCTTGAAGGTGCATTTCCAACGAATTCAAGAAAGAACTTGGAAAAAAAGGTTCAAGCACTGTGGAAAAGATGATCATGAAAGAGTCAATTTGTTTCAAAGTTCATCCATGCAAAATTTGTGATGCATAATGAAAGATTCTCTTATACAAAGAAGGAAGGAACTAATGCAATGGAAGGAAAGTTGTATTGGTAGAGCTAGCTATGAGTTTAGGCTTGTTAGACTTGTACACATATGCACATTTTCATTATCCTATTGTCTCTATCCTTTCAGATAGTATCCGAGTGAAAAAAGAAAAGATTATTTTTGTTGAAGTTACTTTGTAAGATCAGGTGGGAAAGTACATCTGCTGCGTATATAAAGTGCTCGCCCTATAATCCCGCCCTATAATCCCGTGTGGTTTGCTGAACAACCATGCTATAACCTATGGATGGCCTATCGTACCATGCTTGCCGTGAATAGGGTGGATATCACAGGACGTGGGAGGGATCGGCAATGGTGGCTGCCATGGGACGTCATATAACCTCTGGGCGTAGGTGTGCCAAGTCTGAGGATCTGCTATGGGTTTAGGTGGGCGCGGCTCACGTAGGGCCCTCCACGCGGTGGCACAATCCCTACTCTTGAGAAGCTCGAACAACTCTGCCTCCTGTCTCTCCTCGAAAGCTCGCCGCTTCCGGCGTGTGAGGGCTCGCATCTGTCGTCGTGCCTCCCTCTCTGTGATGGATCCCAAGATACTCCGTGCTCTGAGATGTCAGTAGAGTCGCCTACACTCCTTATCATACCATCTATTCTGGGGTGTATGCCCCAGTTGTGTCGAATGTGCGATGTTGATGTGGTGTATGGGAAGCTGAGAGTAGCGGATGTGTGGAGGATCAAGGAGAAGTGGGCGGTGAGGGTGTCTAATGGGACAGAGGGATCAAGGGAGTAGATGCGCTCTCGAGCTATAGATAGGTGCTAGCTCATGTCTAAAGTGAATGGTGGTATGGGCATGTGGCTGTATGGTGACGGGGTGGGATATGCATGGTGAGCCGCTTATGGATAGGGAAAGATGTGCGTGATGAGCTCCAATCAGTATGGGTGGGATGGTGATGAGGTGATGAGATGTGTCGCCTCGGGGGGGTCCGGTAACATAGTCTACCACACTGCCTCCATGCCGTGTCGTGGGTGGAATGCAGGTGAGACTACCTAAGGTGGGCCAATTCGCCATCCCATTATATATAATGAGACGGTGTGCTGCTACCATCTAGAGTAGGTGTCGACCATATGAGGTGGGTGTTGCGGTGTCGGATGAGGCTCTGAGTGTAGACATACCCTCTATGGTACGAAGCATCTCAGGGTCGTCAAAGTCGTAGATATCACACAGGTGGCTCTGAGTGCGGGAATTGAAGTCTCCTACAAGGAGACTTCGCCCATCCCGGTATAATCCATAATCGTGTCACTAAGGCAGTTGTAGCGACTGTCTATAGAGCACGGCTACTCTTCCTGATCCTCGTGTGCTGACTCCAACATATAGCCCTCAATCCTCGGTAGGCTCCTCCCCGGGCTCTCGTGTGTCTCTGTCAAGAGGATCATGTCTCTGCCCTCCATCACCTCCTCCAGGCGCCCTAGATGTGTCCACAAAGATCCATTGCAATTCCAGACTTCAATGTGCGACTTCAATGTGCACCTCCTGCTGTGCTGTCTTATAGGCTTCGAATCCCTAGTTAATGGACCGTCCATCGATGATGACATGCTGTGGTGTCCCGTCTTCTCTCCAGGCTATGGTGAAAGGGAGAGGCTCATCCGCGTGGTATACAAGTAGTGCGCACAAGCGATGCCTGTCTTGCTCTTGTGATCCGTCTGTCTTTGTGAGGCTGGAGACACGGACATTGAGCTTGCGAGCCTGTCGCATCCGCTCCTCCTCGATGGTATGTACTATGTGGATCTCCTCATGGTGGTTGTTCTTCTTTTCCTCCTGTCAAAGGTTCTTTTTTACAACCTCCACCCATCCATCTTTTTTAGTCTCAAGCTCTCCTTGAACCACCTCCATGCACTCCTTCTTGATAGTCACCCGAATGTCCTCTAGCTGTGGGGCGATCTCCCCCTCCTCACGTATGCTGTTGAGTTTCGTTCTCATATCAGTAAGCCCAGTGTGCAACTCCTTCTGGCCCCATGAGTGCTGCTTGCGAATAGCAAGAAGCTCTTCCCGAAGGGACTCGTTTTCCTTCTCCAAGGTTGTCACCTTGGCTTCGAGGGCGACGACTTTGTGGGTAACCCCGTTCTGTCCAAAATCTCCTTCTTTCTTATGTTTTCCTATCAACTCTCGGAGGGTATGCTCTAAAGTGGCCATCTGTTCCTCCAACTTGGGAGCCATGGGAGAAGAGGGAGAGAGAGGATTAGGGTTAGGGTTTGGGTTCGGGTTAGGGTTCAGGTTAGGGCTAGGGTTAGGGTTAGGGTTAGGGTTAGGATTAGGGTTAGGGCTCAAGGTAAGGATTAGGGTTTTCAAGGTGAGAGTTCAAGGTTTTCAGGTTAGGGTCATGTTTCAAAATTCAGAATTTGTGTTGAAATGTGGTTTGAGTTTAAGTTAGGGTTCAAGTTTAAATTAGGTTTAGAGTTAGGCATTCTGATCAGGATTGGGACCAGATTAGGGTTTTGTGGACCGTGCGTCGAGCAATGGCTGAGGGTGAACGAGGAAAGAGGGGCAACGGGCAGTGGGCAGATGGCGTAGGCAGCAGGTAGGCGTCTCTGATGTAGCTCAGCTCACTGAAAAGAACTGGGTAATGGTCTGCTGGGTACTCACCCGTGGCTGATGTGTTGGCTGTAGTGACCGCTCTCGCCTCTCGTATGCTGCTCTGAGGAAGCGTCCCAAGCGTCGCTGGTCTCCCATAGTCACGCACAACTGGAGTGACCCCTCTATCTGGAACTGTGCTCGTAGCACTAAGTATGCTGGGCATATGATAACAAAATGCTCCTCACTCTATACCTCTGTCTCGCATACCGGGCATCACCTCTCCTCACGGGGGACTCCCCTGGACCGACCCCTCTCAATCGCGAGCTGATGTGATGAAACCCTGAGCTGCCCAATGGCGACTCGGAGGTGGTCGGGTAGGTATGTCTGCATGTATCTCGGAATCTCGATGAAGCCCTCGTCCGATATATATAGAAAATGCTCATGGTAATAGAGTATTTTCGGTGGCAATGTATTCCTAGGGCTCACCCATGTCCTCTGTATGTATGTATGCCATATCTCCTGACGAATGACCCTATTCCTCTCTTGATGAAAGAGCGAGTAGGTGGGTGCATGTGAGTCGTACTGCAGTGGTGGTAGCCTATCTATGTCAAAGCCATGGTGGGCCAGCGAGTCTCGTGTCTGTGCATACCATGAGTAGGTGTCGTCCGCAGATGCCATATCACGTGATGCCTGGAAAGCACTATAAGCAATGCCCTCTGTATCCATGGTCCAGAGTCTGTGTAATAGGCATACTCTCTCGAATAGTGCCTCAACTAGCATCGGTGGTGCAGTGAGTTCTGCTCTAGTGATATCATGTGGTATTGAAGGCTTGCTGCGAATAAGTCTGGCAATCATGAGGATATGTGGCCTCTCTAATGCTGTCCATACTGATGTAGCTAATCCTGGTCCCCATATGGCTGCCCCATACATGAGCGTTGGCGTAACCAAAGTGTCGAAGAGCCACCCTTTGTGTGGGGCTCCTGAAAATATGCCCGGTGGCATTGTCTCTCCATCAAAGCTAGTGCTGCATACCCACGTGTGATGCGGTCACGGGCTGCCTGAGACATAGAGAAGGCCCATGATGCTGCTGTAAATGTCACTCCGAAGTAAACATATGATCCGACCACCTCAATCGGTCTGCTTGCTGCTGTGAACAAACTATGTCTGCGTACCTGTGCTGATGTATGAAAGATCATGACCTTGGTTTTACCAAGGTTCACAGATAACCCTATGTGTCTGCAAAAGTCATCTAGGCCATGTAGATGATGCTGTAGACCTTCTGCAGACTCTGGAACCAATACAATATCATCAACGTATAAAAGAATATGGTCAGTGGACCCACGTACCTCAATGCCATCACCCCCCCGCTGCGGTATGTAGTCCACTATCTCATCAATGTAGAGACCAAAGAGGGTGGGTGAAAGAGGGCATCCTTCACCCCGATAGTGCTAGCAAGTGGATGAGATAAGCCTCCGGGACATCTGACTCTACCAGATACTCTCTCGTATAAGGCGTAGATCCCCCATATCATCTCCTTCGGAGCTCCGATATCAAGTAGTCGTCGGAAGAGTCATTCCTTGGGAACAGTGTCAAATGCTTTGCGGAAGTCCACAAAGCAACAATACAATCTCCTCTTCCTCACCCTTGCTTGGTCGATCAGGCATCTCAGAGTGAAGATGTGGTCAATGGTAGATTAATCACGTCTGAAACCTGCCTATCCTGGAGCCTTGATGCCCTTCCTCTCAACGAGAGTAATCAACTCTGTCTCTAGTACCGCCCCATATAACTTGGCGAATATAGGGCCAATCATGGTCGTCCGGTATGTAGTTGGATCCATAATATCTCCTGACTTATGAATGGGCACTATGGTGTGCTCAGTCCATGAGTCAGGGAACCCTTCAACCAATGCACGGTTGAAGAGGTGGGCAATGAGCGGTGCAAGGGTCATGCCTCCGTAGATGAGGTGCTCTGCCTATAAACCGAAATGGTCATGGGCCCTGCCATGCTGTAGATGGGCAATAGCACGTCCCACCATAGTGGGTGTGAAGAAGTCAGAGGTAGAAGGACGTGAACTCTGTGGTCTGGGAATGGTGGGCTGGCCTGGGATCTCGTATAGGCTCCGTGCATAGCTGTGCCAAGTGCTTGGGTCTCGGATGGGTGTCTAGTGTCTCCTCTTTCTCAAATGTCGCCATGCCACTACACTGTCTCGACTCATGAGCAAATGATAAATATTCCAGTACTGTCTCTCCTCCCAATCTCGCGGTTTGCGGCGAGTAAGGCTCTGCATGCGACGTTGTGCCTGTGTGTGTGTAATATCCCCTCTATGCTCTAAAATCCGTAGGTGCTTCCATAGCTCACAGCAATCTGCATCATACCAGCGGTTCTGGGGCATGGAACCTGTGCGTGGAGGGTGTATATGTGTGTGGTGTGGGAAGCTGCAGAGAGCTGAGTCCTGTAGGATGGTGGTGAATTGTGATGTAAGTGTGTCCAAGGGTGAGAGTGGATCGAGGGAGAGTAGGCGGGTGTGTAAATGGTGTGCATAAACGTGTGAGAGCTCGTGTGTGAAGTGTATCGTGGTGTGTGTCTGAGTGGGTGAGGGAGGGTCTAATGGAATAGGAGATGAGAGAGAGAGAGAGAGAGAGAGAGAGAGAGAGAGAGAGAGAGAGAGAGAGAGAGAGAGAGAGAGAGAGAGAGAGAGAGAGAGAGAGAGAGAGAGAGAGAGAGAGAGAGAAAGAAAGAAAGAAAGAAAGACTTTTTAACGTCTATTAGAGGCCAAAATCGGCCTATGAGACAAAACATATACATCAGTATGATCCAATCCACTGTTATCCAAAACGAAAATAAAGTGTGAGTACTACAAACGGGTATAAAAGGAGAGAGAGAGAGAGAGAGAGAGAGAGAGAGAGAGAGAGAGAGAGAGAGAGAGAGAGAGAGAGAGAGAGAGAGAGAGAGAGAGAGAGAGAGAGAGAGAGAGAGAGAGAGAGAGAGAGAGAGAGAGAGAGAGAGAGAGAGAGAGAGATTGTGTTCTTCATCATTCTCGTGTGGTGCAAAATGTCTTGTTCAAAACTGAGAAACAGCTTTCTCCCCTCTTTTTATAGGTCATCACTATGTTCGTTGGTATGCATGTGGGGATGGGTGACACACTGTCTGTCATAAACTTTCTGTTATTAAGAAAAACAATCATTATTGGCATCTATATATATGTCACTACAAACACCATCAGCTTCTTTTTTTTATTCTAACAAAACTAATGCCATCGAAAATTGCTTGATTTTGTAGAATGTCACTATATTAAAGGGTAGTCTCAATCTATTTTATGAGTAAAACTTTCTAAAGGAAAATAAAACAAGAATAATGTGCTCCGAAATTCTCAAAATTTTAAAAGATAAAAGGCATTTTTTTAAATGTAGCTCAATCTTTACCCTTAAATGCAGGTATTTGACAAAGCCAACCGCTATGTTGACAGCAACAAAGAACGAGATATACTAGTTGTTGTGGTCTTGGATGAGGTAGGCTTGGCAGAAAGTTCCAAACACAATCCCCTCAAGGTAATATCTATCTATCTATCTACTTCGATCTCAATACATCTACTATAACTGGCTTACAGTGAATTGATTGAAAAAGATTTAGTCGTCTGTAGGTGCTTCATCCCCTTCTGGAACCTGATGTGAAGAAAGTAGCAGTTGTGGGCATTAGCAATTGGTCACTGGATGCAGCAAAAATGAATAGAGGAATCCATCTTTCCCAATCAGACCCTGGAATTGATGATCTTTATCAAACAAGTGCTGCCATCTTTGAGAGTTATCAATCTTCAAGCAGCCTTTTCCTGAGTGACACTCTTCGCAGGCTGGCTACTGCTTACCACAAGTATCAGGTCCAGCAAACAAGAGCTGATTTCCATGGACTGCGGGATTTCTACTCTTTGATGAAATCTCTTCGACTCTCTAGTATAATGTTGACTCCAGATCAATTGGCACATGCATTGTGGAGAAACTTTGGAGGTGGCACGATTGAGGATATAAAGAGCCTCTTTTCAAGTATGGATGGTTTTGTGGAAGATGTGGATTACTTAAGTCATCCCCCTCCAGTCATGAATCTAATTAAAGAGAATTTGCATGACCCTGAAGCAAGACATCTGATGTTGATTACCAAGGTAGCCCTTTCAATAATATCAACTATTTTCTGATGCATGTAAATGTAGATTATGTTGGAGCTGAAAACTGTTTCTGATTTTACAGGGAGACTCTGCATCGAATATACTTGAGCACATGCTTCAAGAAGATGAGAACTTTGTGGTCATTCGAGGCAGCACTTACCAGGATGACAAAACTGAAGAATATTGCTACTTGATGCTTAGTGACATTATTCTTTACATGGAAATGGGAAGGTTGGTTTGCAAGATTAATTATCTCAGGTAGATTCAAAACAGTTATCTAATTAAACAGTATTTTGCAGGCATATTCTTCTGGAAAATGCTGATCAAATCTGGACATCTCTTTATGACATGCTTAATCAACATTACACTTATGTGGGGGGACGCAGAAATTGTCGCATTGCATTGGGAGCTTATAGTAATCCAATGTGCTTTGTCCATGAGAATTTTCGATGCATTGTTGTGGTAGAGGAAACTCAGATTCCAAGCATGGATCCTCCCTTTTTGAACCGATTTGAAAAGCAGAGACTAACCTATGAAGGCATCTTGAATGGGATCCAGAGGAAAGCAGTGGAAAACATTAGAGATTGGGCTCATCATCTTGCATCCTTAGGTTGTGGTACAAGCAATGTGGAATTGTTGGGTCAGATGTTTGCTGGTTACTATGAAGATAGTATACCATCTCTTGTGGTGCTTCATTCAAGCAATTTTCATGAACAATCAAACACTGAAGAAACCAAAGAGCTATATCTTGCACTTCTCGAAAGGTCAAGTTCTGAAGTTCTTTTTCAAATACTCAAAATCCATGTGAGGTCCCACTCAGTTTCTCAACATATCCTGTCTGTGCAGTTGCAAGGCTGATCTTTTGCAAACTGCTTATATTGATGCTGTTGCCCGAGCACACCTTTCATTGCAAAAATCAGGTTCTGGAACTGAAGGGATGGAACTTATACACTGGACAGAGACTTTCCTCTCATGGAAATTTCTACATAGTCTAAAGAATTCGGTAGAGGTAAGTAATTTACCATCAGTTGTGATAATTTTAGAAACTCTGGCAGCAGAAACTTGACTTAGTAATTTTTACAGATTGCCACATCAATGGGATGGGGAGACAACATTGGGATGAAACTCATTATCACCACCTGCACTCCTGTCCAGTGGAGCATGCAGCAGGACGTGGAAGCCCCACAAAAGGTGTTGTAACTAATTGTTTTTCACTTGATCCATTCTTTATTCGAGCTCTTGAGTCATATACCACTAACATATTAACTGTTTTAGTTCACTTTCATGCGACTTGGAGACTTCACATCAGAGAAGCAATTGCAGTCCCATATTCAGAGGTTTTGGTGCAATAATAGTTCTCCAATATTAGTACTTCAAGCTCATGATATACTGGATAGGGATCACATATCTTTGGCCAAATTCCATGTGGATAAAATAAGGAAGGTTCATCCAGAATGTACGATTGCCAAACATGTTATCATCATCATTCATGTTCAGCAAGGTGCACCAAGACTCACAAACTTTAGCTTTTTGTGTGGCTGGAAACAGCTAACTTTACATAGATTGCAAAAAGAGGCGATTGCTGTAAGGTAAAGAAAGTTCCGAGGCAAATAAAAGTTAGTTTTGATATAATTTGATTCTTACTCATATATTTGCAGATATTACCTGGAACAAAACATGAGGGAAATCCTTGATCATGAGGCTATGCCTATTAAGAATATTTTGGCCAGAGTGCTCAAGTGGAGTTATCTATGCATTAAGTACGAGGATCCCAATATTACTGCACTGTATCCACAGGAATTGGTACAATGCATCACTGAAGATGAGGAATTGATGGTGTGTATAAAGCAACGGGCAATGGCATGGGTTTTGTCCAAGGTGGAAAGCTTGTGGCAATTCAGTGTTCTTAGTAACCAGAAGCTTTTGTCAACTTCAGCAAGTGTCCATGATGCCTTTGTGCAATATATAGAAGAACGCTTCCGTGAAGCCGTTGCCAGAATTGTTTACCTCTTAGAGAAAATATCATCACCAAAATCTTATTTCAAGTATGATGGTGAGAAAAAATATGCATGGATGCAGGTGTTCATGCACCCAGATAGTTTACAGTGTGACATTGTGCCTGCTCCTTGTTTTCCAGAGGGTTATGTTCTGAGCAAACCAATGGATCTGAACCTTCCATTCAGCTCATTGTATTCAGCCCATGTAGATGAGTTTCGAGTAATTTTCTTAGAAAAGCTATCAAGAAATCATGCCAAATACTATCAAGAAGGTGGTGGCCTCCAAAAGGATGTTGATGCTTCCCTCACACCGATGCTTTCTATAATCTGGAATTGTATTCAATGGGATCTTGACAAATATGTAGAGGACTTCGCAAAGATACATGTAGCAGGACTGATTGACAATCACCATATCCTTAGGACTCATGGTGTAGATGTTGAAGCCATAGAGAGGAAGCCTATAGATTTTAAAGCTTTAGAGTGGATCCTTAGAGAAAATCTTGTATCCACCATACAACATCCCTGTGATCTTCATATACTTTATTGGGTGAAAGAACATGAATTGAAGGCCCAAGTTTCATTAGCCTTATCATGTATGTCAATCCAGGAAATAGAGATTGAATTGGCTTCATTGAAAGCAGGGCGAGTTCCAAAGGAGAATTTCAGTGAAGAATTTTCCAAAAGGTGTTGCACAGTTTTGCTTCCCACCATGCCTTATATAAATGAGGTTCGGGGAATTCAATCATGGTTGCACAAAGCCCAAGCCGTTACAGTTCTCCTACCAATAAAAGGTTCAGTGTCATTATTCATGTTACAAAGCCTTCAAGATCTTGCTACCTTTGTAATTCTACCCTCAAAGAGAACAAGTAGTGTTATATTACACAAACTGGCAAACTGGTTTCAGCAGAACATCGACCACATTGGACTTGTTTCCATATTGAGGAAAATCGTGGAATATATTCCGCAACTTGGCACACTTGATACTCATGAATGTAAATGCTGGGTTGATTTCTTGTGTGCAGTTTTGAAGCGTTACCCAGAGGTTTCAGATCTCCCAAGAAAGGATCTATTGCTGATTTTTAAAAGACTAATGAGCTCACCAGTACCATCTTGCATGATGGGTCCTGCCATGTTGCAGGTTTTAAGTTGCTACTTATCAAAATCAAGTTTTCCAAACCAAAGAAAATGCCCCATCCTGGCCCTCTTGCTTCTGAATAATGATGACAGTTTACTACAAACAAAATGGAGTTCCAAAGCAGCTGCAAGTATCCTTCTTTCTGACCACATTAGTCACTTCCTGCAGCAGACCATCACACAGGCCCTCTTAGGAGGGGAAGATACAGAGCTATGGGATTTTGTAGTATTTGATGAGTGTCTCTGCTTAGCTGCAAAGTTTTGCCAAGATAATGGAGCTTTCACATTGCGAAAGATCACTGCCTTGGCCTTTTGGAAAAGTTTCCTTTTGGCTGCAGCCTGCGTCCTGAATCAGGTGAAGGAAGGAAAGAAGTCTGACATAAACACCTACAAGCTGGTGTTTTCAGATGAATTCAGAAAAAATCTATCACAAATGCCTTCTGAACTTAAGTATACAACCAATACATTCTTCTTGAAGGTTTTATACAGGGATCTTGGTCTGTCGATTGGTGACATCAGAGGATTGCTGAATTCATATGAGAAGCACATAGAAAAGAGTGATTTTCTCTTTTTCTTAGAGCATCCACTCATTAGGAACTGCACCAATCGTTTGGGATTCAATCCCTTTGTAGATTCGTCAGAGGCATTTACATACGCAGAGCTTCTATTTAAGCAACTGTTGCCTAAAAATAGGAAATTATGGGAAGGGGGGCTACACAATATTTCGAATGTAGAAAGCCAAGAAGAAGTAAGGAAATTCATTGCCAAGGCAAATCAGGAGGAACAAATCGCATTTGTTATGGCTATGGCATCAGAGCTACTTATGCTGAAGTCTGATGCAAAATTATCAGAGGAAGAATGGGGGCTGCTAAAATGGTTAAAAGAAATAATATTAGGAAACAAACACTGGGATTCCTTACTCAGGCATGCCCTGAGACACCTGCTCACAAAAGAAAAAGGAGGTATATGGCATGATAAAGAGGCTAAGAGAGGTAATGATCTGGAAACCCAGTGTCTCATTCTAAATATCCTCTTCAAAGTAGCAGCCTTGCCAGATGGGTCACCATTGCGCGGTTACTGCATGTTAACTGACTCCCATTTTAAAGGTGCACATGTGTTAACAGATGCGGATAGTTTTCTTGACAAAGTTGAAGGTCTTGGCAACTTCCGAGAATATGTCTGTTCATGTGGTTTCCATTACATAATTGGCAACTGTACACAACCAGCACAGGTGGCAAAGTGTCCAAATTGTTCTGGAAATATTGGAGGGACTAATCATACTCTTCTACAAGGACAGCATGTTTTAAAAGAATCTGGTGAGTCCTCTCAGGCCTAGGTTCATTTATGTTTGTCTGGCATGAATTCATCATATATGTAGTTAGTTGTTAATAATTGTTATCTGTGAGATCAGGGAGAACTGTTAGTGGCTCGGTTCTCAACAACATTGGATTTTCGCTTCGAATACGTCACAGAAGCTATCGGTTGCTCCGGATATTGGTCTATTCATGCTTCCTTATTGGCACTCTTTGTAATGGAGATATCACAGATCTGTGTGCATTCATGCGAATACAGAATGATAAGTGGACTCTAGTTAAAGCTTTGAAACAATCAATCGATAATGATTTGGTGCTTCTTGGCAAGTTGCTCAATTGCCAACGTGAAACGACAGTAAAGTTTATTTACAGCATTATGCACCTGCTCTCTCATGTCACATTTGAAGGACCATTGAAAACAATAGCACAAAGAGATAGTTGGGAAGAAGCCTTCGAAAAAGTAATGGAGGATCAACCAGTTCAAGAACTCATTTCAAAGTATATGAACAACAGGGGCACAGATGGATTAATGAGTCTGCTGCTTGAAAGGACACCATGCCCACCTGAATCTCTGCAAACATATTTCAGAATAACCAAAATACCAAGCTTCTATGATTATGAGGCTATGTTTCTACAGAGTGATAATAAATCGATTGAGTATCCTTGTACAGCTGCTTTCCTTGCCCATCAAGAGGAACTCAGGAGTCTAAAGAATTTAATGCCGATAGTTAGGTTCTCTGCATGTTTGCATCAGAATTTTGGATATAAAATAACCAGGCTCATGGCATCAACAACAAGCATAGTATCCTTTTTACAAGAGAGAAGGTAGAAATCAGAAAATATGTTATTTCAATCAGAATCGATAAAATGTTGTTTCTGTAAAGTTCATCTTTCAATATGACTGCATGCTTTGGCCATGTATTTTATCAGAAAAAACTCTGCATTGTTGAATGTGTTGATGCTGTGTTCGACTGTCTCATATGATGTTCATTTCGAATCATCTTGCGCAGTGACTTGCTGGAACTCTATGATCAATTCGAAGAAAGCTGGAACTCAATCAGGTTTGAAGTTGAAGGATTTGAATGCCGGCAATTCAAAGTTCCTGTAATGCACAAAGATCAGCCTGTATCCCTGTGTCTTCTTGAAAAGAAAGATCAAGGCATCTTCATAACTTCCATCTTTGAACATATACGAACTCGACAGAATGATTTCCTACGAGAAGTTGAATCCACAATTCTTGCACAGGGTGCAGTTCAGCATAGAAAAGATGCAATCGTACATAATAGTATCTTAACTGTCCCAATTCAAAAATGCAAGGTTCATTTCTTCTCATCTTAGCAGAAGTTCCTACAATGTTGAAGTTTCGCATATTGTCATAACGATTTTTCTGCTTGTTACTTGCAGGATGACCAAGTTGTGAGATTTGAAGAGTCATGGTTGAATGAACTAGTTAGAGACCTTGGGATGTGTAGGCAAACATATAGTGAGGGTACAAGCATTCTTTATGATGATTTACAGATCAATTCGGAAATATTCCGCAAGTTATTTCAAGGGAAGCCACTCCTGCAAGGGGTAAAGTTTTCTAAGTAAAATTTCCTGCACTGATTCAATACACGCACCTGCCTTGAAATTCGAATTTGTTAACTTGTTGATCCTTTGCAGGATTATGTTGAATTCCCGTATCAACAGGAGTCATTCCAGAGACATGCAACCTTGATCTCTGATGTGATAGAACTTATACCCCAAGAAACATTGCCTAAAGAGAAGCTTGCAAACATAAATAGAGAGCTTACTATCAAAGCACTGGGTGCTGGACAGATATTAGCGAACCTTGAGCTCTGTCTGGGATTTCTCCGCAAGACAAAGGCTAAACCCTCGGAGCCTTTGAGAGATTATTGCAGTAGGTGGTTAGATCAAGAATCTCACCCCATTTTCAGTGATGCAGTTTTCGATGGTGTGCAAGTAAAGCATGTGGTGAGCCTATACGAGGGGTTGGAGTTAGAAGCAAGCATTGCAGTGGAGGACCTTGTAACATCAAGATATTGTGAGGAGTTGAGTCCTGAAACAATGAACGATTTGAGGAGATGTGTAGTTGTGAAAAACAGGGGATGGAATGCAGTAAAGAAAGGTTGCACTGGAAGCCAAAAGCTTGGAGCTGAGGCATTCAGAAATGTTTTAAGGCAGTTTATGTTCCGATACCTAACTGCAGACACTTTCAAACCTGAAGAAAGGCTTTCATTCTTCCTCACAAATCCTCAGCTAGTAACATGGCCAGCTTGGGATATTGATTCAGATGCTCTGGATGACATCTTCCCAAGTAGCTTCCAGCTGAAACATGCAAGGGCCCTTTATATCGAACTTAAAAAGGTGCTAGCAGTTACTTTCTCAGTCAACTATTATCATCTTTCACAACAATGACTGCATCCACCCACCCATCTGCATAATACTGTTACATGTTGATATGGTTATGTCGCATGTAATTGACTGTGTTCATTCTTCAAGCATTTTTAGTCACTGAGATAACCAAATAGCAAATCCGTTCTAGTAGACTTACTGTAATCTTATGAATGGTGGAAAATTCTTCCTGTTATTGTAAGATTTACCTTTTAGTGGTACATTTCTGGTCATTTCAAAGTTTTTACAATGTTCACTATCATGATCAAAGTCATCATGATGATCATCATCATTATAATGCACTCAATCGAAGGGAGTAACTGAATATCAAAAAGGCATTGACGGGTATAATGTTTTTCTGCAGATGTGCTGAATCTCGTATTAGCAACATCTACTGTTGAACAAGACAAATTCTACACCTTACATCGAGTGGTAAAACATCTAACAGATGGGCAACACTTGCTGCATCCTGCTCGTACAATCAAGGGTAGACATACCAAAATTTTCTTCATCAATATAGCAACAGATAGATTGCTGCATCCTGCTTGTACAATCAAGGGTAGACATACCAAAATTTTCTTCATCAATATAGCAACAGATATAAATACTTTTTCTTTTTTAACTCATACGAAAGTGTCAACAGGCTTCGAAGTACACACCTACACACACACACACCTCAAAGATGTACCAATTTGGTGAAGAGGGTTCGAGAGCCATCTAAATACCCTGTGAACCTCGAAGTTACACCATTCCTGCAAAACATAAAGTGGGTGTCCCTGTAAATTGATACCCATGAATACAGCTCAAACAGTTGAGAAAGGAAAAATGTATTCAGGATTAGTTATATGAATATAAAACAATAGCAATGATACATATCTCATAGTTTCCCAAGTTGATAGAAGGGATTTAACTTCAAGCCTACAAAATTCTTAATTGCAGTTACTGTTAATGTATTCGAAGTCCACAATTTTGATGAAACGTGTAACAATGCATCCTTTATGTCAGTCTTTGGGAAATTTTAATCCCCTATATGTGAGTCTATCTACACATTCTTCCTCATAGCATCAATATTATATTGCATTTGCATTTCCGTCTCCATTTAAACTAGCTTTCG